>JASTWF010000333.1:0-531701 GCA_030390025.1 Squalus acanthias | reverse complement strand
ATGATTCAGGGTGTGTGTGTGTGTGAGGATGATTCAGGGTGTGTGTGTGTGTGAGGATGATTCAGTGTGTGTGTGAGGATGATTCAGGGTGTGTGTGTGTGTGTGTAAGGATGATTCAGGGTGTGTGTGGTGTGTGAGGATGATTCAGGGTGTGTGTGTGTGTGAGGGTGATTCAGGGTGTGTGTGAGGATGATTCAGGGTGTGTGTGTGTGTGAGGATGATTCAGAGTGTGTGTGTGTGTGTGAGGATGATTCAGGGTGTGTGTGTGTGTGAGGATGATTCAGGGGTGTGTGTGTGTGTGTGTGAGGATGATTCAGAGTGTGTGTATGAGGATGATTCAGGGTGTGTGTGTGTGTGTGTGAGGATGATTCAGTGTGTGTGTGAGGATGATTCAGGGTGTGTGTGTGTGTGTGAGGATGATTCAGTGTGTGTGTGTGTGTGTGAGGATGATTCATGGTGTGTGTGTGTGTGAGGATGATTCAGGGTGTGTGTGTGTGTGTGAGGATGATTCAGGGTGTGTGTGTGTGTGTGAGGATGATTCAGTGTGTGTGTGTGTGTGTGAGGATGATTCATGGTGTGTGTGTGTGTGTGAGGATGATTCAGGGGGTGTGTGTGTGTGTGAGGATGATTCATGGTGTGTGTGTGTGTGTGTGAGGATGATTCAGGGGGTGTGTGTGTGTGTGAGGATGATTCATGGTGTGTGTGTGTGTGAGGATGATTCAGGGTGTGTGTGTGTGTGTGAGGATGATTCATGGTGTGTGTGTGTGTGAGGATGATTCAGGGTGTGTGTGTGTGTGTGAGGATGATTCAGGGTGTGTGTGTGTGTGTGTGAGGATGATTCAGGGTGTGTTTGTGTGTGTGAGGATCATTCAGGGTATGTGTGTGTGAGGATGATTCAGGGTGTGTGTGTGAGGATTATTCAGGGTGTGTGTGTGTGTGAGGATGATTCAGGGTGTGTGTGTGAGGATGATTCAGGGTGTGTGTGTGTGAGGATGTTTCAGGGTGTGTGTGTGTATGTGAGGATGATTCAGGGTGTGTGTGTGAGGATGATTCAGGGTGTGTGAGTGTGTGAGGATGATTCAGGGTGTGTGAGTGTGTGAGGATGATTCAGGGTGTGTGTGTGAGGATGATTCAGGGTGTGTGTGTGTGTGTGAGGATGATTCAGGGTGTGTGTGTGAGGATGTTTCAGGGTGTGTGTGTGTGTGAGGATGATTCAGGGTGTGTGTGTGAGGATGTTTCAGGGTGTGTGTGTGTGTGTGTGTGGATGATTCAGGGTGTGTGTGTGTGAGGATGTTTCAGGGTGTGTGTGTGTGTGTGAGGATGATTCAGGGTGTGTGTGTGTGAGGATGTTTCAGGGTGTGTGTGTGTGAGGATGATTCAGGGTGTGTGTGTGTGAGGATGATTCAGGGTGTGTGTGTGTGAGGATGATTCAGGGTGTGTGTGTGTGAGTATGATTCAGGGTGTGTGTGTGTGTGAGGATGATTCAGGGTGTGTGTGTGTGTGAGGATGATTCAGGGTGTGTGTGTGTGAGGATGATTCAGGGTGTGTGTGTGTGTGTGTGAGGATGATTCAGGGTGTGTGTATGTGTGTGAGGATGATTCAGGGTGTGTGTGTGTGTGTGAGGATGATTCAGGGTGTGTGTGTGTGTGTGAGGATGATTCAGGGTGTGTGTGTGTGAGGGTGATTCAAGGTGTGTGTGTGTGTGAGGATGATTCAGGGTGTGTGTGTGTGAGGATGATTCATGGTGTGTGTGTGTGTGTGTGTGTGAGGATGATTCAGGGTGTGTGTGTGAGGATGATTCAGGGTGTGTGTGTTTGAGGGTGATTCAGGGTGTGTGTGTGTGAGGATGTTTAAGGGTGTGTGTGTGTGTGTGAGGATGATTCACGGTGTGTGTGTGAGGATGATTCAGTGTGTGTGTGTGTGTGAGGATGATTCGGGGTGTGTGTGTGTGTGTGAGGATGATTCAGGGTGTGTGTGTGTGTGAGGATGATTCAGGGTGAGTGTGTGTGTGTGAGGATGATTCAGGGTGTGTGTGTGTGTGAGGATGATTCAGGGTGTGTGTGTGTGAGGATGATTCAGGGTGTGTGTGTGTGAGGATGATTCAGGGTGTGTGTGTGTGTGAGGATGATTCAGGGTGTGTGTGTGTGTGTGAGGATGATTCAGGGTGTGTGTGTGTGTGTGAGGATGATTCAGGGTGTGTGTGTGTGTGTGAGGATGATTCAGGGTGTGTGTGTGTGAGGATGATTCAGGGTGTGTGTGTGTCAGGATGATTCAGGGTGTGTGTGTGTGAAGATGATTCAGGGTGTGTGTGTGTGTGAGGATGATTCAGTATGTGTGTGTGTTTGTGAGGATGATTCAGGGTGTGTGTGTGTGAGGATGATTCAGGGTGTGTGTGTGTCATTATGATTCAGGGTGTGTGTTTGTGTGTGAAGATGATTCAGGGTGTGTGTGTGTGTGTGTGAGGATGATTCACGGTGTGTGTGTGTGAGGATGATTCAGGGTGTGTGTGTGTCAGGATGATTCAGGGTGTGTGTGTGTCAGGATGATTCAGGGTGTGTGTGTGTCAGGATGATTCAGGGTGTGTGTGTGTGTGAGGGTGATTCAGGGTGTGTGTGTGAGGATGATTCAGGGTGTGTGTGTGTGTGTGAGGCTGATTCAGGGTGTGTGTGTGAGGATGATTCAGGGTGTGTGTGTGTGGGTGAGGATGAATCTGGGTGTGTGTGTGTGTGTGAGGATGATTCAGGGTGTGTGTGTGTGTGAGGATGATTCAGGGTGTGTGTGTGTGTGTGAGGATGATTCAGAGTGTGTGTGTGTGTGAGGATGATTCAGTGTGTGTGTGTGAGGATGATTCAGGGTGTGTGTGTGTGAGGATGATTCAGTGGGTGGGTGTGTGTGTGTGTGAGGGTGATTCAGGGTGTGTGTGAGGATGATTCAGGGTGTGTGTGTGTGTGAGGATGATTCAGGGTGTGTGTGTGTGTGAGGATGATTCAGGGTGTGTGTGTGTGTGAGGATGATTCAGTGTGTGTGTGTATGTGTGAGGATGATTCATGGTGTGTGTGTGTGTGAGGATGATTCAGGGTGTGTGTGTGTGTGAGGATGATTCAGAGTGTGTGTGTGTGTGAGGATGATTCATGGTGTGTGTGTGTGTGTGAGGATGATTCAGGGTGTGTGTGTGTGTGTGTGAGGATGATTCAGGGTGTGTGTGTGTGTGTGAGGATGATTCAGGGTGTGTGTGTTTGTGTGTGAGGATGATTCAGGGTGTGTGTGTGTGTGTGAGGATGATTCAGGGTGTGTGTGTGTGAGGATGATTCAGGGTGTGTGTGTATCAGGATGATTCAGGGTGTGTGTGTGTCAGGATGATTCAGGGTGTGTGTGTGTCAGGATGATTCAGGGTGTGTGTGTGTGTGTGTGAGGGTGATTCAGGGTGTGTGTGTGAGGATGATTCAGGGTGTGTATGTGTGTGTGAGGATGATTCAGGGTGTGTGTGTGAGGATGATTCAGGGTGTGTGTGTGTGTGTGAGGATGATTCAGGGTGTGTGTGTGAGGATGATTCAGGGTGTGTGTGTGTGTGTGAGGATGATTCAGGGTGTGTGTGTGAGGATGATTCAGGGTGTGTGTGTGAGGATGATTCAGGGTGTGTGTGTGTGGGTGAGGATGAATCTGGGTGTGTGTGTGTGTGTGTGAGGATGATTCAGGGTGTGTGTGTGTGTGAGGATGATTCAGGGTGTGTGTGTGTGTGTGAGGATGATTCAGGGTGTGTGTGTGAGGATGATTCAGGGTGTGTGTGTGTGTGTGAGGATGATTCAGGGTGTGTGTGTGTGTGAGGATAATTCAGGGTGTGTGTGTGTGTGTGTGTGAGGATGATTCAGAGTGTGTGTATGAGGATGATTCAGGGTGTGTGTGTGTGTGTGTGAGGATGATTCAGTGTGTGTGTGAGGATGATTCAGGGTGTGTGTGTGTGTGTGAGGATGATTCAGTGTGTGTGTGTGTGTGTGAGGATGATTCATGGTGTGTGTGTGTGTGAGGATGATTCAGGGTGTGTGTGTGTGTGTGAGGATGATTCAGGGTGTGTGTGTGTGTGTGAGGATGATTCAGTGTGTGTGTGTGTGTGTGAGGATGATTCAGGGTGTGTGTGTGTGTGTGAGGATGATTCAGTGTGTGTGTGTGTGTGTGAGGATGATTCATGGTGTGTGTGTGTGTGTGAGGATGATTCAGGGGGTGTGTGTGTGTGTGAGGATGATTCATGGTGTGTGTGTGTGTGAGGATGATTCAGGGTGTGTGTGTGTGTGTGAGGATGATTCATGGTGTGTGTGTGTGTGAGGATGATTCAGGGTGTGTGTGTGTGTGTGAGGATGATTCAGGGTGTGTGTGTGTGTGTGTGAGGATGATTCAGGGTGTGTTTGTGTGTGTGAGGATCATTCAGGGTATGTGTGTGTGAGGATGATTCAGGGTGTGTGTGTGAGGATTATTCAGGGTGTGTGTGTGTGAGGGTGATTCAGTGTGTGTGTGTGTGTGTGAGGATGATTCAGGGTGTGTGTGTGTGTCAGGATGAATCAGTGTGTGTGTGTGTGTTTGAGGACGATTCAGGGTGTGTGTGTGTGAGGATGATTCAGTGTGTGTGTGTGTGTGTGAGGCTGAATCAGGGTGTGTGTGTGTGAGGATGAATCAGGGTGTGTGTGTGTGTGAGGATGATTCAGGGTGTGTGTGTGTGTGAGGATGATTCAGGGTGTGTGTGTGTGTGAGGCTGAATCAGGGTGTGTGTGTGTGTGAGGATGATTCAGGGTGTGTGTGTGTGTGAGGATGATTCAGGGTGTGTGTGTGTGTGAGGATGATTCAGGGTGTGTGTGTGTGTGAGGCTGAATCAGGGTGTGTGTGTGTGTGAGGATGAATCAGGGTGTGCGTGTGTGTGAGGATGATTCAGGGTGTGTGTGTGTGTGAGGATGATTCAGGGTGTGTGTGTGTGTGAGGCTGAATCAGGGTGTGTGTGTGTGTGAGGATGAATCAGGGTGTGCGTGTGTGTGAGGATGATTCAGGGTGTGTGTGTGTGTGAGGATGATTCAGGGTGTGTGTGTGTGTGAGGATGATTCAGTGTGTGTGTGAGGATGATTCAGGGTGTGTGTGTGTGTGTGTAAGGATGATTCAGGGTGTGTGTGAGTGTGTGAGGATGATTCAGGGTGTGTGTGTGTGTGAGGGTGATTCAGGGTGTGTGTGAGGATGATTCAGGGTGTGTGTGTGTGTGAGGATGATTCAGAGTGTGTGTGTGTGTGTGAGGATGATTCAGGGGGTGTGTGTGTGTGTGTGTGTGAGGGTGATTCAGGGTGTGTGTGTGAGGATGATTCAGGGTGTGTGTGTGTGTGTGTGAGGATGATTCATGGTGTGTGTGTGTGTGTGAGGATGATTCAGGGTGTGTGTGTGTGAGGATGATTCAGGGTGTGTGTGTGTGTGAGGATGATTCAGGGTGTGTGTGTGTGTGAGGATGATTCAGGGTGTGTGTGTGTGTGTGAGGATGATTCATGGTGTGTGTGTGTGTGAGGATGATTCAGGGTGTGTGTGTGTGTGAGGATGATTCAGAGTGTTTGTGTGTGTGTGAGGATGATTCATGGTGTGTGTGTGTGTGTGAGGATGATTCAGGGTGTGTGTGTGTGTGTGTGAGGATGATTCATGGTGTGTGTGTGTGTGTGAGGATGATTCAGGGTGTGTGTGTGAGGATGATTCAGGGTGTGTGTGTGTGTGTGAGGATGATTCAGGGTGTGTGTGTGAGGATGATTCAGGTTGTGTGTGTGTGTGAGGATGATTCAGGGTGTGTGTGTGAGGATGATTCAGGGTGTGTGTGTGTGTGAGGATTATTCAGGGTGTGTGTGTGTGTGTGAGGATGATTCATGGTGTGTGTGTGTGTGAGGATGGTTCAGGGTGTGTGTGTGTGTGTGAGGATGATTCACGGTGTGTGTGTGAGGATGATTCAGTGTGTGTGTGTGTGTGAGGATGATTCGGGGTGTGTGTGTGTGTGTGAGGATGATTCAGGGTGTGTGTGTGTGTGAGGATGATTCAGGGTGAGTGTGTGTGTGTGAGGATGATTCAGGGTGTGTGTGTGTGTGAGGATGATTCAGGGTGTGTGTGTGTGAGGATGATTCAGGGTGTGTGTGTGTGAGGATGATTCAGGGTGTGTGTGTGTGTGAGGATGATTCAGGGTGTGTGTGTGTGTGTGAGGATGATTCAGTGTGTGTGTGTGTGTGTGAGGATGATTCAGGGTGTGTGTGTGTGTGTGAGGATGATTCAGGGTGTGTGTGTGTGAGGATGATTCAGGGTGTGTGTGTGTCAGGATGATTCAGGGTGTGTGTGTGTGAAGATGATTCAGGGTGTGTGTGTGTGTGAGGATGATTCAGTGTGTGTGTGTGTTTGTGAGGATGATTCAGGGTGTGTGTGTGTGATGATGATTCAGGGTGTGTGTGTGTCATTATGATTCAGGGTGTGTGTTTGTGTGTGAGGATGATTCAGGGTGTGTGTGTGTGTGTGAGGATGATTCACGGTGTGTGTGTGTGAGGATGATTCAGGGTGTGTGTGTGTCAGGATGATTCAGGGTGTGTGTGTGTCAGGATGATTCAGGGTGTGTGTGTGTCAGGATGATTCAGGGTGTGTGTGTGTGTGAGGGTGATTCAGGGTGTGTGTGTGAGGATGATTCAGGGTGTGTGTGTGTGTGTGAGGCTGATTCAGGGTGTGTGTGTGAGGATGATTCAGGGTGTGTGTGTGTGGGTGAGGATGAATCTGGGTGTGTGTGTGTGTGTGAGGATGATTCAGGGTGTGTGTGTGTGTGAGGATGATTCAGGGTGTGTGTGTGTGTGTGAGGATGATTCAGAGTGTGTGTGTGTGTGAGGATGATTCAGTGTGTGTGTGTGAGTATGATTCAGGGTGTGTGTGTGTGAGGATGATTCAGTGGGTGGGTGTGTGTGTGTGTGAGGGTGATTCAGGGTGTGTGTGAGGATGATTCAGGGTGTGTGTGTGTGTGAGGATGATTCAGGGTGTGTGTGTGTGTGAGGATGATTCAGGGTGTGTGTGTGTGTGAGGATGATTCAGTGTGTGTGTGTATGTGTGAGGATGATTCATGGTGTGTGTGTGTGTGAGGATGATTCAGGGTGTGTGTGTGTGTGAGGATGATTCAGAGTGTGTGTGTGTGTGTGAGGATGATTCATGGTGTGTGTGTGTGTGTGAGGATGATTCAGGGTGTGTGTGTGTGTGTGTGAGGATGATTCAGGGTGTGTGTGTGTGTGTGAGGATGATTCAGGGTGTGTGTGTGTGTGTGTGAGGATGATTCAGGGTGTGTGTGTGTGTGTGAGGATGATTCAGGGTGTGTGTGTGTGAGGATGATTCAGGGTGTGTGTGTATCAGGATGATTCAGGGTGTGTGTGTGTCAGGATGATTCAGGGTGTGTGTGTGTCAGGATGATTCAGGGTGTGTGTGTGTGTGTGTGAGGGTGATTCAGGGTGTGTGTGTGAGGATGATTCAGGGTGTGTATGTGTGTGTGAGGATGATTCAGGGTGTGTGTGTGTGTGTGAGGATGATTCAGGGTGTGTGTGTGAGGATGATTCAGGGTGTGTGTGTGTGTGTGAGGATGATTCAGGGTGTGTGTGTGAGGATGATTCAGGGTGTGTGTGTGAGGATGATTCAGGGTGTGTGTGTGTGGGTGAGGATGAATCTGGGTGTGTGTGTGTGTGTGTGAGGATGATTCAGGGTGTGTGTGTGTGTGAGGATGATTCAGGGTGTGTGTGTGTGTGTGAGGATGATTCAGGGTGTGTGTGTGAGGATGATTCAGGGTGTGTGTGTGTGTGTGAGGATGATTCAGGGTGTGTGTGTGTGTGAGGATGATTCAGGGTGTGTGTGTGTGTGTGTGTGAGGATGATTCAGAGTGTGTGTATGAGGATGATTCAGGGTGTGTGTGTGTGTGTGTGAGGATGATTCAGTGTGTGTGTGAGGATGATTCAGGGTGTGTGTGTGTGTGTGAGGATGATTCAGTGTGTGTGTGTGTGTGTGAGGATGATTCATGGTGTGTGTGTGTGTGAGGATGATTCAGGGTGTGTGTGTGTGTGTGAGGATGATTCAGGGTGTGTGTGTGTGTGTGAGGATGATTCAGTGTGTGTGTGTGTGTGTGAGGATGATTCATGGTGTGTGTGTGTGTGTGAGGATGATTCAGGGTGTGTGTGTGTGTGTGAGGATGATTCATGGTGTGTGTGTGTGTGTGAGGATGATTCAGGGGGTGTGTGTGTGTGTGAGGATGATTCATGGTGTGTGTGTGTGCGAGGATGATTCAGGGTGTGTGTGTGTGTGTGAGGATGATTCATGGTGTGTGTGTGTGTGAGGATGATTCAGGGTGTGTGTGTGTGTGTGAGGATGATTCAGGGTGTGTGTGTGTGTGTGTGAGGATGATTCAGGGTGTGTTTGTGTGTGTGAGGATCATTCAGGGTATGTGTGTGTGAGGATGATTCAGGGTGTGTGTGTGAGGATTATTCAGGGTGTGTGTGTGTGTGAGGATGATTCAGGGTGTGTGTGTGAGGATGATTCAGGGTGTGTGTGTGTGAGGATGTTTCAGGGTGTGTGTGTGTATGTGAGGATGATTCAGGGTGTGTGTGTGAGGATGATTCAGGGTGTGTGAGTGTGTGAGGATGATTCAGGGTGTGTGAGTGTGTGAGGATGATTCAGGGTGTGTGTGTGAGGATGATTCAGGGTGTGTGTGTGTGTGTGAGGATGATTCAGGGTGTGTGTGTGAGGATGTTTCAGGGTGTGTGTGTGTGTGAGGATGATTCAGGGTGTGTGTGTGAGGATGTTTCAGGGTGTGTGTGTGTGTGTGTGTGGATGATTCAGGGTGTGTGTGTGTGAGGATGTTTCAGGGTGTGTGTGTGTGTGTGAGGATGATTCAGGGTGTGTGTGTGTGAGGATGTTTCAGGGTGTGTGTGTGTGAGGATGATTCAGGGTGTGTGTGTGTGAGGATGATTCAGGGTGTGTGTGTGTGAGGATGATTCAGGGTGTGTGTGTGTGAGTATGATTCAGGGTGTGTGTGTGTGTGAGGATGATTCAGGGTGTGTGTGTGTGTGAGGATGATTCAGGGTGTGTGTGTGTGAGGATGATTCAGGGTGTGTGTGTGTGTGTGTGAGGATGATTCAGGGTGTGTGTATGTGTGTGAGGATGATTCAGGGTGTGTGTGTGTGTGAGGATGATTCAGGGTGTGTGTGTGTGTGTGAGGATGATTCAGGGTGTGTGTGTGTGAGGGTGATTCAAGGTGTGTGTGTGTGTGAGGATGATTCAGGGTGTGTGTGTGTGAGGATGATTCAGGGTGTGTGTGTGTGTGTGTGTGTGAGGATGATTCAGGGTGTGTGTGTGAGGATGATTCAGGGTGTGTGTGTTTGAGGGTGATTCAGGGTGTGTGTGTGTGAGGATGTTTAAGGGTGTGTGTGTGTGTGAGGATGATTCAGGGGGTGTGTGTGAGGATGAGGTGGATTCAGGGTGTGTGTGTGTGTGAGGATGATTCAGGGTGTGTGTGTGTGTGAGGATGATTCAGGGTGTGTGTGTGTGTGAGGATGATTCTGGGTATGTGTGTGTGTGAGGATGGTTCAGGGTGTGTGTGTGTGTGAGGATGATTCAGGGTGTGTGTGTGTGAGGATGATTCAGGGTGTGTGTGTGTGTGTGAGGATGATTCAGGGTGTGTGTGTGTGTGTGTGAGGGTGATTCAGGGTATGTGTGTGTGTGAGGATGATTCAGGGTGTGTCTGTGTGAGGATGATTCAGGGTGTGTGTGTGTGAGGATGATTCAGGGTGTGTGTGTGTGAGGATGATTCAGGGTGTGTGTGTGTGTGAGGGTGATTCAGGGTGTGTGTGTGTGTGAGGTTGATTCAGGGTGTGTGTGTGTGAGGATGATTCAGGGTGTGTGTGTGTGTGAGGATGATTCAGGGTGTGTGTGTGTGTGAGGTTGATTCAGGGTGTGTGTGTGTGTAAGGATGATTCAGGATGTGTGTGTGTGTGGGGGGATGATTCAGGGTGTGTGTTTGTGAGGATGATTCAGGGTGTGTGTGAGTGTGAGGATGATTCAGTGTGTGTGTGAGGATGATTCAGGGTGTGTGTGTGTGTGTAAGGATGATTCAGGGTGTGTGTGTGTGTGTGAAGATGATTCAGGGTGTGTGTGTGTGTGAGGATGATTCAGGGTGTGTGTGTGTGTGAAAGAGTTAATTTGAAATGGTCAAATTCAATTTCTACACAATTTGCAATAAAACCATGTGCAGTGAAGGTTTTCCAAAACGAGATAAGGAATAGATATAATTACAGCTGCCAGACAGATTTTTGAGGGAGGGTTCGGTGTTTAATAAACGGTATTGAAAGAGGCCTTTTACAAAGTTAGCTAGAGACCGTAGGCACGGTGCCAATCACAGATAACATACAGTAGTAAACTGTGGGATTAGACCATGCTCAAAAAGGTGGAACAAGATGTAACTGCTTTTATGATTTTTGCCAAATAAATATAGGTAAAGGCAAACTATAATCAGGTGATTAATGTAATACCATATAATTGGACAAAAATCGATGTATGATGGCATGTAGCCAGAAATATTGAATATAAGCTGTACTGCTCAAAGGTTAAACGAGAAGGATGTTACAAAGGTCACGGGACCTTTTGGCTCCTGCTCCCAAAGTACTTTGTCAATAAACTATGGGGTAAAAATTCAGTTGGTTGCGCCTCCCGTTAGCGCCTTAAGAGGGCGCTAATGGGGCGCAAAACCGCTAACGCCCGGGCGCAGCGATGTTTGCGCCGCTCGGGAACTTAACTAGAGATTGTGTGGCGGCGCTAAAACTTACCGCTGCGACCACCTGCGCGCGCAGATTGTGACGTCATTCCATGGTGCAACGCCCTTGTGGCGCCCCGGAGCGGAAATTGAGTGGCGCCCCCTGCCTTACCGCCTGGCGCATCCAACGACCAGAAGACTGGAACGCTATCAATCGCTGTGGGGCTGGGGGGGGCGCTATTTAAAGGGGGCCTCTTCCTGTCTTTTATTGTTGGTGGCATTTTTGAACTACGCATTCTGAGAGAGAGAGGGAGAGACTTCTGGAGAGATTCAACGTTGTGTGAAGGAGTTTTGGGTACTGAGCAGCACTTTGCAGGTTCATTTTGATTTGCCATTCCTTGTATCGATTTAGCAGAGACTGTGGGAGCTGCACTCTGAGCTCTTTGCCTGGTACTCTCCATTGTTCTTTCCAGCACATTTGATGTGCAAGTCTCTCCAGGCCGAGATTCAAGGCTGCAATGAACAGGATGTGGATGGAAAGCAAGATTAACCATCCCCTTTAAGAACTGGCCCGTGCCATTGTGTGTGTGTTCCATTGCTGACTGACATTACATGAGCTTCGCCAGCGCTCTGAGTTAGCGCCTCACTCCTCGGCCTTTGCGCCTTAAGACAGGTGTGCAGCGCCTGATTTAGCGCTCCACTCACCTCCCGGGGCGGTAAAAGTGAAGTTTCCAGTCAGTGCCGATAATTAGCGCCAGGCGCTAATATTTGCGTCCAGACGATATTTGCGCCCCAAATGGGGCGCGACCTAATTTTTACCCCTATGTGTTTTTGGACTTTACACAGACTCTGAGAATCTTATTTTCTCCCCAACAATTTGGCGCTGCGAGCAGGGTGCTACGAGGTTGACAGACCGTTTGTACCAGTGAACTCGGACGAGCAGTCAAAATTTTGACCGTCCAAAAATTGTGTCATCTGGGAACGCGGAGTAACAGCATCGTAGCACTCCGAATGAGAAAGAGCTGTGAGAAGTGAAAAACACGCAGTAAGTAGGTGTGAGAGAGAGAGAGAGAGTGAGTAAATGGTGACTGTGGATGTTGAATAAGGCACACTCAGCCTGAGCTGGTTGTTAAGAGGGCAAATGCCCCACGCGAAGGCCAAAGATTAACTGAGTGTGTGGATTGAATGAAAGTAAGTGTACACAGTTTTGAGGACATTTGAATGATATAAAGTAATTAAGGCAGAACTGTTGTAGCGATATATGTCGAGAAGGGTAAGACCTGATTAAGCCCAGCGGACAAGGGGAGTGCCTGTCTCATACGCCTAGCCTCAGGCCGGTTATTAAGAGGGCAAATGCCCCACGTGAAGGCCAGGACCATAAAGTAGGCGTAGAGGCTCCAAAGCACTCCAGGAGGCAAAGTCAGAGGTGTGATTGAGTAACCAAAGTGTCACGAACTTTTTATTCGAAGGAAACTCTGTCGCCTAGCGAGACACAGCAGAAGTAGGGTAAGACTGAAGTCAGACTAGGTTTCCTAGACCAGCCCGATTAGAGGAACGCAGTGGAGGACTGACGTCGGACTATAGATGGCATCGGGGAAAGGACTAGACTGGGGGCCAGAAGGGTCCCTTACTAGGTTCTATGCAGATGACCGGAAGGGTATGGTGGAAAAGATGATTAAGGACGGATGGGATCCGTTCCAGTCACCTGTCACTCAGAGAGAGTGGTGGATGAGACAGAAACAGAAAAGGATTAAGAAAGCAGGAGTGATCTTAGTACACCAACTGGTCGTAGTGACCAGGAAGGTATGAGATCTACATATGGGTTTGACGAGACACAACGAGAAAATCTTAGAGCTACAACAGGAGAATGAATACTTAAGAACAGGACAGAAGTTAAAGGATGGATATAGAATGGATAAAAGTGAACGCTGGAATGAACAACAGGCTTGAGTGCTGGCGCGGGGGTTGGAAGATATGGTGAGGAAGATGACATACCCCCTCATATGCTGTATCAGCTTCGGCACCCCCGGTAGATAATTTTAACGAAGGGGATGACGAAGATGAAAAGATAATCACTAAAAAGGCAGCACCCGTAATACGGACAGTGGGAGGTAGTCCTCGTGCCGCAAGAGTTAGGTATCATGCATTTACCCCCGCCGAAAAACAAATGATAAATCAAGATTTAGGAACATTACAGCCAAGAAAATGAAATGTAGAATTTTGGGAAAAATTGGAAGAATTGTACGATATACATAATATGCATGAAAAGGATGTCCACCAGATAGTTCGTGCCAAGTGCCCAAGGGACAAGTGGAATGCATTACCAGATAATTTCCGAAATGGCACTTGGTGTCCAACAGCAGGTGAAACCCAAGCCAATCGGGACACAATGAGGAGTGAGTTCAAGAGAGGGGTCCAGGAAACGATGGGGGCCCCGTCACCAAATTGGGGTTTAATAATGCAGATACAACAGAAGAAGGGGGAAAATTCAAATTCGTATGGGGAACGGCTCTGGTACCAATATCAGGAATCCTCGGGACAGGAAAACCCCCAAAGGGACGACCCTGTATTTGTAAAAATGTACAAAGATGGTCTGTCCTCAGAACACCAAAAGATACTAAAAATGGGGGTAGTTACGGCTGACACTTACGATGCGGTAGTTAAATGGGCTTGTCAGATAGATGGAACAGAAGGAGAGCGAGGAAAGGTTATTAAACAAGAAAAGGTGGGAGCAGTCGGAGTTCAGCAAAGAAACCCCCAGCCAAAGAGAGGGGCGTGTTTCAATTGTGGGAAGATGGGGCATATGGCTAAGGAGTGTAGGAGTCCCAAACAAAGTATCCCGACTTGCGGTAATTGCGGCAAGCAGGGACACCGCACCAACGACTGCTGGGGTCCAAAGCGGGAAAATATGGGGTCGGGAGATCAGGGTCCTAGACTGAGCCCCGAAGAATATCAGAGGTTTTTGCAACTTGTCAAGGACCAGGGAAATAACCGCTGACTAGCAGCGGCCCCCGCGGGAAGAGAGGAGCATGACGACCGTGTCTATGTGCCAGCGCTGATAGGGGGCCGGCAGTGCGATATGCTGGTAGACACGGGAGCAGCAGTGTCAATAACGGACCTGCCTCTTCCCGTCACCAAACACAAAATATATATATCAGGATTAGGAGGGGAACGAATTTCTGCATATAAAAGTGAAGTGTAGGTATTAGAGATAGCGGGACGACTACTCCCCGCGCAATTTTATGTATGCCCCAATAATGAAGGAACTATTTTAGGAATAGATTTGTTAAGAGAATATAATATCCTGGTAAGTCCGGTACTGAATAAAATAATTTGGTCCCAAACGGACGGAAACAAGACGGGATTAACAAAACCTTTTGGTCACCTAGCTAAGGTGGGGAGTGCAAAAACGTTAAAACGAGACTGGAGTCAGGAATATGGGGCTATATGTGAGAACATCAAGACAGTGTGGGCAGTCTCAAAGCAGGATACTGGGTTGGCAGAGGTGGACCCTATCATAGTTCCCGGTCCGGAGCATAAATCACACAGACAATATCCCATTAAGCCAGAAGCACAGGAAGCTGTGTCAAAGATAGTACGGGATTTGGAGGAAAGAGGAATAATTAGGGCAACAGAAAGTACAACCAATTCCCCTGTGTGGCCAGTAAAGAAGCCAGATGGGTCATATCGATTGACTATTGACTACACAGCCCTAAATAAGGTAACTCCAAAATTACACCCAATAGTGGCCAGCCCGGCCACTATTTTAAACGGTTTGAGTATGGAACACAAAATATTCACAGTATTGGACATAGCCAACGGATTCTGGTCCTTGCCCTTGGACCCGGAGTCCCAGAGTAAGTTCGCCTTCACCGTGGGAAATAAACAGTACACGTGGACCCGATTGCCACAGGGATTCCACAATAGTCCAGCAATATTTCATCGGGTAATGAGTTCATTATTAGAACCTATAGATCTTTCCCCGTACCGTAGCACTGTATTACAATATGTAGATGATCTGTTAATAGCATCAGAGGATGAAAAGGGGCATGCAGCAGCCCTGGGTGTAATCCTACAAGCACTAGAAAAGGGTGGATTTAAAGCAAACCCCAGGAAGGCTCAGATTGGACAGAGTATTGTTACTTACTTGGGACAACAAATATCCCAGGGGGTCAGGACAATGCCTAGTGACCGTCGAAAGGCAATACAAGAAATGCCTCGACCGGTCTCAGTCAGAGGAGTCAGAAAAGTCCTGGGTCTTTTTAATTATAGTAGGAACTTTATACCTAATTTCGCAGCGATAGCGGAACCGATTCAGAGGCTCGTAAAAGGGGGAAACCCCGGTAACGCCCTCATTGAATGGGGACATGAACAACAGGAAGCATATGGAAAATTAAAACAGGCATTGATAACAGCCCCGGGACTCGGGCTACCCGATATGAAAAAGCCATTCCATATACACTGTGAAAATGAGGGAGGATTCTATGCTGCAGTAGTTACCCAGCAGCATGGAGACAGAAAACGACCGGTAGCATACTATTCCACCCAGCAGTCACCAGTGGCCGCAGGGCTGTCACGGTGTGTAGCAGCATTAGATTGTGCAGCATGGGCTGTGAGGGTGAGCGAACCCACGGTAATGACCGGGGATATCACCCTGCACACCAAACATACGCTGGTAGACATGCTAAATAACAACAAATTGAGGTCAGTGTCAAACATGCGTAGGGCACGATGGGAAGCTGTATTGATACCCAAAGATGAATCAGTAAAAATCGTTCGGGACACCGGGGAGAACCCAGCAGAAGGTATTCTAGGGATGGGAGAACCCCATGAATGTGCGGATGTAGATGACGAAGTTGATAGTAGCCCAATACAGGATGAACCACTGGAGGAAGCTCAGCTTACCCTTTATGTGGATGGATCCCGAAAGTATATTAACGGAACACCACGAACCGGGTGGCCAGTTGTTAATGGCCAGTTGGAAACTGAGTTATCTGGAAGGTTAGACGGGGGGCTCTCGGCACAAGTGGCAGAGATAGTAGCCCTAACGAAAGCCCTGGAATTAGCTAAAGACAGAACTGTAAACATCTACACAGATAGTAGATATGCGTTTGGGGTAGTACATGATTACATGACAGCTTGGGGAAGGAGGGGATTCGTAACAACAGGAGGGGATCATATTAAGCACCAACAACGTATAGAAGACCTCCTAGAAGCGGCAAAAGCCCCAACGCAGGCAGCAGTAATGAAAATAAAAGCGCACCAAAAGATACAGAGTATAGAACAGGAGGGTAATCATGCAGCCGACCTGGCTGCACAACAGGCTCTCGAACACGAGACAATCGAAGAAAGTGTAGCCAGTGTTCAGGTGGAAGAAATAAATATTAGTAAACTACACAAAGATACCTCAGAAGGAGAAAGGCAGGAATAGTACCATGCAGGAGGGAGACCGGATAGAGAGGCCATATGGCGAAAAGAGGGAAAGGTGATAGCCCCTACCTGTATTAGGCAGTTACTCTTAGAATTACATCATGGAAATGCCCATACCGGGCGGGGATCAATGATTGAATTAATAGGCAAGGAATGGTGGTGGCAAGGTTGGGAAGAGATGTGGCGAAACATTGCCAGAGATGCATAACGTGTGCCCAACATAATCCGGGACGGCCAGTTAAGATACGATTGGCCCACCAACCGAGACCAAGGGGACCATGGGAGAACATACAGATAGACTTCACTGGGCCACTACCTACCTCAAGGGGACGCAGGTACTGCCTGGTGATTATAGACCAATTCACAAGGTGGGTCGAAGCGTTCCCCACCCGGAATTGTACTGCCACCACCGTGGCACGAATAATGGCAGAGGAAATAATTCCCAGATGGGGAGTACCAATTCAAATTGACTCAGATCAGGGCACTCACTTTACAGGAGCCGTAGTTAAACAGATGTGCGCATGGTTGGGCATTAAACAGAAGTTTCATATCCCCTACCATCCTCAGAGTTCCGGGATGGTGGAGCGAATGAATCGAACCCTGAAAACAGCTTTAGCTAAGGCATTAGGGGAAAAGCATCAACGATGGGTAGATATGCTACCAACCGTGTTAATGAAATTAAGAGCAACTCCAAACCGGACCACAGGCTTATCACCATATGAGCTAATGACAGGAAGGGCAATGCGGCTTCCACACGGTATAATAACCGGAGGGGAGGACGTAGGACCTTTAAAAGATAGACTCCGCCGGTACGTTTTGGAATTAAGTAATCAGTTAAAAAGAGACAAACTCGGGAAAGGCAGGAAGAGAAAGACAAGGATTTGGAATTAACTGCGCTTCCATACGTTCCCCCAGCAGGGACTAAGGTCATGGTTAAAAGCTTGCCAGGGAAGCCAGGAATCACATTTGCCCCTAAATGGTCAGGGCCATATCAAATCCTTATCAGCGGAGATACGTGTGCTTGCATTGATATAAAGGGCATGGGACGATGGAAGCACTGGACACAGTTAAAAGCCTACAACCCTTCACTAACATAGAAATGGCTACACCAGAACAAATACCGTTCGCAGAAAGTGAAGAGTATGCCAGACAGTATAAAGAATGGGAATGGGCGCTGGTACACGCGCTGGCTTGGACTATCTGCATTCTTCTAATGGGATACACCTTAGGTTGGATCCTGAAGTATGTATGGGAACAGTCCCGCCAGCATCAACTCCGACCGATAGTAAGGGAGGAAATCCAAATGGTTGTGATCGGAGAACCAAACTAACAATTGTATTATTACACCCTCACAGGAAGAACAGAATCCACAAGCAACAAATAGTTAGGTTGGCGATATAGCCTTTGGGACGTTGTTAATTTAGAGTAATAAGATGAAATTGCTTATGTGTATTAGTGTAATCGCAATATGCGCTACGGACATTGCCTCGTTGAAATACAAGTGCCTTCTTCGGAGACAAGATCCAATACGATTGTGTGACCAAGATACGATTTACTGCCCAGCCCCTGATGAAAGAGACGGAGAGGAGTGGAAGCTGGAGAGAGAAACCGACACTACAGCCTGGCTTACCAAAGGTTCAAGAACTTATATAACTGGCAGGAGTAATTGGACTGTCCCATGCGGGGATACTCCTTGCCTAGTTGACTTACGGTGTCCTACAGCCCAGAAATATCAAAAAGAGAAATCAAACAGACGGTTGAAACGAGAATTAAATGTAAACACATTTCTGTATATGTCTTATACTTATGCAAAACGAAGTAATGTATCTAAATGTTGGGTATGTGCACACGTTCCTATACATGCACAGGAAGGGATCCCTTTAAGACCAGTACCGTTTAATGAGTCAGAGATGGCAGCATGGTATTTAAATCAAAACTCTTCCAGGAATGGTCTCAGGATGGGAGCTCAAACTAAAGGAGGGACCTATAAGGTGGATGTGAGTGGGGATAAAAAGGAATGGCAATCGTCAGGTTACAACCTGACCACCTTCCAGGGGTGGTATCAGCCCAAATACAATCGTACTCAACCACCCCCGTCTTTGATATTAACAAATACCTCAGGGGTAGGTAGACCCCAGGGAGCAATATGCATAATCAGAAACCTAAAGAAAGGAGAAAAGGGAACAGAGGTGGGATGGAGTCGTTGCTCACAGTCTTGGAACTTAAATAAAGACGCTGACGGTTCCAGACTTTCGTTCAAGAATCTCACCAACAGTGGCAGTAGTTTCATACAGAAATGGATCCCCGAAACAGTACAATCCCTCACTGCCTATAACGGTACCTATTTCATATGCGGCCACAAGGCATATCCATGGTTGCCCCAGTCCTGGACAGGGTCATGTTACATGGGATATGTAATCCCTTATACCCGAATTACTAAAACCCTAACTATACGCACAAAAAGAGCAATCACAGAAACCGAAAGGTTCTTCACTATTGCCTTCCCCTGGTATGGAGCGGGGAAGTTAGCAAGAGAATCTATTAACATAGCAGCGGTGTTAGAGCAAGTAGCCAACGACACAGCCGAAGCTTTGAGACATGTTAATGCGGAGATGGTCGCTTTAAGAACAGTAACCCTTCAGAATAGGATGGCCCTCGATTACCTTCTGGCCAAAGAAGGAGGAACGTGCGCAATAATAGGGTCAGAATGTTGTACCTACATTCCAGACAACTCAGAAAATATAACTAATCTAGCTGAGCATATACACAGGAGGTAAAGAAATTAAAGCAACCTCCAGCACTTACCCTCTGGAGCTGGGCAACTAGGTGGCTAGGGACGTTGGGGACATCAATAGCACAAGGATTGATTTTGTTCTTCATCGTAATCTTGATTATGTATTCTATGATATTACTATTAAAATGCGTGTGTAAACAATCAATTGTGGGGGTAGCAAAAGCGGCCCCCATGATGCTGCTATGGGAGGAGGAAGGAGATGGCACTTTTATGTAACAAAGAATTAAACACTGAACCTATCCTATCCGATGCAGAGAGAAACAAGGACGGGTCCTCAGGACAGGGATCCTAAACCATCAATACAGGGTTATAACCCCGGGGATGGTAACAAAGGCAAGGTAATTGGTTCCCGGGATAAAAAGCTTGATCCGGGACCAAACAGGAGGGACTGAAAGAGTTAATTTGAAATGGTCAAATTCAATTCTACACAATTTGCAATAAAACCATGTGCAGTGAAGGTTTTGCAAAACGAGATAAGGAATAGATATAATTACAGCTGCCAGACAGATTTTTGAGGGAGGGTTCGGTGTTTAATAAACGGTATTGAAAGAGGCCTTTTACAAAGTTAGCTAGAGACCGTAGGCACGGTGCCAATCACAGATAACATACAGTAGTAAACTGTGGGATTAGACCATGCTCAAAAAGGCGTAACAAGATGTAACTGCTTTTATGATTGTTGCCAAATAAATATAGATAAAGGCAAAATATAATCAGGTGATTAATGTAATACCATATAATTGGACAAAAATCGATGTATGATGGCATGTAGCCAGAAATATTGAATATAAGCTGTACTGAACAAAGGTTAAACGAGAAGGATGTTACAAAGGTCACGGGACCTTTTGACTCCTGCTCCCAAAGTACTTTGTCAATAAACTATGTGTTTTTGGACTTTACACAGACTCTGAGAATCTTATTTTCTCCCCAACAGTGTGTGAGGACGATTCAGGGTGTGTGTGTGTGTGTGAGGATGATTCAGGGTTTGTGTGTGTGTGTGAGGATGATTCAGGGTGTGTGTGTGTGAGGATGATTCAGGGTGTGTCTGTGTGAGGATGATTCAGGTGTGTGTGAGGATGATTCAGGTTGTGTGTGTGTGAGTGAGGATGATTCAGGGTGTGTGTGTGTGTGTGAGGATGATTCAGGGTGTGTGTGTGAGGATGATTCAGGGTGTGTGTGAGGATGATTCAGGTTGTGTGTGTGTGAGTGAGGATGATTCAGGGTGTGTGTGTGTGTGTGAGGATGATTCAGGGTGTGTGTGTGAGGATTATTCAGGGTGTGTGTGTGTGAGGATGATTCAGGGTGTGTCTGTGTGAGGATGATTCAGGTGTGTGTGTGTGAGGATGATTCAGGGTGTGTGTGAGGATGATTCAGGTTGTGTGTGTGTGTGTGAGGATGATTCAGGGTGTGTGTATGTGTGTGTGTGTGTGTGTGAGGATGATTCAGGGTGTGTGTGTGTGAGGATGATTCAGTGTGTGTGTGTGTGAGGATGAATCAAGGTGTGAGTGTGTGAGGATGATTCAGGGTTTGTGTGTGTGAGGGTGATTCAAGGTGTGAGTGTGTGAGGATGATTCAGCGTGTGTGTGTGTGTGTGAGGATGATTCAGGGTGTGTGTGTGTGTGTGAGGATGATTCAGGGTGTGTGTGTGTGTGTGAGGATGATTCAGGGTGTGTGTGTGTGTGTGAGGATGATTCAGGGTGTGTGTGTGTGTGTGAGGATGATTCAGGGTGTGTGTGTGTGAGGATGATTCAGGGTGTGTGTGTGTGTGAGGATGATTCAGGGTGTGTGTGTGTGTGAGGATGATTCAGGGTGTGTGTGTGTGTGTGAGGGTGATTCAGGGTGTGTGTGTGTGTGTGAGGGTGATTCAGGGTGTGTGTGTGTGTGTGTGAGGATGATTCAGGGTGTGTGTGTGAGGATGATTCATGGTGTGTGTGTGTGTGAGGATGATTCAGGGTGTGTGTGTGTGTGAGGATGATTCAGGGTGTGTGTGTGTGAGGATGATTCAGGGTGTGTTTGTGTGTGTGTGAGGATGATTCAGGGTGTGTGTGTGTGTGTGTGAGGATGATTCAGGGTGTGTGTGTGTGTGAGGATGATTCAGGGTGTGTGTGTGTGAGGATGATTCAGGGTGTGTGTGTGTGTGTGAGGATGATTCAGGGTGTGTGTGTGTGAGGATGATTCAGGGTGTGTGTGTGTGAGGATGATTCAGGGTGTGTCTGTGTGTGTGAGGATGATTCAGGGTGTCTGTGTGTGTGAGGATGATTCAGGGTGTGTGTGTGTGTGTGAGGATGATTCAGGGTGAGTGTGTGTGTGAGGATGATTCATGGTGTGTGTGTGTGTGAGGATGATTCAGGGTGTGTGTGTGTGTGAGGATGATTCAGGGTGTGTGTGTGTGAGGATGATTCAGGGTGAGTGTGTGTGTGAGGATGATTCAGGGTGTGTGTGTGTGTGAGGATGATTCAGGGTGTGTGTGTGAGGAGGATTCAGTGGGTGTGTGTGTGTGAGGATGATTCAGGGTGTGTCTGTGTGTGAGGATGATTCAGGGTGTGTCTGTGTGTGTGAGGATGATTCAGGGTGAGTGTGTGTGTGAGGATGATTCAGGGTGTGTGTGTGTGAGGATGATTCAGGGTGTGTCTGTGTGTGTGAGGATGATTCAGGGTGAGTGTGTGTGTGAGGATGATTCAGGGTGTGTGTGTGTGTGAGGATGATTCAGGGTGTGTGTGTGAGGAGGATTCAGTGGGTGTGTGTGTGTGTGAGGATGATTCAGGGTGTGTTTTTGTGTGAGGATGATTCAGGGTGTGTGTGTGAGGAGGATTCAGTGGGTGTGTGTGTGTGTGAGGATGATTCAGGGTGTGTTTTTGTTTGAGGATGATTCAGGGTGTGTGTGTGTGTGATGATGATTCAGGGTGTGTGTGTGTGTGAGGAAGATTCAGGGTGTGTGTTTGTGTGTGAGGATGATTCAGGGTGTGTGTGTGTGTGAGGAAGATTCAGGGTGTGTGTTTGTGTGTGAGGATGATTCAGGGTGTGTGTGTGTGTGAGGGTGATTCAGGGTGTGTGTGTGTGTGTGAGGGTGATTCAGTGTGTGTGTGTGTGAGGATGATTCAGGGTGTGTGTGGGTGTGAGGATGATTCAGGGTGTGTGTGTGTGAGGATGATTCAGGGTGTGTTTGTGTGTGTGTGAGGATGATTCAGGGTGTGTGTGTGTGAGGATGATTCATGGTGTGTGTGTGTGTGTGTGAGGATGATTCAGGGTGTGTGTGTGTGTGTGAGGATGATTCATGGTGTGTGTGTGTGTGAGGATGATTCAGGGTGTGTGTGTGTGTGAGGATGATTCAGGGTGTGTGTGTGTGTGTGTGAGGATGATTCAGTGTGTGTGTGTGTGTGAGGATGATTCAGGGTGTGTCTGTGTGTGTGTGGATGATTCAGGGTGAGTGTGTGTGTGTGAGGATGATTCAGGGTGTGTGTGTGTGTGTGAGGATGATTCAGGGTGTGTGTGTGTGAGGATGATTCAGGGTGTGTCTGTGTGTGTGAGGATGATACAGGGTGAGTGTGTGTGTGAGGATGATTCAGTGGGTGTGTGTGTGTGAGGATGATTCAGGGTGTGTGTGTGTGTGAGGATGATTCAGGGTGTGTTTTTGTGTGAGGATGATTCAGGGTGTGTGTGTGTGTGAGGATGATTCAGGGTGTGTGTGTGTGTGAGGATGATTCAGGGTGTGTGTGTGTGTGAGGATGATTCTGGGTGTGTGTGTGTGTGAGGATGATTCAGGGTGTGTGTGTGTGTGAGGGTGATTCAGGGTGTGTGTGTGTGTGTGAGGATGATTCAGGGTGTGTGTGTGTGTGAGGCTGATTCAGGGTGTGTGTGTGTGTGAGGGTGATTCAGGGTGTATCTGTGTGTGTGAGGATGATTCAGGGTGTGTGTGTGTGTGAGGATGATTCAGGTGTGTGTGTGTGTGAGGATGATTCAGGGTGTGTGTGTGTGTGTGAGGATGATTCAGGGTGTGTGTGTGTGTGTGTGTGTGTGTGAGGATGATTCAGGGTGTGTGTGTGTGTGAGGATGATTCAGGGTGTGTGTATGTGTGTGTGTGTGTGTGTGTGAGGATGATTCAGGGTGTGTGTGTGTGAGGATGATTCAGTGTGTGTGTGTGTGAGGATGATTCAAGGTGTGAGTGTGTGAGGATGATTCAGGGTTTGTGTGTGTGAGGGTGATTCAGGGTGTGTGTGTGAGGATGATTCAGGGTGTGTGTGTGTGTGAGGATGATTCAGGGTGTGTGTGTGTGTGAGGATGATTCAGGGTGTGTGTGTGTGTGTGAGGATGATTCAGGGTGTGTGTGTGTGGGTGAGGATGATTCAGGGTGTGTATGTGTGTGTGAGGATGATTCAGGGTGTGTGTGTGTGAGGATGATTCAAGGTGTGAGTGTGTGAGGATGATTCAGGGTGTGTGTGTGTGAGGATGATTCACGGTGTGTGTGTGTGTGTGTGAGGATGATTCAGGGTGTGTATGTGTGTGTGAGGATGATTCAGGGTGTGTGTGTGTGAGAGTGATTCAGGGTGTGTGTGTGTGTGTGTGAGGATGATTCAGGGTGTGTGTGTGTGTGTGGATGATTCAGGGTGTGTGTGTGTGAGGATGATTCAGGGTGTGTGTGTGTGTGTGAGGATGATTCAGGGTGTGTGTGTGTGAGGATGATTCATGGTGTGTGTGTGTGTGAGGATGATTCAGGGTGTGTGTGTGAGGAGGATTCAGTGGGTGTGTGTGTGTGTGAGGATGATTCAGGGTGTGTGTGTGTGTGAGGATGATTCAGGGTGTGTTGTGTGTGTGTGAGGATGATTCAGGGTGTGTGTGTGTGTGTGTGAGGATGATTCAGGGTGTGTGTGTGTGTGAGGATGATTCAGGGTGTGTGTGTGTGTGAGGATGATTCAGTGTGTGTGTGTGTGTGAGGATGATTCAGGGTGTGTCTGTGTGTGTGTGTATGATTCAGGGTGAGTGTGTGTGTGTGAGGATGATTCAGGGTGTGTGTGTGTGTGTGAGGATGATTCAGGGTGTGTCTGTGTGTGTGTGTATGATTCAGGGTGAGTGTGTGTGTGTGAGGATGAATCAGGGTGTGTGTGTGTGTGTGAGGATGATTCAGGGTGTGTGTGTGTGAGGTTGATTCAGGGTGTGTGTGTGTGTGAGGATGATTCAGGGTGTGTCTGTGTGTGTGAGGATGATTCAGGGTGAGTGTGTGTGTGAGGATGATTCATGGTGTGTGTGTGTGAGGATGATTCAGGGTGTGTGTGTGTGAGGATGATTCAGGGTGTGTGTGTGTGTGAGGATGATTCAGGGTGTGTCTGTGTGTGTGAGGATGATTCAGGTGTGTGTGTGTGTGTGGGATGATTCAGGGTGTGTGTGTGTGGGGATGATTCAGGGTGTGTGTGTGTGTGGGGATGATTCATGGTGTGTGTGTGTGTGGGATGATTCAGGGTGTGTGTGTGTGTGGGATGATTCAGGGTGTGTGTGTGTGTGGGGATGATTCATGGTGTGTGTGTGTGTGTGGGATGATTCATGGTGTGTGTGTGTGTGGGGATGATTCAGGGTGTGTGTGTGTGTGGGGATGATTCAGGGTGTGTGTGTGTGTGGGGATGATTCAGGGTGTGTGTGTGTGTGGGGATGATTCAGGGTGTGTGTGTGTGTGGGGATGATTCAGGGTGTGTGTGTGTGTGGGATGATTCAGGGTGTGTGTGTGTGGGGATGATTCAGGGTGTGTGTGTGTGTGGGGATGATTCAGGGTGTGTGTGTGTGGGGATGATTCAGGGTGTGTGTGTGTGGGGATGATTCAGGGTGTGTGTGTGTGTGGGGATGATTCAGGGTGTGTTTGTGTGTGTGTGAGGATGATTCAGGGTGTGTGTGTGTGTGTGTGTGAGGATGATTCAGGGTGTGTGTGTGTGTGTGTGAGGATGATTCAGTGTGTGTGTGTGTGTGAGGATGATTCAGGGTGTGTGTGTGTGTGTGAGGATGATTCAGGGTGTGTGTGTGTGAGGATGATTCAGGGTGTGTGTGTGAGGATGATTCAGGGTGTGTGTGAGGATGATTCAGGGTGTGTCTGTGTGTGTGAGGATGATTCAGGGTGTGTCTGTGTGTGTGTGAGGATGATTCAGGGTGTGTTTTTGTGTGAGGATGATTCAGGGTGTGTGTGTGAGGATGATTCAGGGTGTGTTTTTGTGTGAGGATGATTCAGGGTGTGTGTGTGTGTGATGATGATTCAGGGTGTGTGTGTGTGTGAGGAAGATTCAGGGTGTGTGTTTGTGTGTGAGGATGATTCAGGGTGTGTGTGTGTGTGAGGAAGATTCAGGGTGTGTGTTGTGTGTGAGGATGATTCAGGGTGTGTGTGTGTGTGAGGGTGATTCAGGGTGTGTGTGTGTGTGAGGGTGATTCAGTGTGTGTGTGTGTGAGGATGATTCAGGGTGTGTGTGGGTGTGAGGATGATTCAGGGTGTGTGTGTGTGAGGATGATTCAGGGTGTGTTTGTGTGTGTGTGAGGATGATTCAGGGTGTGTGTGTGAGGATGATTCATGGTGTGTGTGTGTGTGTGAGGATGATTCAGGGTGTGTGTGTGTGTGTGAGGATGATTCATGGTGTGTGTGTGTGTGAGGATGATTCAGGGTGTGTGTGTGTGTGAGGATGATTCAGGGTGTGTGTGTGTGTGTGTGAGGATGATTCAGTGTGTGTGTGTGTGTGAGGATGATTCAGGGTGTGTCTGTGTGTGTGTGGATGATTCAGGGTGAGTGTGTGTGTGTGAGGATGATTCAGGGTGTGTGTGTGTGTGTGAGGATGATTCAGGGTGTGTGTGTGTGAGGATGATTCAGGGTGTGTCTGTGTGTGTGAGGATGATACAGGGTGAGTGTGTGTGTGAGGATGATTCAGTGGGTGTGTGTGTGTGAGGATGATTCAGGGTGTGTTTTTGTGTGAGGATGATTCAGGGTGTGTGTGTGTGTGAGGATGATTCAGGGTGTGTGTGTGTGTGAGGATGATTCAGGGTGTGTGTGTGTGTGAGGATGATTCTGGGTGTGTGTGTGTGTGAGGATGATTCAGGGTGTGTGTGTGTGTGAGGGTGATTCAGGGTGTGTGTGTGTGTGTGAGGATGATTCAGGGTGTGTGTGTGTGTGAGGCTGATTCAGGGTGTGTGTGTGTGTGAGGGTGATTCAGGGTGTATCTGTGTGTGTGAGGATGATTCAGGGTGTGTGTGTGTGTGAGGATGATTCAGGTGTGTGTGTGTGTGAGGATGATTCAGGGTGTGTGTGTGTGTGAGGATGATTCAGGGTGTGTGTGTGTGTGTGTGTGTGTGTGAGGATGATTCAGGGTGTGTGTGTGTGTGAGGATGATTCAGGGTGTGTGTGTGTGAGGATGATTCAGTGTGTGTGTGTGTGAGGATGATTCAGGTGTGAGTGTGTGAGGATGATTCAGGGTTTGTGTGTGTGAGGGTGATTCAGGGTGTGTGTGTGAGGATGATTCAGGGTGTGTGTGTGTGTGAGGATGATTCAGGGTGTGTGTGTGTGTGTGAGGATGATTCAGGGTGTGTGTGTGTGTGTGAGGATGATTCAGGGTGTGTGTGTGTGGGTGAGGATGATTCAGGGTGTGTATGTGTGTGTGAGGATGATTCAGGGTGTGCGTGTGTGAGGATGATTCAAGGTGTGAGTGTGTGAGGATGATTCAGGGTGTGTGTGTGTGAGGATGATTCACGGTGTGTGTGTGTGTGTGAGGATGATTCAGGGTGTGTATGTGTGTGTGAGGATGATTCAGGGTGTGTGTGTGTGAGAGTGATTCAGGGTGTGTGTGTGGGTGTGAGGATGATTCAGGGTGTGTGTGTGTGTGTGGATGATTCAGGGTGTGTGTGTGTGAGGATGATTCAGGGTGTGTTTGTGTGTGTGTGAGGATGATTCAGGGTGTGTGTGTGAGGATGATTCATGGTGTGTGTGTGTGTGAGGATGATTCAGGGTGTGTGTGTGAGGAGGATTCAGTGGGTGTGTGTGTGTGTGAGGATGATTCAGGGTGTGTGTGTGTGTGAGGATGATTCAGGGTGTGTTTGTGTGTGTGTGAGGATGATTCAGGGTGTGTGTGTGTGTGTGTGAGGATGATTCAGGGTGTGTGTGTGTGTGAGGATGATTCAGGGTGTGTGTGTGTGTGAGGATGATTCAGTGTGTGTGTGTGTGTGAGGATGATTCAGGGTGTGTCTGTGTGTGTGTGTATGATTCAGGGTGAGTGTGTGTGTGTGAGGATGATTCAGGGTGTGTGTGTGTGTGTGAGGATGATTCAGGGTGTGTCTGTGTGTGTGTGTATGATTCAGGGTGAGTGTGTGTGTGTGAGGATGAATCAGGGTGTGTGTGTGTGTGAGGATGATTCAGGGTGTGTGTGTGTGAGGTTGATTCAGGGTGTGTGTGTGTGTGAGGATGATTCAGGGTGTGTCTGTGTGTGTGAGGATGATTCAGGGTGAGTGTGTGTGTGAGGATGATTCATGGTGTGTGCGTGTGAGGATGATTCAGGGTGTGTGTGTGTGAGGATGATTCAGGGTGTGTGTGTGTGTGAGGATGATTCAGGGTGTGTCTGTGTGTGTGAGGATGATTCAGGGTGTGTGTGTGTGAGAGGATGATTCAGGGTGTGTGTGTGAGGATGATTCAGGGTGTGTGTGTGTGTGAGGATGATTCAGGGTGTGTTGTGTGTGTGAGGATGATTCAGGGTGAGTGTGTGTGTGAGGATGATTCATGGTGTGTGTGTGTGAGGATGATTCAGGGTGTGTGTGTGTGAGGATGATTCAGGGTGTGTGTGTGTGTGAGGATGATTCAGGGTGTGTGTGTGTGTGAGGATGATTCAGGGTGTGTTTTTGTGTGAGGATGATTCAGGGTATGTGTGCGTGTGAGGATGATTCAGGGTGTGTGTGTGTGTGTGAGGATGATTCAGGGTGTGTGTGTGTGTGAGGATGATTCACGGTGTGTGTGTGTGTGTGAGGATGATTCAGGGTGTGTGTGTGTGTTGATGCTCAGGGTGTGTGTGTGTGTGAGGATGATTCAGGGTGTGTGTGTGTGAGGATGATTCAGGGTGTGTGTGTGTGTGTGTGTGAGGATGATTCAGGGTGTGTGTGTGAGGAAGATTCAGGGTGTGTGTGTGTGTGAGGATGATTCAGGGTGTGTGTGTGTGTGAGGATGATTCAGGGTGTGTGTGTGTGAGGATGATTCAGGGTGTGTGTGTGTGTGAGGATGATTCAGGGTGTGTTTGTGTGTGTGTGAGGATGATTCAGGGTGTGTGTGTGTGTGTGTGTGAGGATGATTCAGGGTGTGTGTGTGTGTGAGGATGATTCAGTGTGTGTGTGTGTGTGAGGATGATTCAGGGTGTGTGTGTGTGTGTGGGGATGATTCAGGGTGTGTGTGTGTGAGGATGATTCAGGGTGTGTGTGTGAGGATGATTCAGGGTGTGTGTGAGGATGATTCAGGGTGTGTCTGTGTGTGTGAGGATGATTCAGGGTGTGTCTGTGTGTGTGTGAGGATGATTCAGGGTGTGTGTGTGTGTGAGGATGATTCAGGGTGTGTGTGTGAGGAGGATTCAGTGGGTGTGTGTGTGTGTGAGGATGATTCAGGGTGTGTGTGTGTGAGGGTGATTCAGTGTGTGTGTGTGGGTGTGAGGATGATTCAGGGTGTGTGTGTGTGTGTGGATGATTCAGGGTGTGTGTGTGTGAGGATGATTCAGGGTGTGTTTGTGTGTGTGTGAGGATGATTCAGGGTGTGTGTGTGAGGATGATTCATGGTGTGTGTGTGTGAGAGGATTATTCAGGGTGTGTTTGTGTGTGTGTGAGGATGATTCAGGGTGTGTGTGTGTGTGTGTGAGGATGATTCAGGGTGTGTGTGTGTGTGAGGATGATTCAGGGTGTGTCTGTGTGTGTGTGGATGATTCAGGGTGTGTGTGTGTGTGAGGATGATTCAGGGTGTGTGTGTGTGTGTGAGGATGATTCAGGGTGTGTGTGTGTGAGGATGATTCAGGGTGTGTGTGTGTGTGAGGATGATTCAGGGTGTGTCTGTGTGTGTGAGGATGATACAGGGTGAGTGTGTGTGTGAGGATGATTCATGGGTGTGTGTGTGTGAGGATGATTCAGGGTGTGTGTGTGTGAGGATGATTCAGGGTGTGTCTGTGTGTGTGAGGATGATTCAGGGTGTGTGTGTGTGTGAGGATGATTCAGGGTGTGTGTGTGAGGAGGATTCAGTGGGTGTGTGTGTGTGTGAGGATGATTCAGGGTGTGTGTGTGTGAGGATGATTCAGGGTGTGTTTTTGTGTGAGGATGATTCAGGGTGTGTGTGTGTGTGAGGATGATTCAGGGTATGTGTGTGTGTGAGGATGATTCAGGGTGTGTGTGTGTGTGAGGATGATTCAGGGTGTGTGTGTGTGTGAGGATGATTCAGGGTGTGTGTGTGTTTGAGGGTGATTCAGGGTGTGTCTGTGTGTGTGAGGATGATTCAGGGTGTGTGTGTGTGTGAGGGTGATTCAGGGTGTATCTGTGTGTGTGAGGATGATTCAGGGTGTGTGTGTGTGTGAGGATGATTCAGGTGTGTGTGTGTGAGGATGATTCAGGGTGTGTGTGAGGATGATTCAGGTTGTGTGTGTGTGTGTGAGGATGATTCAGGGTGTGTGTGTGTGTGTGAGGATGATTCAGGGTGTGTGTGTGTGTGTGTGTGTGTGTGTGAGGATGATTCAGGGTGTGTGTGTGAGGATTATTCAGGGTGTGTGTGTGAGGATGATTCAGGGTGTGTGTGTGTGTGAGGATGATTCAGGGTGTGTGTATGTGTGTGTGTGTGTGTGTGAGGATGATTCAGGGTGTGTGTGTGTGAGGATGATTCAGTGTGTGTGTGTGTGAGGATGATTCAAGGTGTGAGTGTGTGAGGATGATTCAGGGTTTGTGTGTGTGTGAGGATGATTCAGGGTGTGTGTGTGTGTGAGGATGATTCAGGGTGTGTGTGTGTGTGTGAGGATGATTCAGGGTGTGTATGTGTGTGTGAGGATGATTCAGGGTGTGTGTGTGTGTGAGGATGATTCAGGGTGTGTGTGTGTGTGAGGATGATTCAGGGTGTGTGTGTGTGTGAGGATGATTCAGGGTTTGTGTGTGTGTGAGGATGATTCAGGGTGTGTGTGTGTGTGAGGATGATTCAGGGTGTGTGTGTGTGTGAGGATGATTCAGGGTGTGTGTGTGTGTGTGAGGATGATTCAGGGTGTGTGTGTGTGTGTGAGGATGATTCAGGGTGTGTGTGTGTGAGGATGATTCAGGGTGTGTATGTGTGTGTGAGGATGATTCAGGGTGTGTGTGTGTGAGGATGATTCAGGGTGTGTGTGTGTGTGTGAGGATGATTCAGGGTGTGTATGTGTGTGTGAGGATGATTCAGGGTGTGTGTGTGTGAGGATGATTCAGGGTGTGTATGTGTGTGTGAGGATGATTCAGGGTGTGTGTGTGTGTGAGGGTGATTCAGGGTGTATCTGTGTGTGTGAGGATGATTCAGGGTGTGTGTGTGTGTGAGGATGATTCAGGGTGTGTGTGTGTGAGGATGATTCAGGGTGTGCGTGTGTGAGGATGATTCAAGGTGTGAGTGTGTGAGGATGATTCAGGGTGTGTGTGTGTGTGTGAGGATGATTCAGGGTGTGTATGTGTGTGTGAGGATGATTCAGGGTGTGTGTGTGTGAGAGTGATTCAGGGTGTGTGTGTGGGTGTGAGGATGATTCAGGGTGTGTGTGTGTGTGTGGATGATTCAGGGTGTGTGTGTGTGAGGATGATTCAGGGTGTGTTTGTGTGTGTGTGAGGATGATTCAGGGTGTGTGTGTGAGGATGATTCATGGTGTGTGTGTGTGTGTGAGGATTATTCAGGGTGTGTTTGTGTGTGTGTGAGGATGATTCAGGGTGTGTGTGTGTGTGTGTGAGGATGATTCAGGGTGTGTGTGTGTGTGAGGATGATTCAGGGTGTGTGTGTGTGTGTGTGAGGATGATTCAGTGTGTGTGTGTGTGTGAGGATGATTCAGGGTGTGTGTGTGTGTGTTGATGCTCAGGGTGTGTGTGTGTGAGGGTGATTCAGGGTGTGTGTGTGTGTGTGTGTGAGGATGATTCAGGGTGTGTGTGTGAGGAAGATTCAGGGTGTGTGTGTGTGTGAGGATGATTCAGGGTGTGTGTGTGTGTGAGGATGATTCAGGGTGTGTGTGTGTGAGGATGATTCAGGGTGTGTGTGTGTGAGGATGATTCAGGGTGTGTGTGTGTGTGTGAGGATGATTCAGGGTGTGTGTGTGTGAGGATGATTCAGGGTGTGTGTGTGTGTGAGGGTGATTCAGGGTGTGTCTGTGTGTGTGAGGATGATTCAGGGTGTGTGTGTGTGTGAGGATGATTCAGGGTGTGTGTGTGTGTGAGGGTGATTCAGGGTGTATCTGTGTGTGTGAGGATGATTCAGGGTGTGTGTGTGTGTGAGGATGATTCAGGGTGTGTCTGTGTGAGGATGATTCAGGGTGTGTGTGAGGATGATTCAGGTTGTGTGTGTGTGTGTGAGGATGATTCAGGGTGTGTGTGTGTGTGTGAGGATGATTCAGGGTGTGTGTGTGTGTGTGTGTGTGTGTGTGAGGATGATTCAGGGTGTGTGTATGTGTGTGTGTGTGTGTGTGAGGATGATTCAAGGTGTGAGTGTGTGAGGATGATTCAGGGTTTGTGTGTGTGAGGGTGATTCAGGGTGTGTGTGTGTGAGGATGATTCAGGGTGTGTGTGTGTGTGAGGATGATTCAGGGTGTGTGTGTGTGTGTGAGGATGATTCAGGGTGTGTGTGTGTGTGAGGATGATTCAGGGTGTGTCTGTGTGTGTGAGGATGATTCAGGGTGTGTGTGTGAGGATGATTCATGGTGTGTCTGTGTGTGTGAGGATGATTCAGGGTGAGTGTGTGTGTGAGGATGATTCAGGGTGTGTCTGTGTGTGTGAGGATGATTCAGGGTGTGTGTGTGTGTGAGGGTGATTCAGGGTGTGTCTGTGTGTGTGAGGATGATTCAGGGTGTGTGTGTGTGTGAGGGTGATTCAGGGTGTATCTGTGTGTGTGAGGATGATTCAGGGTGTGTGTGTGTGTGAGGATGATTCAGGTGTGTGTGTGTGAGGATGATTCAGGGTGTGTGTGAGGATGATTCAGGTTGTGTGTGTGTGTGTGAGGATGATTCAGGGTGTGTGTGTGTGTGTGAGGATGATTCAGGGTGTGTGTGTGTGTGAGGATGATTCAGGGTGTGTGTGTGTGTGTGAGGATGATTCAGGGTGTGTATGTGTGTGTGAGGATGATTCAGGGTGTGCGTGTGTGAGGATGATTCAAGGTGTGAGTGTGTGAGGATGATTCAGGGTGTGTGTGTGTGTGTGAGGATGATTCAGGGTGTGTATGTGTGTGTGAGGATGATTCAGGGTGTGTGTGTGTGAGAGTGATTCAGGGTGTGTGTGTGGGTGTGAGGATGATTCAGGGTGTGTGTGTGTGTGTGGATGATTCAGGGTGTGTGTGTGTGAGAGTGATTCAGGGTGTGTGTGTGGGTGTGAGGATGATTCAGGGTGTGTGTGTGTGAGGATGATTCAGGGTGTGTTTGTGTGTGTGTGAGGATGATTCAGGGTGTGTGTGTGAGGATGATTCATGGTGTGTGTGTGTGTGTGAGGATTATTCAGGGTGTGTTTGTGTGTGTGTGAGGATGATTCAGGGTGTGTGTGTGTGTGTGAGGATGATTCAGGGTGTGTGTGTGTGTGAGGATGATTCAGGGTGTGTGTGTGTGTGTGTGAGGATGATTCAGTGTGTGTGTGTGTGTGAGGATGATTCAGGGTGTGTGTGTGTGTGTTGATGCTCAGGGTGTGTGTGTGTGAGGATGATTCAGGGTGTGTGTGTATGTGTGTGTGAGGATGATTCAGGGTGTGTGTGTGAGGAAGATTCAGGGTGTGTGTGTGTGTGAGGATGATTCAGGGTGTGTGTGTGTGTGAGGATGATTCAGGGTGTGTGTGTGTGAGGATGATTCAGGGTGTGTGTGTGTGTGAGGATGATTCAGGGTGTGTGTGTGTGTGAGGATGATTCAGGGTGTGTGTGTGTGAGGATGATTCAGGGTGTGTGTGTGTGTGAGGGTGATTCAGGGTGTGTCTGTGTGTGTGAGGATGATTCAGGGTGTGTGTGTGTGTGAGGATGATTCAGGGTGTGTGTGTGTGTGAGGATGATTCAGGGTGTGTCTGTGTGAGGATGATTCAGGTGTGTGTGTGTGAGGATGATTCAGGGTGTGTGTGTGAGGATGATTCAGGTTGTGTGTGTGTGTGTGAGGATGATTCAGGGTGTGTGTGTGTGTGTGAGGATGATTCAGGGTGTGTGTGTGTGTGTGTGTGTGTGTGTGTGAGGATGATTCAGGGTGTGTGTATGTGTGTGTGTGTGTGTGAGGATGATTCAAGGTGTGAGTGTGTGAGGATGATTCAGGGTTTGTGTGTGTGAGGGTGATTCAGGGTGTGTGTGTGTGAGGATGATTCAGGGTGTGTGTGTGTGTGAGGATGATTCTGGGTGTGTGTGTGTGTGTGAGGATGATTCAGGGTGTGTGTGTGTGTGAGGATGATTCAGGGTGTGTCTGTGTGTGTGAGGATGATTCAGTGTGTGTGTGTGAGGATGATTCAGGGTGTGTCTGTGTGTGTGAGGATGATTCAGGGTGAGTGTGTGTGTGTGAGGATGATTCAGGGTGTGTCTGTGTGTGTGAGGATGATTCAGGGTGTGTGTGTGTGAGGATGATTCAGGGTGTGTGTGTGTGTGAGGATGATTCAGGGTGTGTCTGTGTGTGTGAGGATGATTCAGGGTGAGTGTGTGTGTGTGAGGATGATTCAGGGTGTGTGTGTGAGGATGATTCAGGGTGTGTGTGTGTGTGTGTGAGGATGATTCAGGGTGTGTGTGTGTGAGGATGATTCAGGGTGTGTGTGTGTGTGAGGATGATTCAGGGTGTGTGTGTGTGAGGATGATTCAGGGTGTGTGTGTGTGTGTGAGTTTGTTTCAGGGTGTGTGTCTGTGTGTGTGAGGATGATTCAGGGTGTGTGCGTGTGGGTGAGGATGATTCAGGGTGTGTGTGTGTGTGTGTGTGAGGATGATTCAGGTGTGTGTGTGTGTGAGGATGATTCAGGGTGTGTGTGTGTGAGGATGATTCAGGGTGTGTGTGTGTGAGGATGATTCAGGGTGTGTGTGTGTGTGAGGATGGTTCAGTTGTGTGTGTGTGTGAGGAAGATTCAGGGTGTGTGTGTGTGTGAGGATGATTCAGGGTGTGTGTGTGTGTGAGGATGATTCAGTGTGTGTGTGTGTGTGAGGAGGATTCAGGGTGTGTGTGTGTGAGTATGATTCAGGGTGTGTGTGTGAGGATGATTCAGGGTGTGTGTGTGTGTGAGGATGATTCAGGGTGTGTGTGTGTGTGAGGATGATTCAGGGGGTGTGTGTGTGTGTGAGGATGATTCAGGGTGTGTGTGTGAGTGTGAGGATGATTCAGGGTGTGTGTGTGTGTGAGGGTGATTCAGTGTGTGTGTGTGAGGGTGATTCAGGGTGTGTGTGTGTGTGAGGATGATTCAGGGTGTGTGAGTGTGTGAGGGTGATTCAGGGTGTGTGTGTGTGAGGGTGATTCAGGGTGTGTGCGTGTGTGAGGATGATTCAGGGTGTGTGTGTTTGTGTGTGAGGGTGATTCAGGGTGTGTGTGTGTGTGTGAGGTTGATTCAGGGTGTGTTTGTGTGTGAGGATGAATCAGGGTGTGTGTGTGTGAGGTGGATTCAGGGTGTGTGTGTATGAGGATGATTCAGGATGTGCGTGTGGGGATGATTCAGGGTGTGTGTGTGTGTGAGGATGATTCAGGGTGTGTGTGTGTGTGTGAGGATGATTCAGGGTGTGTGTGTGTGTGAGGATGATTCAGTGTGTGTGTGTGTGTGAGGATGATTCAGTGTGTGTGTGTGTGTGAGGATGATTCAGGGTGTGTCTGTGTGTGTGAGGATGATTCAGGGTGTGTGTGTGTGAGGATGATTCAGGGTGTGTGTGTGTGTGAGGATGATTCAGGGTGTGTCTGTGTGTGTGAGGATGATTCAGGGTGAGTGTGTGTGTGTGAGGATGATTCAGGGTGTGTGTGTGAGGATGATTCAGGGTGTGTGTGTGAGGATGATTCAGGGTGTGTGTGTGTGAGGATGATTCAGGGTGTGTGTGTGTGTGAGGATGATTCAGGGTGTGTGTGTGTGAGGATGATTCAGGGTGTGTGTGTGTGTGTGAGGATGATTCAGGGTGTGTGTGTGTGTGTGAGGATGATTCAGGTGTGTGTGTGTGTGAGGATGATTCAGGGTGTGTGTGTGTGGTGAGGATGATTCAGGGTGTGTGTGTGTGAGGATGATTCAGGGTGTGTGTGTGTGTGAGGGTGATTCAGGGTGTGTCTGTGTTGTGAGGATGATTCAGGTGTGTGTGTGAGGATGATTCAGGTGTGTGTGTGAGGATGATTCAGGGTGTGTGTGTGTGAGGATGATTCAGGGTGTGTGTGTGTGAGTTGATTCAGGGTGTGTGTGTGTGAGGGTGATTCAGGTGTGTGTGTGTGTGAGGATGATTCAGGGTGTGTCTGTGTGAGGATGATTCAGGGTGTGTGTGTGTGAGGATGATTCAGTGTGTGTGTGTGTGAGGATGATTCAAGGTGTGTGTGTGTGAGGATGATTCAGGGTTTGTGTGTGTGTGAGGATGATTCAGGGTGTGTGTGTGTGTGAGGATGATTCAGGGTGTGTGTGTGTGTGTGAGGATGATTCAGGGTGTGTATGTGTGTGTGAGGATGATTCAGGGTGTGCGTGTGTGAGGATGATTCAAGGTGTGAGTGTGTGAGGATGATTCAGGGTGTGTGTGTGTGAGGATGATTCAGGGTGTGTGTGTGTGTGAGGATGATTCAGGGTGTGTATGTGTGTGTGAGGATGATTCAGTGTGTGTGTGTGTGAGAGTGATTCAGGGTGTGTGTGTGGGTGTGAGGATGATTCAGGGTGTGTGTGTGTGTGTGGATGATTCAGGGTGTGTGTGTGTGAGGATGATTCAGGGTGTGTTTGTGTGTGTGTGAGGATGATTCAGGGTGTGTGTGTGAGGATGATTCATGGTGTGTGTGTGTGTGTGAGGATTATTCAGGGTGTGTTGTGTGTGTGTGAGGATGATTCAGGGTGTGTGTGTGTGTGTGTGAGGATGATTCAGGGTGTGTGTGTGTGTGAGGATGATTCAGGGTGTGTGTGTGTGTGTGAGGATGATTCAGTGTGTGTGTGTGTGTGAGGATGATTCAGGGTGTGTGTGTGTGTGTTGATGCTCAGGGTGTGTGTGTGTGAGGATGATTCAGGGTGTGTGTGTGTGTGTGTGTGAGGATGATTCAGGGTGTGTGTGTGAGGAAGATTCAGGGTGTGTGTGTGTGTGAGGATGATTCAGGGTGTGTGTGTGTGTGAGGATGATTCAGGGTGTGTGTGTGTGAGGATGATTCAGGGTGTGTGTGTGTGTGAGGATGATTCAGGGTGTGTGTTTGTGTGAGGATGATTCAGGGTGTGTGTGTGTGTGAGGGTGATTCAGGGTGTGTGTGTGTGTGAGGATGATTCAGGGTGTGTGAGTGTGTGAGGGTGATTCAGGGTGTGTGTGTGTGTGAGGGTGATTCAGGGTGTGTGCGTGTGTGAGGATGATTCAGGGTGTGTGTGTGTGTGTGAGGGTGATTCAGGGTGTGTGTGTGTGTGTGAGGTTGATTCAGGGTGTGTTTGTGTGTGAGGATGAATCAGGGTGTGTGTGTGTGAGGTGATTCAGGGTGTGTGTGTATGAGGATGATTCAGGATGTGCGTGTGGGGATGATTCAGGGTGTGTGTGTGTGTGAGGATGATTCAGGGTGTGTGTGTGTGTGTGAGGATGATTCAGGGTGTGTGTGTGTGTGAGGATGATTCAGGTGTGTGTGTGTGTGAGGATGATTCAGTGTGTGTGTGTGTGTGAGGATGATTCAGGGTGTGTCTGTGTGTGTGAGGATGATTCAGGGTATGTGTGTGTGAGGATGATTCAGGGTGTGTGTGTGTGTGAGGATGATTCAGGGTGTGTCTGTGTGTGTGAGGATGATTCAGGGTGAGTGTGTGTGTGTGAGGATGATTCAGGGTGTGTGTGTGAGGATGATTCAGGGTGTGTGTGTGAGGATGATTGAGGGTGTGTGTGTGTGAGGATGATTCAGGGTGTGTGTGTGTGAGGATGATTCAGGGTGTGTGTGTGTGTGTGAGGATGATTCAGGGTGTGTGTGTGTGTGAGGACGATTCAGGTGTGTGTGTGTGTGAGGATGATTCAGGGTGTGTGTGTGTGGGTGAGGATGATTCAGGGTGTGTGTGTGTGTGTGTGAGGATGATTCAGGGTGTGTGTGTGTGTGAGGGTGATTCAGGGTGTGTCTGTGTATGTGAGGATGATTCAGTGTGTGTGTGAGGATGATTCAGGTATGTGTGTGAGGATGATTCAGGGTGTGTGTGTGTGAGGATGATTCAGGGTGTGTGTGTGTGAGGGTGATTCAGGGTGTGTGTGTGTGTGAGGATGATTCAGGGTGTGTCTGTGTGAGGATGATTCAGGTGTGTGTGTGTGAGGATGATTCAGTGTGTGTGTGTGTGAGGATGATTCAAGGTGTGAGTGTGTGAGGATGATTCAGGGTTTGTGTGTGTGTGAGGATGATTCAGGGTGTGTGTGTGTGTGAGGATGATTCAGGGTGTGTGTGTGTGTGTGAGGATGATTCAGGGTGTGTATGTGTGTGTGAGGATGATTCAGGGTGTGCGTGTGTGAGGATGATTCAAGGTGTGAGTGTGTGAGGATGATTCAGGGTGTGTGTGTGTGAGGATGATTCAGGGTGTGTGTGTGTGTGTGAGGATGATTCAGGGTGTGTATGTGTGTGTGAGGATGATTCAGTGTGTGTGTGTGTGAGAGTGATTCAGGGTGTGTGTGTGGGTGTGAGGATGATTCAGGGTGTGTGTGTGTGTGTGGATGATTCAGGGTGTGTGTGTGTGAGGATGATTCAGGGTGTGTTTGTGTGTGTGTGAGGATGATTCAGGGTGTGTGTGTGAGGATGATTCATGCTGTGTGTGTGTGTGTGAGGATTATTCAGGGTGTGTTTGTGTGTGTGTGAGGATGATTCAGGGTGTGTGTGTGTGTGTGTGAGGATGATTCAGGGTGTGTGTGTGTGTGAGGATGATTCAGGGTGTGTGTGTGTGTGTGAGGATGATTCAGTGTGTGTGTGTGTGTGAGGATGATTCAGGGTGTGTGTGTGTGTGTTGATGCTCAGGGTGTGTGTGTGTGAGGATGATTCAGGGTGTGTGTGTGTGTGTGTGTGAGGATGATTCAGGGTGTGTGTGTGAGGAAGATTCAGGGTGTGTGTGTGTGTGAGGATGATTCAGGGTGTGTGTGTGTGTGAGGATGATTCAGGGTGTGTGTGTGAGGATGATTCAGGGTGTGTGTGTGTGTGAGGATGATTCAGGGTGTGTGTTTGTGTGAGGATGATTCAGGGTGTGTGTGTGTGTGAGGATGATTCAGGGTGTGTGTGTGTGTGAGGATGATTCAGGGTGTGTGTGTGTGTGAGGGTGATTCAGGGTGTATCTGTGTGTGTGAGGATGATTCAGGGTGTGTGTGTGTGTGAGGATGATTCAGGGTGTGTCTGTGTGAGGATGATTCAGGTGTGTGTGTGTGAGGATGATTCAGGGTGTGTGTGAGGATGATTCAGGTTGTGTGTGTGTGTGTGAGGATGATTCAGGGTGTGTGTGTGTGTGTGAGGATGATTCAGGGTGTGTGTGTGTGTGTGTGTGTGTGTGTGAGGATGATTCAGGGTGTGTGTATGTGTGTGTGTGTGTGTGTGAGGATGATTCAAGGTGTGAGTGTGTGAGGATGATTCAGGGTTTGTGTGTGTGAGGGTGATTCAGGGTGTGTGTGTGTGAGGATGATTCAGGGTGTGTGTGTGTGTGAGGATGATTCAGGGTGTGTGTGTGTGTGAGGATGATTCAGGGTGTGTGTGTGTGTGAGGATGATTCAGGGTGTGTCTGTGTGTGTGAGGATGATTCAGGGTGTGTGTGTGAGGATGATTCAGGATGTGTCTGTGTGTGTGAGGATGATTCAGGGTGAGTGTGTGTGTGTGAGGATGATTCAGGGTGTGTCTGTGTGTGTGAGGATGATTCAGGGTGTGTGTGTGTGAGGATGATTCAGGGTGTGTGTGTGTGTGAGGATGATTCAGGGTGTGTCTGTGTGTGTGAGGATGATTCAGGGTGAGTGTGTGTGTGTGAGGATGATTCAGGGTGTGTGTGTGAGGATGATTCAGGGTGTGTGTGTGTGTGTGAGGATGATTCAGGGTGTGTGTGTGTGTGAGGATGATTCAGGGTGTGTGTGTGTGTGAGGATGATTCAGGGTGTGTGTGTGTGAGGATGATTCAGGGTGTGTGTGTGTGTGTGAGTTTGATTCAGGGTGTGTGTGTGTGTGTGAGGATGATTCAGGGTGTGTGTGTGTGTGAGGATGATTCAGGGTGTGTGTGTGTGTGTGTGAGGATGATTCAGGGTGTGTGTGTGTGTGAGGATGATTCAGGGTGTGTGTGTGTGTGAGGATGATTCAGGGTGTGTGTGTGTGAGGATGATTCAGGGTGTGTGTGTGTGTGAGGATGGTTCAGTTGTGTGTGTGTGTGAGGAAGATTCAGGGTGTGTGTGTGTGTGAGGATGATTCAGGGTGTGTGTGTGTGAGGATGATTCAGTGTGTGTGTGTGTGTGAGGATGATTCAGGGTGTGTGTGTGTGAGGATGATTCAGGGTGTGTGTGTGTGAGGATGATTCAGGGTGTGTGTGTGTGTGAGGATGATTCAGGGTGTGTGTGTGTGTGAGGATGATTCAGGGGGTGTGTGTGTGTGTGAGGATGATTCAGGGTGTGTGTGTGAGTGTGAGGATGATTCAGGGTGTGTGTGTGTGTGAGGGTGATTCAGGTGTGTGTGTGTGAGGGTGATTCAGGGTGTGTGTGTGTGTGAGGATGATTCAGGGTGTGTGAGTGTGTGAGGGTGATTCAGGGTGTGTGTGTGTGAGGGTGATTCAGGGTGTGTGCGTGTGTGAGGATGATTCAGGGTGTGTGTGTTGTGTGTGAGGGTGATTCAGGGTGTGTGTGTGTGTGTGAGGTTGATTCAGGGTGTGTTTGTGTGTGAGGATGAATCAGGGTGTGTGTGTGTGAGGTGGATTCAGGGTGTGTGTGTATGAGGATGATTCAGGATGTGCGTGTGGGGATGATTCAGGGTGTGTGTGTGTGAGGATGATTCAGGGTGTGTGTGTGTGTGTGAGGATGATTCAGGGTGTGTGTGTGTGTGAGGATGATTCAGTGTGTGTGTGTGTGTGAGGATGATTCAGTGTGTGTGTGTGTGTGAGGATGATTCAGGGTGTGTCTGTGTGTGTGAGGATGATTCAGGGTATGTGTGTGTGAGGATGATTCAGGGTGTGTGTGTGTGTGAGGATGATTCAGGGTGTGTCTGTGTGTGTGAGGATGATTCAGGGAGAGTGTATTTGTGTGAGGATGATTCAGGGTGTGTGTGTGAGGATGATTCAGGGTGTGTGTGTGAGGATGATTGAGGGTGTGTGTGTGTGAGGATGATTCAGGGTGTGTGTGTGTGTGAGGATGATTCAGGGTGTGTGTGTGTGAGGATGATTCAGGGTGTGTGTGTGTGTGTGAGGATGATTCAGGGTGTGTGTGTGTGTGTGAGGACGATTCAGGTGTGTGTGTGTGTGAGGATGATTCAGGGTGTGTGTGTGTGGGTGAGGATGATTCAGGGTGTGTGTGTGTGTGTGTGAGGATGATTCAGGGTGTGTGTGTGTGTGAGGGTGATTCAGGGTGTGTCTGTGTATGTGAGGATGATTCAGTGTGTGTGTGAGGATGATTCAGGTGTGTGTGTGAGGATGATTCAGGGTGTGTGTGTGTGAGGATGATTCAGGGTGTGTGTGTGTGAGTTTGATTCAGGGTGTGTGTGTGTGAGGGTGATTCAGGGTGTGTGTGTGTGTGAGGATGATTCAGGGTGTGTCTGTGTGAGGATGATTCAGGTGTGTGTGTGTGAGGATGATTCAGGGTGTGTGTGTGTGTGTGTGTGTGTGTGAGGATGATTCAGGGTGTGTGTGTGTGTGAGGATGATTCAGGGTTTGTGTGTGTGTGTGAGGATGATTCAGGGTGTGTGTGTGTGAGGATGATTCAGGGTGTGTGTGTGTGAGGGTGATTCAGGGTGTGTGTGTGTGTGAGGATGATTCAAGGTGTGTGTGTGTGTATGTGAGGATGATTGAGGGTGTGTGTGTGTGTGAGGATGATTCAGGGTGTGTGTGTGTGTGTGAGGGTGATTCAGGGTGTGTGTGTGTGTGTGAGGGTGATTCAGGGTGTGTGTGTGTGTGTGAGGATGATTCAGGGTGTGTGTGTGTGTGAGGATGATTCAGGGTGTGTTTGTGTGTGTGTGAGGATGATTCAGGGTGTGTGTGTGAGGATGATTCATGGTGTGTGTGTGTGTGAGGATGATTCAGGGTGTGTTTGTGTGTGTGTGAGGATGATTCAGTGTGTGTGTGTGTGTGTGTGAGGATGATTCAGGGTGTGTGTGTGTGTGAGGATGATTCAGGGTGTGTGTGTGTGTGAGGATGATTCAGGGTGTGTGTGTGTGTGTGTGAGGATGATTCAGTGTGTGTGTGTGTGTGAGGATGATTCAGGATGTGTCTGTGTGTGTGAGGATGATTCAGGGTGTGTGTGTGTGAGGATGATTCAGGGTGTGTGTGTGTGTGAGGATGATTCAGGGTGTGTCTGTGCGTGTGAGGATGATTCAGTGTGTGTGTGTGTGAGGATGATTCAGGGTGTGTGTGTGTGTGAGGATGATTCAGGGTGTGTCTGTGTGTGTGAGGATGATTCAGGGTGTGTGTGTGTGTGAGGATGATTCAGTGTGTGTGTGTGTGTGAGGAGGATTCAGGGTGTGTGTGTGTGAGTATGATTCAGGGTGTGTGTGTGAGGATGATTCAGGGTGTGTGTGTGTGTGAGGATGATTCAGGGTGTGTGTGTGTGTGAGGATGATTCAGGGGGTGTGTGTGTGTGTGAGGATGATTCAGGGTGTGTGTGTGAGTGTGAGGATGATTCAGGGTGTGTGTGTGTGTGAGGGTGATTCAGTGTGTGTGTGTGAGGGTGATTCAGGGTGTGTGTGTGTGTGAGGATGATTCAGGGTGTGTGAGTGTGTGAGGGTGATTCAGGGTGTGTGTGTGTGAGGGTGATTCAGGGTGTGTGCGTGTGTGAGGATGATTCAGGGTGTGTGTGTTTGTGTGTGAGGGTGATTCAGGGTGTGTGTGTGTGTGAGGTTGATTCAGGGTGTGTTTGTGTGTGAGGATGAATCAGGGTGTGTGTGTGTGAGGTGGATTCAGGGTGTGTGTGTATGAGGATGATTCAGGATGTGCGTGTGGGGATGATTCAGGGTGTGTGTGTGTGTGAGGATGATTCAGGGTGTGTGTGTGTGTGTGAGGATGATTCAGGGTGTGTGTGTGTGTGAGGATGATTCAGGGTGTGTGTGTGTGTGTGAGGATGATTCAGTGTGTGTGTGTGTGTGAGGATGATTCAGGGTGTGTCTGTGTGTGTGAGGATGATTCAGGGTATGTGTGTGTGAGGATGATTCAGGGTGTGTGTGTGTGTGAGGATGATTCAGGGTGTGTGTGTGTGTGAGGATGATTCAGGGTGAGTGTGTGTGTGAGGATGATTCAGGGTGTGTGTGTGAGGATGATTCAGGGTGTGTGTGTGAGGATGATTGAGGGTGTGTGTGTGTGAGGATGATTCAGGGTGTGTGTGTGTGTGAGGATGATTCAGGGTGTGTGTGTGTGAGGATGATTCAGGGTGTGTGTGTGTGTGTGAGGATGATTCAGGGTGTGTGTGTGTGTGTGAGGACGATTCAGGTGTGTGTGTGTGTGAGGATGATTCAGGGTGTGTGTGTGTGGGTGAGGATGATTCAGGGTGTGTGTGTGTGTGTGTGTGAGGATGATTCAGGGTGTGTGTGTGTGTGAGGGTGATTCAGGGTGTGTCTGTGTATGTGAGGATGATTCAGTGTGTGTGTGAGGATGATTCAGGTGTGTGTGTGAGGATGATTCAGGGTGTGTGTGTGTGAGGATGATTCAGGGTGTGTGTGTGTGAGTTTGATTCAGGGTGTGTGTGTGTGAGGGTGATTCAGGGTGTGTGTGTGTGTGAGGATGATTCAGGGTGTGTCTGTGTGAGGATGATTCAGGTGTGTGTGTGTGAGGATGATTCAGGGTGTGTGTGAGGATGATTCAGTTTTTGTGTGTGTGTGTGTGTGAGGATGATTCAGGGTGTGTGTGTGTGTGTGTGTGTGTGTGAGGATGATTCAGGGTGTGTGTGTGTGTGAGGATGATTCAGGGTTTGTGTGTGTGTGTGAGGATGATTCAGGGTGTGTGTGTGTGAGGATGATTCAGGGTGTGTGTGTGTGAGGGTGATTCAGGGTGTGTGTGTGTGTGAGGATGATTCAAGGTGTGTGTGTGTGTATGTGAGGATGATTGAGGGTGTGTGTGTGTGTGAGGATGATTCAGGGTGTGTGTGTGTGTGTGAGGGTGATTCCGGGTGTGTGTGTGTGTGTGAGGGTGATTCAGGGTGTGTGTGTGTGTGTGAGGATGATTCAGGGTGTGTGTGTGTGTGAGGATGATTCAGGGTGTGTTTGTGTGTGTGTGAGGATGATTCAGGGTGTGTGTGTGAGGATGATTCATGGTGTGTGTGTGTGTGAGGATGATTCAGGGTGTGTTTGTGTGTGTGTGAGGATGATTCAGTGTGTGTGTGTGTGTGTGTGTGAGGATGATTCAGGGTGTGTGTGTGTGTGAGGATGATTCAGGGTGTGTGTGTGTGTGAGGATGATTCAGGGTGTGTGTGTGTGTGTGTGAGGATGATTCAGTGTGTGTGTGTGTGTGAGGATGATTCAGGGTGTGTCTGTGTGTGTGAGGATGATTCAGGGTGTGTGTGTGTGAGGATGATTCAGGGTGTGTGTGTGTGTGAGGATGATTCAGGGTGTGTCTGTGCGTGTGAGGATGATTCAGTGTGTGTGTGTGTGAGGATGATTCAGGGTGTGTGTGTGTGTGAGGATTATTCAGGGTGTGTCTGTGTGTGTGAGGATGATTCAGGGTGTGTGTGTGTGTGAGGATGATTCAGTGTGTGTGTGTGTGTGAGGAGGATTCAGGGTGTGTGTGTGTGAGTATGATTCAGGGTGTGTGTGTGAGGATGATTCAGGGTGTGTGTGTGTGTGAGGATGATTCAGGGTGTGTGTGTGTGTGAGGATGATTCAGGGGGTGTGTGTGTGTGTGAGGATGATTCAGGGTGTGTGTGTGAGTGTGAGGATGATTCAGGGTGTGTGTGTGTGTGAGGGTGATTCAGTGTGTGTGTGTGAGGGTGATTCAGGGTGTGTGTGTGTGTGAGGATGATTCAGGGTGTGTGAGTGTGTGAGGGTGATTCAGGGTGTGTGTGTGTGAGGGTGATTCAGGGTGTGTGCGTGTGTGAGGATGATTCAGGGTGTGTGTGTTTGTGTGTGAGGGTGATTCAGGGTGTGTGTGTGTGTGTGAGGTTGATTCAGGGTGTGTTTGTGTGTGAGGATGAATCAGGGTGTGTGTGTGTGAGGTGGATTCAGGGTGTGTGTGTATGAGGATGATTCAGGATGTGCGTGTGGGGATGATTCAGGGTGTGTGTGTGTGTGAGGATGATTCAGGGTGTGTGTGTGTGTGTGAGGATGATTCAGGGTGTGTGTGTGTGTGAGGATGATTCAGTGTGTGTGTGTGTGTGAGGATGATTCAGTGTGTGTGTGTGTGTGAGGATGATTCAGGGTGTGTCTGTGTGTGTGAGGATGATTCAGGGTATGTGTGTGTGAGGATGATTCAGGGTGTGTGTGTGTGTGAGGATGATTCAGGGTGTGTCTGTGTGTGTGAGGATGATTCAGGGTGAGTGTGTGTGTGTGAGGATGATTCAGGGTGTGTGTGTGAGGATGATTCAGGGTGTGTGTGTGAGGATGATTGAGGGTGTGTGTGTGTGAGGATGATTCAGGGTGTGTGTGTGTGTGAGGATGATTCAGGGTGTGTGTGTGTGAGGATGATTCAGGGTGTGTGTGTGTGTGTGAGGATGATTCAGGGTGTGTGTGTGTGTGTGAGGACGATTCAGGTGTGTGTGTGTGTGAGGATGATTCAGGGTGTGTGTGTGTGGGTGAGGATGATTCAGGGTGTGTGTGTGTGTGTGTGTGAGGATGATTCAGGGTGTGTGTGTGTGTGAGGGTGATTCAGGGTGTGTCTGTGTATGTGAGGATGATTCAGTGTGTGTGTGAGGATGATTCAGGTGTGTGTGTGAGGATGATTCAGGGTGTGTGTGTGTGAGGATGATTCAGGGTGTGTGTGTGTGAGTTTGATTCAGGGTGTGTGTGTGTGAGGGTGATTCAGGGTGTGTGTGTGTGTGAGGATGATTCAGGGTGTGTCTGTGTGAGGATGATTCAGGTGTGTGTGTGTGAGGATGATTCAGGGTGTGTGGGTGGATGATTCAGTTTTTGTGTGTGTGTGTGTGTGAGGATGATTCAGGGTGTGTGTGTGTGTGTGTGTGTGTGTGAGGATGATTCAGGGTGTGTGTGTGTGTGAGGATGATTCAGGGTTTGTGTGTGTGTGTGAGAATGATTCAGGGTGTGTGTGTGTGAGGATGATTCAGGGTGTGTGTGTGTGAGGGTGATTCAGGGTGTGTGTGTGTGTGAGGATGATTCAAGGTGTGTGTGTGTGTATGTGAGGATGATTGAGGGTGTGTGTGTGTGTGAGGATGATTCAGGGTGTGTGTGTGTGTGTGAGGGTGATTCAGGGTGTGTGTGTGTGTGTGAGGGTGATTCAGGGTGTGTGTGTGTGTGTGAGGATGATTCAGGGTGTGTGTGTGTGTGAGGATGATTCAGGGTGTGTTTGTGTGTGTGTGAGGATGATTCAGGGTGTGTGTGTGAGGATGATTCATGGTGTGTGTGTGTGTGAGGATGATTCAGGGTGTGTTTGTGTGTGTGTGAGGATGATTCAGTGTGTGTGTGTGTGTGTATGAGGATGATTCAGGGTGTGTGTGTGTGTGAGGATGATTCAGGGTGTGTGTGTGTGTGAGGATGATTCAGGGTGTGTGTGTGTGTGTGTGAGGATGATTCAGTGTGTGTGTGTGTGTGAGGATGATTCAGGGTGTGTCTGTGTGTGTGAGGATGATTCAGGGTGTGTGTGTGTGAGGATGATTCAGGGTGTGTGTGTGTGTGAGGATGATTCAGGGTGTGTCTGTGCGTGTGAGGATGATTCAGTGTGTGTGTGTGTGAGGATGATTCAGGGTGTGTGTGTGTGTGAGGATGATTCAGGGTGTGTCTGTGTGTGTGAGGATGATTCAGGGTGAGTGTGTGTGTGTGAGGATGATTCAGGGTGTGTGTGTGAGGATGATTCAGGGTGTGTGTGTGTGTGTGAGGATGATTCAGGGTGTGTGTGTGTGAGGATGATTCAGGGTGTGTGTGTGTGTGAGGATGATTCAGGGTGTGTGTGTGTGAGGATGATTCAGGGTGTGTGTGTGTGTGAGGATGATTCAGGGTGTGTCTGTGCGTGTGAGGATGATTCAGTGTGTGTGTGTGTGAGGATGATTCAGGGTGTGTGTGTGTGTGAGGATGATTCAGGGTGTGTCTGTGTGTGTGAGGATGATTCAGGGTGTGTGTGTGTGTGAGGATGATTCAGTGTGTGTGTGTGTGTGAGGAGGATTCAGGGTGTGTGTGTGTGAGTATGATTCAGGGTGTGTGTGTGAGGATGATTCAGGGTGTGTGTGTGTGTGAGGATGATTCAGGGTGTGTGTGTGTATGAGGATGATTCAGGGTGTGTGTGTGTGTGAGGATGATTCAGGGTGTGTGTGTGTGTGAGGATGATTCAGGGTGTGTGTGTGTGTGAGGGTGATTCAGGTGTGTGTGTGTGAGGGATGATTCAGGGTGTGTGTGTGTGTGAGGATGATTCAGGGTGTGTGTGTGTGTGAGGATGATTCAGGGTGTGTGTGTGTGAGGGATGATTCAGGGTGTGTGTGTGTGTGAGGATGATTCAGGGTGTGTGTGTGTGTGAGGATGATTCAGGGTGTGTGTGTGTGTGAGGATGATTCAGGGTGTGTGTGTGTGTGAGGATGATTCAGGGTGTGTGTGTGTGAGGTGATTCAGGGTGTGTGTGTGTGTGAGGATGATTCAGGGTGTGTGTGTGTGGGGATGATTCAGGGTGTGTGTGTGTGTGAGGATGATTCAGGGTGTGTGTGTGTGTGAGGATGATTCAGGGTGTGTGTGTGTGTGAGGATGATTCAGTGTGTGTGTGTGTGAGGATGATTCAGGGTGTGTGTGTGTGTGAGGATGATTCAGGGTGTGTCTGTGTGTGTGAGGATGATTCAGGGTGTGTGTGTGTGTGAGGATGATTCAGTGTGTGTGTGTGTGTGAGGAGGATTCAGGGTGTGTGTGTGTGAGTATGATTCAGGGTGTGTGTGTGAGGATGATTCAGGGTGTGTGTGTGTGTGAGGATGATTCAGGGTGTGTGTGTGTGTGAGGATGATTCAGGGGGTGTGTGTGTGTGTGAGGATGATTCAGGGTGTGTGTGTGAGTGTGAGGATGATTCAGGGTGTGTGTGTGTGTGAGGGTGATTCAGTGTGTGTGTGTGAGGGTGATTCAGGGTGTGTGTGTGTGTGAGGATGATTCAGGGTGTGTGAGTGTGTGAGGGTGATTCAGGGTGTGTGTGTGTGAGGGTGATTCAGGGTGTGTGCGTGTGTGAGGATGATTCAGGGTGTGTGTGTTTGTGTGTGAGGGTGATTCAGGGTGTGTGTGTGTGTGTGAGGTTGATTCAGGGTGTGTTTGTGTATGAGGATGAATCAGGGTGTGTGTGTGTGAGGTGGATTCAGGGTGTGTGTGTATGAGGATGATTCAGGATGTGCGTGTGGGGATGATTCAGGGTGTGTGTGTGTGTGAGGATGATTCAGGGTGTGTGTGTGTGTGTGAGGATGATTCAGGGTGTGTGTGTGTGTGAGGATGATTCAGTGTGTGTGTGTGTGTGAGGATGATTCAGTGTGTGTGTGTGTGTGAGGATGATTCAGGGTGTGTCTGTGTGTGTGAGGATGATTCAGGGTATGTGTGTGTGAGGATGATTCAGGGTGTGTGTGTGTGTGAGGATGATTCAGGGTGTGTCTGTGTGTGTGAGGATGATTCAGGGTGAGTGTGTGTGTGTGAGGATGATTCAGGGTGTGTGTGTGAGGATGATTCAGGGTGTGTGTGTGAGGATGATTGAGGGTGTGTGTGTGTGAGGATGATTCAGGGTGTGTGTGTGTGTGAGGATGATTCAGGGTGTGTGTGTGTGAGGATGATTCAGGGTGTGTGTGTGTGTGTGAGGATGATTCAGGGTGTGTGTGTGTGTGTGAGGACGATTCAGGTGTGTGTGTGTGTGAGGATGATTCAGGGTGTGTGTGTGTGGGTGAGGATGATTCAGGGTGTGTGTGTGTGTGTGTGTGAGGATGATTCAGGGTGTGTGTGTGTGTGAGGGTGATTCAGGGTGTGTCTGTGTATGTGAGGATGATTCAGTGTGTGTGTGAGGATGATTCAGGTGTGTGTGTGAGGATGATTCAGGGTGTGTGTGTGTGAGGATGATTCAGAATGTGTGTGTGTGAGTTTGATTCAGGGTGTGTGTGTGTGAGGGTGATTCAGGGTGTGTGTGTGTGTGAGGATGATTCAGGGTGTGTCTGTGTGAGGATGATTCAGGTGTGTGTGTGTGAGGATGATTCAGGGTGTGTGTGTGGATGATTCAGTTTTTGTGTGTGTGTGTGTGTGAGGATGATTCAGGGTGTGTGTGTGTGTGTGTGTGTGTGTGAGGATGATTCAGGGTGTGTGTGTGTGTGAGGATGATTCAGGGTTTGTGTGTGTGTGTGAGGATGATTCAGGGTGTGTGTGTGTGAGGATGATTCAGGGTGTGTGTGTGTGAGGGTGATTCAGGGTGTGTGTGTGTGTGAGGATGATTCAAGGTGTGTGTGTGTGTATGTGAGGATGATTGAGGGTGTGTGTGTGTGTGAGGATGATTCAGGGTGTGTGTGTGTGTGTGAGGGTGATTCAGGGTGTGTGTGTGTGTGTGAGGGTGATTCAGGGTGTGTGTGTGTGTGTGAGGATGATTCAGGGTGTGTGTGTGTGTGAGGATGATTCAGGGTGTGTTTGTGTGTGTGTGAGGATGATTCAGGGTGTGTGTGTGAGGATGATTCATGGTGTGTGTGTGTGTGAGGATGATTCAGGGTGTGTTTGTGTGTGTGTGAGGATGATTCAGTGTGTGTGTGTGTGTGTGAGGATGATTCAGGGTGTGTGTGTGTGTGAGGATGATTCAGGGTGTGTGTGTGTGTGAGGATGATTCAGGGTGTGTGTGTGTGTGTGAGGATGATTCAGTGTGTGTGTGTGTGTGAGGATGATTCAGGGTGTGTCTGTGTGTGTGAGGATGATTCAGGGTGTGTGTGTGTGAGGATGATTCAGGGTGTGTGTGTGTGTGAGGATGATTCAGGGTGTGTCTGTGCGTGTGAGGATGATTCAGTGTGTGCGTGTGTGAGGATGATTCAGGGTGTGTGTGTGTGTGAGGATGATTCAGGGTGTGTCTGTGTGTGTGAGGATGATTCAGGGTGTGTGTGTGTGTGAGGATGATTCAGTGTGTGTGTGTGTGTGAGGAGGATTCAGGGTGTGTGTGTGTGAGTATGATTCAGGGTGTGTGTGTGAGGATGATTCAGGGTGTGTGTGTGTGTGAGGATGATTCAGGGTGTGTGTGTGTGTGAGGATGATTCAGGGGTGTGTGTGTGTGTGAGGATGATTCAGGGTGTGTGTGTGAGTGTGAGGATGATTCAGGGTGTGTGTGTGTGTGAGGATGATTCAGGGTGTGTGAGTGTGTGAGGGTGATTCAGGGTGTGTGTGTGTGAGGGTGATTCAGGGTGTGTGCGTGTGTGAGGATGATTCAGGGTGTGTGTGTTTGTGTGTGAGGGTGATTCAGGGTGTGTGTGTGTGTGTGAGGTTGATTCAGGGTGTGTTTGTGTGTGAGGATGAATCAGGGTGTGTGTGTGTGAGGTGGATTCAGGGTGTGTGTGTATGTGGATGATACAGGATGTGCGTGTGGGGATGATTCAGGGTGTGTGTGTGTGTGAGGATGATTCAGGGTGTGTGTGTGTGTGAGGATGATTCAGGGTGTGTGTGTGTGTGAGGATGATTCAGTGTGTGTGTGTGTGTGAGGATGATTCAGTGTGTGTGTGTGTGTGAGGATGATTCAGGGTGTGTCTGTGTGTGTGAGGATGATTCAGGGTATGTGTGTGTGAGGATGATTCAGGGTGTGTGTGTGTGTGAGGATGATTCAGGGTGTGTCTGTGTGTGTGAGGATGATTCAGGGTGAGTGTGTGTGTGTGAGGATGATTCAGGGTGTGTGTGTGAGGATGATTCAGGGTGTGTGTGTGAGGATGATTGAGGGTGTGTGTGTGTGAGGATGATTCAGGGTGTGTGTGTGTGTGAGGATGATTCAGGGTGTGTGTGTGTGAGGGTGATTCAGGGTGTGTGTGTGTGGGTGAGGATGATTCAGGGTGTGTGTGTGTGTGTGTGTGAGGATGATTCAGGGTGTGTGTGTGTGTGAGGGTGATTCAGGGTGTGTCTGTGTATGTGAGGATGATTCAGTGTGTGTGTGAGGATGATTCAGGTGTGTGTGTGAGGATGATTCAGGGTGTGTGTGTGTGAGGATGATTCAGGGTGTGTGTGTGAGTTTGATTCAGGGTGTGTGTGTGTGAGGGTGATTCAGGGTGTGTGTGTGTGTGAGGATGATTCAGGGTGTGTCTGTGTGAGGATGATTCAGGTGTGTGTGTGTGAGGATGATTCAGGGTGTGTGTGTGGATGATTCAGTTTTTGTGTGTGTGTGTGTGTGAGGATGATTCAGGGTGTGTGTGTGTGTGTGTGTGTGTGTGAGGATGATTCAGTGTGTGTGTGTGTGTGAGGATGATTCAGGGATTGTGTGTGTGTGTGAGGATGATTCAGGGTGTGTGTGTGTGAGGATGATTCAGGGTGTGTGTGTGTGAGGGTGATTCAGGGTGTGTGTGTGTGTGAGGATGATTCAAGGTGTGTGTGTGTGTATGTGAGGATGATTGAGGGTGTGTGTGTGTGTGAGGATGATTCAGGGTGTGTGTGTGTGTGTGAGGGTGATTCAGGGTGTGTGTGTGTGTGTGAGGGTGATTCAGGGTGTGTGTGTGTGTGTGAGGATGATTCAGGGTGTGTGTGTGTGTGAGGATGATTCAGGGTGTGTTTGTGTGTGTGTGAGGATGATTCAGGGTGTGTGTGTGAGGATGATTCATGGTGTGTGTGTGTGTGAGGATGATTCAGGGTGTGTTTGTGTGTGTGTGAGGATGATTCAGTGTGTGTGTGTGTGTGTGTGAGGATGATTCAGGGTGTGTGTGTGTGTGAGGATGATTCAGGGTGTGTGTGTGTGTGAGGATGATTCAGGGTGTGTGTGTGTGTGTGAGGATGATTCAGTGTGTGTGTGTGTGTGAGGATGATTCAGGGTGTGTCTGTGTGTGTGAGGATGATTCAGGGTGTGTGTGTGTGAGGATGATTCAGGGTGTGTGTGTGTGTGAGGATGATTCAGGGTGTGTCTGTGCGTGTGAGGATGATTCAGTGTGTGTGTGTGTGAGGATGATTCAGGGTGTGTGTGTGTGTGAGGATGATTCAGGGTGTGTCTGTGTGTGTGAGGATGATTCAGGGTGAGTGTGTGTGTGTGAGGATGATTCAGGGTGTGTGTGTGAGGATGATTCAGGGTGTGTGTGTGTGTGTGTGAGGATGATTCAGGGTGTGTGTGTGTGAGGATGATTCAGGGTGTGTGTGTGTGTGAGGATGATTCAGGGTGTGTGTGTGTGAGGATGATTCAGGGTGTGTGTGTGTGTGAGGATGATTCAGGGTGTGTGTGTGTGTGTGAGGACGATTCAGGTGTGTGTGTGTGTGAGGATGATTCAGGGTGTGTGTGTGTGGGTGAGGATGATTCAGGGTGTGTGTGTGTGTGTGTGAGGATGATTCAGGGTGTGTGTGTGTGTGAGGGTGATTCAGGGTGTGTCTGTGTGTGTGAGGATGATTCAGGGTGTGTGTATGTGAGGATGATTCAGTGTGTGTGTGAGGATGATTCAGGTGTGTGTGTGTGTGAGGATGATTCAGGGTGTGTGTGTGTGAGGATGATTCAGGGTGTGTGTGTGTGAGGATGATTCAGGGTGTGTGTGTGTGTGAGGATGGTTCAGTTGTGTGTGTGTGTGAGGATGATTCAGGGTGTGTGTGTGTGTGAGGATGATTCAGGGTGTGTGTGTGTGTGAGGATGATTCAGTGTGTGTGTGTGTGTGAGGATGATTCAGGGTGTGTGTGTGTGAGTATGATTCAGGGTGTGTGTGTGAGGATGATTCAGGGTGTGTGTGTGTGTGAGGATGATTCAGGGTGTGTGTGTGTGTGAGGATGATTCAGGGTGTGTGTGTGTGTGTGAGGATGATTCAGGGTGTGTGTGAATGTGAGGATGATTCAGGGTGTGTGTGTGTGTGAGGGTGATTCAGTGTGTGTGTGTGTGTGAGGGTGATTCAGGATGTGTGTGTGTGTGAGGATGATTCAGGGTGTGTGAGTGTGTGAGGGTGATTCAGGGTGTGTGTGTGTGAGGGTGATTCAGGGTGTGTGCGTGTGTGAGGATGATTCAGGATGTGTGTGTTTGTGTGTGAGGGTGATTCAGGGTGTGTGTGTGTGTGTGAGGTTGATTCAGGGTGTGTTTGTGTGTGAGGATGAATCAGGGTGTGTGTGTGTGAGGGTGATTCAGGGTGTGTGTGTGTGTGAGGTTGATTCAGGGTGTGTGTGTATGAGGATGATTCAGGGTGTGTGTGTGGGGATGATTCAGGGTGTGTGTGTGTGTGAGGATGATTCAGGGTGTGTGTGTGTGTGAGGATGATTCAGGGTGTGTGTGTGTGTGTGAGGATGATTCAGGGTGTGTGTGTGTGTGAGGATGATTCAGGGTGTGTTTGTGTGAGGATGATTCAGGGTGTGTGTGTGTGTGTGAGGATGATTCAGGGTGTGTGTGTGAGGATGATTCAGGGTGTGTGTGTGTGTGAGGATGATTCAGGGTGTGTGTGTCTGTGAGGATGATTCAGGGTGTGTGTGTGTGAGGATGATTCAGGGTGTGTGTGTGTGTGAGGATGATTCAGGGTGTGTGTGTGTGTGAGGATGATTCACGGTGTGTGTGTTTGTGAGGATGATTCAGGTGTGTGTGTGTGTGAGGGTGATTCAGGGTGTGTGTGTGGGGATGATTCAGGGTGTGTGTGTGTGTGAGGATGATTCAGGGTGTGTGTGTGTGAGGATGATTCAGGGTGTGTGTGTGTGACGATGATTCAGGGTGTGTGTGTGTGTGAGGATGATTCAGGGTGTGTGAGTGTGAGGATGATTCAGGGTGTGTGTGTGTGTGAGGATGATTCAGGGTGTGTGTGTGTGAGGATGATTCAGGGTGTGTGTGTGTGACGATGATTCAGGGTGTGTGTGTGTGAGGATGGTTCAGGTGTGTGTGTGTGTGAGGATGATTCAGGGTGTGTGTGTGTGTGAGGATGATTCAGGGTGTGTGTGTGAGGGTGATTCAGCGTGTGTGTGTGTGAGGATGATTCAGGGTGTGTGTGTGTGTGTGAGGATGATTCAGGGTGTGTGTGTGTGTGTGAGGACGATTCAGGTGTGTGTGTGTGTGAGGATGATTCAGGGTGTGTGTGTGTGGGTGAGGATGATTCAGGGTGTGTGTGTGTGTGTGTGTGAGGATGATTCAGGGTGTGTGTGTGTGTGAGGGTGATTCAGGGTGTGTCTGTGTATGTGAGGATGATTCAGTGTGTGTGTGAGGATGATTCAGGTGTGTGTGTGAGGATGATTCAGGGTGTGTGTGTGTGAGGATGATTCAGAATGTGTGTGTGTGAGTTTGATTCAGGGTGTGTGTGTGTGAGGGTGATTCAGGGTGTGTGTGTGTGTGAGGATGATTCAGGGTGTGTCTGTGTGAGGATGATTCAGGTGTGTGTGTGTGAGGATGATTCAGGGTGTGTGTGTGGATGATTCAGTTTTTGTGTGTGTGTGTGTGTGAGGATGATTCAGGGTGTGTGTGTGTGTGTGTGTGTGTGTGAGGATGATTCAGGGTGTGTGTGTGTGTGAGGATGATTCAGGGTTTGTGTGTGTGTGTGAGGATGATTCAGGGTGTGTGTGTGTGAGGATGATTCAGGGTGTGTGTGTGTGAGGGTGATTCAGGGTGTGTGTGTGTGTGAGGATGATTCAAGGTGTGTGTGTGTGTATGTGAGGATGATTGAGGGTGTGTGTGTGTGTGAGGATGATTCAGGGTGTGTGTGTGTGTGTGAGGGTGATTCAGGGTGTGTGTGTGTGTGTGAGGGTGATTCAGGGTGTGTGTGTGTGTGTGAGGATGATTCAGGGTGTGTGTGTGTGTGAGGATGATTCAGGGTGTGTGTGTGTGTGTGAGGATGATTCAGGGTGTGTGTGTGAGGATGATTCATGGTGTGTGTGTGTGTGAGGATGATTCAGGGTGTGTTTGTGTGTGTGTGAGGATGATTCAGTGTGTGTGTGTGTGTGTGAGGATGATTCAGGGTGTGTGTGTGTGTGAGGATGATTCAGGGTGTGTGTGTGTGTGAGGATGATTCAGGGTGTGTGTGTGTGTGTGTGAGGATGATTCAGTGTGTGTGTGTGTGTGAGGATGATTCAGGGTGTGTCTGTGTGTGTGAGGATGATTCAGGGTGTGTGTGTGTGAGGATGATTCAGGGTGTGTGTGTGTGTGAGGATGATTCAGGGTGTGTCTGTGCGTGTGAGGATGATTCAGTGTGTGTGTGTGTGAGGATGATTCAGGGTGTGTGTGTGTGTGAGGATGATTCAGGGTGTGTCTGTGTGTGTGAGGATGATTCAGGGTGTGTGTGTGTGTGAGGATGATTCAGTGTGTGTGTGTGTGTGAGGAGGATTCAGGGTGTGTGTGTGTGAGTATGATTCAGGGTGTGTGTGTGAGGATGATTCAGGGTGTGTGTGTGTGTGAGGATGATTCAGGGTGTGTGTGTGTGTGAGGATGATTCAGGGGGTGTGTGTGTGTGTGAGGATGATTCAGGGTGTGTGTGTGAGTGTGAGGATGATTCAGGGTGTGTGTGTGTGTGAGGATGATTCAGGGTGTGTGAGTGTGTGAGGGTGATTCAGGGTGTGTGTGTGTGAGGGTGATTCAGGGTGTGTGCGTGTGTGAGGATGATTCAGGGTGTGTGTGTTTGTGTGTGAGGGTGATTCAGGGTGTGTGTGTGTGTGTGAGGTTGATTCAGGGTGTGTTTGTGTGTGAGGATGAATCAGGGTGTGTGTGTGTGAGGTGGATTCAGGGTGTGTGTGTATGTGGATGATACAGGATGTGCGTGTGGGGATGATTCAGGGTGTGTGTGTGTGTGAGGATGATTCAGGGTGTGTGTGTGTGTGAGGATGATTCAGGGTGTGTGTGTGTGTGAGGATGATTCAGTGTGTGTGTGTGTGTGAGGATGATTCAGTGTGTGTGTGTGTGTGAGGATGATTCAGGGTGTGTCTGTGTGTGTGAGGATGATTCAGGGTATGTGTGTGTGAGGATGATTCAGGGTGTGTGTGTGTGTGAGGATGATTCAGGGTGTGTCTGTGTGTGTGAGGATGATTCAGGGTGAGTGTGTGTGTGTGAGGATGATTCAGGGTGTGTGTGTGAGGATGATTCAGGGTGTGTGTGTGAGGATGATTGAGGGTGTGTGTGTGTGAGGATGATTCAGGGTGTGTGTGTGTGTGAGGATGATTCAGGGTGTGTGTGTGTGAGGGTGATTCAGGGTGTGTGTGTGTGGGTGAGGATGATTCAGGGTGTGTGTGTGTGTGTGTGTGAGGATGATTCAGGGTGTGTGTGTGTGTGAGGGTGATTCAGGGTGTGTCTGTGTATGTGAGGATGATTCAGTGTGTGTGTGAGGATGATTCAGGTGTGTGTGTGAGGATGATTCAGGGTGTGTGTGTGTGAGGATGATTCAGGGTGTGTGTGTGAGTTTGATTCAGGGTGTGTGTGTGTGAGGGTGATTCAGGGTGTGTGTGTGTGTGAGGATGATTCAGGGTGTGTCTGTGTGAGGATGATTCAGGTGTGTGTGTGTGAGGATGATTCAGGGTGTGTGTGTGGATGATTCAGTTTTTGTGTGTGTGTGTGTGTGAGGATGATTCAGGGTGTGTGTGTGTGTGTGTGTGTGTGTGAGGATGATTCAGGGTGTGTGTGTGTGTGAGGATGATTCAGGGATTGTGTGTGTGTGTGAGGATGATTCAGGGTGTGTGTGTGTGAGGATGATTCAGGGTGTGTGTGTGTGAGGGTGATTCAGGGTGTGTGTGTGTGTGAGGATGATTCAAGGTGTGTGTGTGTGTATGTGAGGATGATTGAGGGTGTGTGTGTGTGAGGATGATTCAGGGTGTGTGTGTGTGTGTGAGGGTGATTCAGGGTGTGTGTGTGTGTGTGAGGGTGATTCAGGGTGTGTGTGTGTGTGTGAGGATGATTCAGGGTGTGTGTGTGTGTGAGGATGATTCAGGGTGTGTTTGTGTGTGTGTGAGGATGATTCAGGGTGTGTGTGTGAGGATGATTCATGGTGTGTGTGTGTGTGAGGATGATTCAGGGTGTGTTTGTGTGTGTGTGAGGATGATTCAGTGTGTGTGTGTGTGTGTGTGAGGATGATTCAGGGTGTGTGTGTGTGTGAGGATGATTCAGGGTGTGTGTGTGTGTGAGGATGATTCAGGGTGTGTGTGTGTGTGTGAGGATGATTCAGTGTGTGTGTGTGTGTGAGGATGATTCAGGGTGTGTCTGTGTGTGTGAGGATGATTCAGGGTGTGTGTGTGTGAGGATGATTCAGGGTGTGTGTGTGTGTGAGGATGATTCAGGGTGTGTCTGTGCGTGTGAGGATGATTCAGTGTGTGTGTGTGTGAGGATGATTCAGGGTGTGTGTGTGTGTGAGGATGATTCAGGGTGTGTCTGTGTGTGTGAGGATGATTCAGGGTGAGTGTGTGTGTGTGAGGATGATTCAGGGTGTGTGTGTGAGGATGATTCAGGGTGTGTGTGTGTGTGTGTGAGGATGATTCAGGGTGTGTGTGTGTGAGGATGATTCAGGGTGTGTGTGTGTGTGAGGATGATTCAGGGTGTGTGTGTGTGAGGATGATTCAGGGTGTGTGTGTGTGTGAGGATGATTCAGGGTGTGTGTGTGTGTGTGAGGACGATTCAGGTGTGTGTGTGTGTGAGGATGATTCAGGGTGTGTGTGTGTGGGTGAGGATGATTCAGGGTGTGTGTGTGTGTGTGTGAGGATGATTCAGGGTGTGTGTGTGTGTGAGGGTGATTCAGGGTGTGTCTGTGTGTGTGAGGATGATTCAGGGTGTGTGTATGTGAGGATGATTCAGTGTGTGTGTGAGGATGATTCAGGTGTGTGTGTGTGTGAGGATGATTCAGGGTGTGTGTGTGTGAGGATGATTCAGGGTGTGTGTGTGTGAGGATGATTCAGGGTGTGTGTGTGTGTGAGGATGGTTCAGTTGTGTGTGTGTGTGAGGATGATTCAGGGTGTGTGTGTGTGTGAGGATGATTCAGGGTGTGTGTGTGTGTGAGGATGATTCAGTGTGTGTGTGTGTGTGAGGATGATTCAGGGTGTGTGTGTGTGAGTATGATTCAGGGTGTGTGTGTGAGGATGATTCAGGGTGTGTGTGTGTGTGAGGATGATTCAGGGTGTGTGTGTGTGTGAGGATGATTCAGGGTGTGTGTGTGTGTGTGAGGATGATTCAGGGTGTGTGTGAATGTGAGGATGATTCAGGGTGTGTGTGTGTGTGAGGGTGATTCAGTGTGTGTGTGTGTGTGAGGGTGATTCAGGATGTGTGTGTGTGTGAGGATGATTCAGGGTGTGTGAGTGTGTGAGGGTGATTCAGGGTGTGTGTGTGTGAGGGTGATTCAGGGTGTGTGCGTGTGTGAGGATGATTCAGGATGTGTGTGTTTGTGTGTGAGGGTGATTCAGGGTGTGTGTGTGTGTGTGAGGTTGATTCAGGGTGTGTTTGTGTGTGAGGATGAATCAGGGTGTGTGTGTGTGAGGGTGATTCAGGGTGTGTGTGTGTGTGAGGTGGATTCAGGGTGTGTGTGTATGAGGATGATTCAGGGTGTGTGTGTGGGATGATTCAGGGTGTGTGTGTGTGTGAGGATGATTCAGGGTGTGTGTGTGTGTGAGGATGATTCAGGGTGTGTGTGTGTGTGTGAGGATGATTCAGGGTGTGTGTGTGTGTGAGGATGATTCAGGGTGTGTTTGTGTGAGGATGATTCAGGGTGTGTGTGTGTGTGTGAGGATGATTCAGGGTGTGTGTGTGAGGATGATTCAGGGTGTGTGTGTGTGTGAGGATGATTCAGGGTGTGTGTGTCTGTGAGGATGATTCAGGGTGTGTGTGTGTGAGGATGATTCAGGGTGTGTGTGTGTGTGAGGATGATTCAGGGTGTGTGTGTGTGTGAGGATGATTCACGGTGTGTGTGTTTGTGAGGATGATTCAGGTGTGTGTGTGTGTGAGGGTGATTCAGGGTGTGTGTGTGGGGATGATTCAGGGTGTGTGTGTGTGTGAGGATGATTCAGGGTGTGTGTGTGAGGATGATTCAGGGTGTGTGTGTGTGACGATGATTCAGGGTGTGTGTGTGTGTGAGGATGATTCAGGGTGTGTGAGTGTGAGGATGATTCAGGGTGTGTGTGTGTGTGAGGATGATTCAGGGTGTGTGTGTGTGAGGATGATTCAGGGTGTGTGTGTGTGACGATGATTCAGGGTGTGTGTGTGTGAGGATGGTTCAGGTGTGTGTGTGTGTGAGGATGATTCAGGGTGTGTGTGTGTGTGAGGATGATTCAGGGTGTGTGTGTGAGGGTGATTCAGCGTGTGTGTGTGTGAGGATGATTCAGGGTGTGTGTGTGTGAGGCTGATTCAGGGTGTGTGTGTGTGTGTGAGGATGATTCAGGATGTGTGTGTGAGGATGATTCAGGGTGTGTGTGTGGGGATGATTCAGGGGGTTTGTGTGTGTGTGTGAGGATGATTCAGGGTGTGTGTGTGTGTGAGGATGATTCAGGGTGTGTGTGTGTGAGGATGATTCAGGGTGTGTGTGTGAGGATGATTCAGGGTGTGTGTGTGTGTGAAGATGATTCAGGGTGTGTAAGGGATTCTGACCCTGCGTGTCTCGCAGCCTGTGAGATTCACGCGGCTCTGTGCAGCCTGTATGTCAGTGCGGGTCTAGGCCTTGTTGCCTGTTCTGGTCTCCAGCCAGTCTGGGAACACTAGACACACCTGTGAGTGGTTCGAATCACTCTCCCTTACGGTTCTAGACACTGGACTTAGATGCGAGAGCAGTAATGGAGATGAAACTCATGTAGACTCGGTTTGAATGGTACGAAATGGAAAATCTTTATTGCATGATACTTAAGATTATGAAATACATGTCATAAGCACAGATTAATGACAGTACAATCTTACAAACAGTTATATAGTCGATCTTAGGGAAACGAGGAACGAACGGCACAAAGTAAATAGGGGCACACATTACAAATACCCTTAATCCTTAAACCCTCCCCTATCAATATCTATCCTAAACTAGATTCGTAGGATTTCGAGACTCATGCTCACCACTCGTGATAACTCGGAGAAATTCCGAATAGCTGATCGGATGTTTTTCACCGCAGCTCCCACGTGTCGGTCAGGAGATCTCCTGGTCCCACTTGTTTACTTGCTTCTGCTGCTCCGGCTAGCAGGCTGGAAGGTCTGCTGTGATGAAGATCTGTATTGGTGGCTTTCACATTCCAGTTACTTTGGACACAGTCCAGTTATCATCGATGCAATATGTTTCGTTATAAGTTCGAAGAAGTCTTCCTGGCGAGGAAAACTTGGCTAATCGACCTACAGGCGCGGTCGGGATTTACTGACCGTGGCGATGGATATGGTCTTCCTCTCTTCTCATCTCATCTCATCTCATCTCTTCTCGGGCCTTCTGGTTCCGATACCGGTTACCAATATAGGTCTTCGTTACGCGACACGAGGTAGATCCGAACGGATCAGAAAGTTCAACAGTCTTTTCAGAAGAGGCAACAGGCAAGCAGAAGCCCAACTACGAGTACACAGGAGCAGCCACGAGGTTACGAATCGACCGGATAAGAGCACAGGAGCAGCCACGATGATAAGAGCAGCAAGAGAAAGATGGACGGTTTGGAGCCTGCAATTATAGTGCAAAATCTTCCGTTTCCCGCCCAACTATAATGTCCATTCTTTTGTTTAAGGTCTGGCGCTCAAATGTCTTGTATGGGTGATCTCCGTTCTTAATGGGTTTCGGGGCTACTCGTAAATGTCTGAATACCTGTTAATATTTCTCCCATTGTTAAATCGGTCGGTGTTCTCCCTGGAGGGGTTTGGGGCTTCCAAGTGTTCTGTATAACTACCTGCTAACGGCTCTCTCATCGTAGAGTCGTTGGGATTTTACATATTAATGTCTTTTGGATGGGCCCTTGATTACTCGGTACAATGGCTTTCCTTTGTACCTGGGAGACCGATTTCAGTATCTATGTGTATACTGCAAACCCATAATGTCTCGTGTATTATCTTCACTGTGCTGACTCTTAATCGATCTTGCACAAATGTTTATTGGAACGCCATCTTGTCTGCCTGTTGAAAAGTCTAGAATGTTCTGTCACGAGGTGCGGCGGCCATTTTACAGGCTGCTTGTGTCCACTTTAAACCTGTCAGCATTCTGCTGAAATAAAAGCTGTTTCAACGAAACTCTGTGTTTTCTCCTTATTAATAAAATCGCGATATATTGCGAATTCTACAGTCCCTCCTGTTGATGCGAATAACTCCGCTTATCGTATCAAAAATCATAGTGGTGAGCAATATTATCTCGATTTCTCTCCGAATCCAGCAAATTAATCCCATAAATTTAACCTAATTAGGGTCTCTGTGTCGTCCTTATTTCCCAAGAAAATTACATTTTATATCACCGTAGGCATTATTTGCCCTTAAACTTACACCACTTGTTTTCCTTCCTGGCGTAACCAGGCCGATGCCTCTCGTATCACCTGTATATTCATCTTTTATTCAGGGAAAGGAAAAACAAAACCCAAAACCAAACAATCAATTCTAACTGTAACACCATCACCATAAAATAATCAACACCAACTCTTAAAACATGTCGAGTTCCCAACGTATTTACAATTCTCTGAAAATCACGATTGAGTACAGGCTTCCGCGGCGCACGTGGCGAGCGGGAGTGACGCCATTTTTCCGATCACACGGTGCTTTCATCGTGCACGCGCACGTAACGTTCTCGCCACTCTCCCGTGTTTTCATGCTTGGTGAGGCGCTTGTCTCTTTTACAATGTACGACCAATAGGTACACTACAATGAAAACTTGGCATACGACTAAAATGTGGGAGGCTATTCTGATCCATGAAGGCACTTCAATATTAGTGAACAGATTCCACCACGGTGGAACTACTATATCCAAAATGTCTGTTCCTATTTCGACAGTTTTCTGCTCTAATGTGTAAAAATGTTTCTGTGATACCGCGACGGCTTTTAAAAGTTTGGTGAGATGTTCAGGGAGAGGGGGAATGAGGTATCCAAAATGCGCGACGAATCGCTGCAAGTCGGTGAAATTCTCTTTTACTGTGAGATGAACAGTGGATGGTTCAGGGATTGGGATGATTCGCTGTTGTGCTACTTGAACTTCCGCCCTGGGTTTAAAACAGAAACTGCTGTCACTCACCGGACACCGGCTACGGTTTCCATGCTGGTAGTGTTGCGCTGCAGTGGTAACACAATATGTTCCACCCCCGATGTATGCTACCTGCGGAGGCACATGATCTTGTGCCATTGCCTCCATGGTGCAATTCATGGACTTGGCGCCAGTCGTTCTGAACCCGCACTGTGGTGTTAAAAAGGCATTCAAGTGCTGGGGGCACAGTATTATGTGTGCTCCCCTGCCACGACAACCAGAGAGATCTGTACCTGTCATCGTTTGTTCCCAGCGGATGACGTAAGGTGGAACCGCTGCGTAACGAATGTGGGCTCCCCCCTGAATGACACCAATGTTCTCTACTCGATACACCGGTGCGGGCTTTGCTGTGTCGCCCAAAACCGGCATGCGTAATACTATTCCCATAATAGTATGGTTTGATCGTCCGCAGTCCACGGGGACTGGGTATGCTTCTGAAGCTAGCCTGAGCTGGCACGGACTTAATGCGTTCTGAAAAGGGTGGAGCGCCCGCAGGTGTTTGTTACTTATCCAGGACGGAACCAAACCTTGTTTTAAATCCTCCAAATTACTGCGGCCCTCGCCCAGTAACCACGCCCCGTAGAGCACGCACACCTCGTTCTGCGCAGCTTGATCGGATGCATTCCGATCTTCCCTAATCAGGGCATTTACCGTCTTTGCATGTTTCTCCAACTCTGCTATAATTTCCTTTAAATGGAGAGTCATGGCTTGGTCCTCGTGTAGACCCGACCCTACCACTTTATTCTCATCTGTTAGAATGTCTTTTAATTGTGTCTTTAAACCATTAATCTGGGTCTGCAGCTCCACACTGTCTAGAGCGTTGACCACAGATGTACCCGTGTTAAAAGCAGTGAACGCATCGTTCACCAAACCCCTTCTTCGCCTCCCTGCTTGATTCAAAACTTCCTGTGGTGCGGTGTACAAACTTGTTTTATCGATTTCCGCGAAATCGAATTCGTAAAATTGTCTGAACATCTTGGTCAACAGGACCTGATACAACTGTTCCGTCTTTTTGGGGCACCACTCTGGTAACCGCACCTCGGTGAGATTTAAAATCACCGAGGCCACCGCGTAATGTACCCCCTGAAATAGTATCTGGTCTGTGGGGACCAGTACCAAACCATTCCCGGGTCCCTTACTAGTTTTAGGGCACCCTTCTTCCTCAGCTAGAACCACCGGAATCGTGGGCGGGGCTTTGCGTGGGCGCGTAATGAGCTCAGTGGCATTTACTGGAATCGGGGAGAATGGGGCTCCGCACCCCCTGGTGCTCGCATCCCACCTCATCCCCTGTCCGTTATCCTGCCATTGATTAATGAAAAATATGGAGATGCCTTTGGGGCAAACGTACTTTGACCCCCACATACATACATAAATTCCCTCATCCGGTTCCCACCATTTGTCCCAACAGACTTTCACTTGTCCGTTTGTCCCCGTAATTGTCCGATGGGTATTATTACCCAGTCGTTCCCACTCGACCGAAGAGTTCCTCATAGTTTTGCTCAGCTTTCGCAGCCACCACCATCGGCTTAATGGGACCTTCCCACTACAAGTCAAACAAATCCGTTTGCCGACGGTGACGCTGATCCTGGGTGCGATGATCCTTACTTTGGGGCACAGTAAAGAAGTCTCTTTGTAGGCAAACCCCGATGTGCTAGAATACTCCGTTGAGTTCGTTCCCAGCCATCCTGGCCACCTTCCCTTGTGGAAATAGGTGCTGGTCTCCTCTGCCTCCCGTCTTCCGGTCCCATCCACCGCGATGGGGGCCGTGTCCCCGGAACATCCAAACACCACGACATCCTTGGTGCGGCCTCGATAGGCCAATCCACATCCGATTGCCGCGAGCAATACTAGAATTCGTTCCATCCTTCCTTGGTTCCTGTGATCAGATAGAATGAGGTAGCCAGCCTCGCAAGAGTCTCTGGCTTTTGTGAAGGGTGAGCGGGTCCCCTGACCTCGCCTCACGTAAACTTCAACGTTCGCTGAATAACCTTCAACTAAACCTATCTTTAAAGCTCCCATCATTTTATCGTTTTCTGTTAAAAACACTACAATCTTAACCTTATTAAAAACCTATAAACTTAACCTTGAACTAAAAACTTAAAACTTAAAACTAATAACTTTACAGTGCCGCCCGTTCTCAGGGCGGCCGGCCCCTTTAAATTCTGAGAAGGCTGCTGCGAGCTCTTCCCGACGGTGGGAGGGCACTGACCCTTCCCTCTGATCTGCCGCAGCCTGTTATTGCTGCAATGTGGCCGGTCTGTATCTGGGTTATCTTAACCTTAAATTTTCGCCTTGGGGCCGTCTGGGGACATGACCACATCCTCCTGGGTTGGGGTTCTCTACTTGACCTACGGGGAGTTGCTATGGGCGGGGTTTCCGTGACGGACGGACCGGGTTCCGAGACTTCCATCGGGATGACCTGGGGTTCCATCACAGTCGCTGGCTCCGCCTCCGCTGACTCCGCCTCCCTAACCTCGGGGCTTGCAGTTCGTGGCTCCGCCCTGCTCGGCCCAGCAGGCGGCCCTTCACTCGTGATCTCTGCCTCCCCCGAGGACTGGACGTTCAAAGCGGGCGGCCACATCTCTGGGAGCCATACCGGTACTCTCTGTGCTCCCATAGCGGCTGGCCCTGCCTCCTCTAGCTCCTCCCTCCTGTCTTCGGGACCTGCAGCTTGTGTGTCCACCCTGTGTGGATCTCTACCTGCAGCCCCCGTCCCCTCCATATCGTAAAAGGGACCGTTCCTCCGAAACCACCCGTCGTCATCACTATCCTCATCTGCACTATCCTCATCTGACCCGGGTACCCTGAATTCTTCCTCATCTAACCCCCAATTCCAGAAAAACGCTGCATGATCGTCCGGGATTTCCCTTCCCCTGATGCAAGCTGCTATGCCTGCCTGTGTGCCTTGTGGTCCTACCTGGGGCTGTGCTTTCCCGTTGGCGGGATGTACCCCTGTAGTTTTCCCTTGCGCACCTGGCTGGTACAGTTTGCATTGGTTTATGTGGAACCACTTAATGCGCCGTGGTACTTTTACGGCGTAAACCATGGGACTCGCCTTGTCTACAATGTTGTAGGGTCCCATATACAGTGGTTCCAGACTCCCTACTCTGGCGTAGTTTCTGACCATGATCTGGTCTCCTACTTCCCACTCCCGCGTTTTGCGGGGTTCCAGCAACAAGCGATTGCCCTGATGCTGCCTTCCCATGTTCCCAGCCGCCTGCTCATAAACTTGCTTCAGGCGCTCCAAGAGAGTCTGGGCGAACTTGTCCCTGCTTATCTCCTGGAGCTGACCCTCAGTGAGCACCGGGGCTAGCACATGGGTGGGGGTTCGCATGAGCCTGCCGGTCATTACCTCGTGCGGGGAGTACCCCGTACTTTTAGACTGACTGGCCCGGACCCCCATGAGGACTAAAGGCAGAACTTCCGCCCATTTTTGGGGCGAGTTCCTAGTCTCTTTCCTCAATTTCTCCTTCAGGGTCCGGTTCATACGTTCAACAATCCCGGATGACTGGGGATTGTGTGCTACGTGCCACTTCCCTTCAATGCCCAAAAGCATGAGGGTGTTCTGCATCACCTGGCCGGTGAAATGACTCCCTTGGTCTGACTCCACAAAACGGGGAAGTCCCCACCGCGAGAACACTTCCCGGACCAAGATTTTTGCTGTACCCAGTGCCGTAGCTGTTCGACAAGGGAAGGCTTCCACCCACTTGGAAAACACATCCACCAGGACGAGGCAGTACTTATAACCTCCCTGGGTGGTGGGCAGGGGTCCTATATAGTCGATCTGTATCGACTGCCATGGTCCCTCTACCCTTCTTACGTGTCCCATGGGCACCTTCCTTTTCTGGGGGTCTGGGTTGTTTGCAGCGCACACAAGACAGTTTGCGCAGAACTCGCGGACTTGTTCCCTGAGCCCTGGCCACCATCCCGCTTGCTCTACCCGTTGCCAGGTAACCTCGGGCCCGGGGTGCCCTGCCCCTGGTCCCTCGTGAGCCAACTGGAGGAATTCCCTCCTGTGCTGCTGCGGCACAACCCACTGCTCCTCGCGGAACAGCATGCCTTCCTTAACTGAGAGGGTTGCCGTACTGTACGGACCTTCTACCTGCCTCCCCTCAGCAATCGTTTTTAGGACTGCTTTTAGGGCGGGATCCTGGGTTTGGACGGTCTTAAGGTCTAGGGGCAATGCTACCCTGGTGTTCCCGGGATTCCCGTCCCCGCCTCGGACCGCTGCTATGGGTCCGGTCCTATAAGGGTTCCAGAAAGTGCCGTCGCGGGCACCTTCCCTGGCTAGCGCATCCGCCTGCCGGTTGCCCTCCCCACGGGGCTCTGTGGAGGAGTGAGCTTTCACCTTATGGATGAAAATCTCTCCTTCCTCCCCTACTGCTGCTGCTAAGATCTTTTCCAGCAAGGGCTTCACCGTTAAAGGTCGCCCGTCCGCGGAGGTGTATCCACGGCGGGACCAAATGGCCAGGTATTCCGTACACGAATTGCAGGTGAACATACTGTCCGAGCAAATCGTGTATGGGGTTGGGAAAATGTCTGGGTGGGTCACAACGTACACCACGGCAGACAGCTCAGCTTGCTGCGCGCTCATGGTGCTAGGGAGCTTGATCGCCAGGGCAAGGTCTGCCGCAGGGTCATAAACTCCACACCCTGTGAGTCGCTCGCCAGCGGATACTGTGCTAGACCCATCAACATAAATCTCGCGCCCAGTGGGATGTATTCCGGCCCGTAAACCTATGTTGACGTCCCATACCCCTTCCACCGAACACCGGTGGGCTGTACCGGGGTATACCAAATTGGCCGCAAGCCTTGGCTCGCAAAGACCTTTTACTCTGAGATCCAACTGGGAGAGGAGAAGGGTCCAACGCGCAATGCGTGCGCTGCTTACGGTCCCGTCTTTAATCCTCCCATCCAGAAGCATCTTAGTTGGTGTGTGATGTGTGAGGAGAGTGATGGGAGAGAGCCCTGTGAAGATCGCTGATCTTTTCACAGCCCAATGCGTGGCTAAAAGGTGCCTTTCGCAATTGGAGAAACTTCTCTCCACATCCGTTAACACCCTGGATGAATAGACAACCGGCCTCAGCTTGCCGTGACGCTCTTGGAGCAGCACGGCGCTTAAGCTGTCTCCGCTGGCAGCTACCTCCAGGAAAAACTCCTTCCCCCCATCTATGGCCCCTAAGGCTGGCGCGGTCTGCAGATCCCTTTTTAACTTCTCGAAGGCTGCTTGGCAGCCCTCGTCCCAAAACCACTCCACCCCCTTATGGAGGAGTCGGAGGAGCGGCGCCGCTGTGGCCGCATAATCTTCGATAAAATCCCTGCAGTAACCGGTCAGTCCCAAGAAGGACCTCACACCCCTTACGTTGTTGGGAATCGGTAATTCTTGCACCGACTCCCTCCTTGCTTTGTCTATGGCTCTTTCTCCAGCGCGTATGGTCAGTCCCAGGAATTTTACTTCCCGCTGACCGATACGTGCTTTCTTAGGGTTTATTTTAAAACCCTTTCTCGCTAACAGCTCCAATAACTCGTCCAGTAGTGGTCCATGCTCCTCCCTTGAATCCGTAAATAGGAGCAAATCATCCACGTACTGCAATATCTGATTGGGCTGACTAAACTCCTTTAAACTTCCTGCCATACACTGATGAAAAATACTGGGGCTATTGTGGAAACCCTGTGGCAGACAGTTCCACGTGTACTGTTGCCCTTTGAAAGTAAAGGCAAACTTGTACTGGTCCTCTCGCCGCAGCGGGATGGACCAAAAACCGTTCGAGATATCCAGCACCGTGAACGTGGTCGCGGACGCTGGGATGCTCCCTATTAGGTCAGCAACTGCTGCTACTGTGGGCGCGCAGGCGGGAATGTTACTGTTAAGGACTCTGTAGTCCACCGTGGCTCTCCACGAATTATCCGGCTTCCTAACCGGCCATAATGGGGAGTTCACGTGTGTGGCTATCGGCCTCAACACGCCCTGCTGCACCAAGGAAGACATTGCTGTCTCCATATCGGGTTCTGCTTCTTTGGGGAAGTTATACTGCTTTTGGGGTCGGGTCATGGGGTCCCCATCTACGCTGACCTCAAACCCGACCACTCTCCCACAATCGTGCTTGTGGGTTGCAAACGCGTGCATATTATCTGACACGTACGTTTGCATGTCCGTTGGGACATCTGCGACCATAAGCCTGAGGTCGTAGCCTCCGGATGGCTGTACGGTACACAGGACCCCTGTTTCTTCCTCCCCCGGAATCACTATTACCTCGCCTTTTTCACCTTTAGCCCCCCAGAGACAGTGATTTCTGAGGTCCACGAGGATCCCGTGTCCCGCTAGGAGATCAGACCCGAGAATACCTCTTCCACCCCCCTTCTGCCATGCCATCAGTATACACTTCCACTTAAGGCGAAGTGTTCCTAAACGAATGGATAGCGGAAGGGAAAACGTGCCAGCCTGTTCTTTTCCTGTGAACCCTGCTAACGTGAATGGGACCTTGGTAGATAGCGGCGAGTCAAAAGGGTTATCTGTATGGATTATGGTGCAAGAAGCTCCCGTGTCCAACAAATAACTACCCTTCTGTTTCTCTACCTCCATCTCCACCACAGGTCGCCTCCACGCATCATAGCTAAGCGGACACAGGTAGACGGGCTGCGCCGGTTCTAGTCATGGGGTACTATTAGACGGTCCTGCGGCACCTACGGGGCCGGTTGCGACCGCCACCTGTCCACGCGCATTCAAGACCAGCTTGCGCATGGCTCCTAACACTGCTTCGAGGTCGTCGGGAGGGGTGGGTGCACTAGCTTCCTTAGCCGGGACAGGCGCCTGGGCTCGGACCGCGGGATTTTTATCCTTGGAATCCTTCCAAGGGTTCCTGCAATGCTTGCGCCAGTGCCCTGTCTTCCCACACCCGTAACAAGCATTACCTGCCTGTGGGGCGCGATTACCCTCCTGATGCCACTCTCTTTGATACGGGGCTGCGGGTCGTACCTCATGTACTCTTCCCTTAAGGGGACGTGTTGCCATACCCCTTATATTGCGATAACCTAACGTGAGTCGATTCAAGACCGACTCTTCCGTAATGTTGGGGTCATTGGGATCAAACCATGCCTTTGCCTGCTCTCTGACGGCTGGTAAACTGTTGGCTATTATGCACTAAGCCAATGAGTTAAAGCGGTGCCTTCCACATCTTCGCGCTCGGGCGCACCTCGGCAGCTGCGCTCATATACTGGCCACAGCCTGTCGGCAAAAACCTTCGGGGGTTCTCCCTCCATCTGCACTGTCTGTCCCACTCTAGCAAACGGACCTTCGTCGTTCGCCCCCAACACTTCCAGAACCTCATTCTTTAATTCCTCATAACTCTTGGTTCCCCTCTTGCTCTCGCCTGAGAGACACTGAAGGACCGAGCTGTCTAATGAGAACAGCAGCATTTTTGCTGTCTCCCCATCATCGCAGCCGTTAATGGCTGCGGCTTGCTCAACTTCTCTGAAATGTACGGAAGGGTCGTCTGCCTCGGTCAGCTTCCGTACGTGATTTATCATAGCTCTCAGCTGATGTGAACTGTGAGGCAACACCAGCTGTCCGAGGAGATCCCCCGGTTCTTCCCCACCGTTTCTGCTTGGGCCCCTTTTAATACCCGTAACTGGATACAACGATCCCTTTCCTACTTCTTTTTCAATGGGCTCTTTTGTTTCTTCCATTGCTTCCTCCCTAACCCAGGTTTCCGAATAGCTGGGTGGCGCGGAGGGCACAGTGGCTACTACTTCTTCTGCTTTACTTGGTGGGGATTTTTTAAATCTCTCGCTTACTAGCGGCTGGTGTGCCGACGGATTGATAAGGCACACCATGCCGTTCGCATTGTTCACGGCCTTTTTGAGGTGCTCTATCTCCCTTTGGCAGGCGCTATGATCGGCTCCCTGAAACTTATCCTCAAGGGCCAACTTATATGCCGCCCTAACCCCCGTTAAGCTCTCTTCTTGAGTTCTTATCTGGGCAGCTTGGCAGTTACATCTTTCCTTTAACCTGCTCTCATTCAATTTTGCCTCAGTGACCTGGCACTCGAGATAATCTATCCTTGTTTTAAGGTGACTGGAGACTTCCTGGCTTTCTTGGTGTAACTCATTTAAATTCTTAATGAGCACCTCCCCTCCAGAAACCTTCTCCTCCATTTCTCCCTCTAAATGACTGATTCGAGCTACTAGCGCTGTAATGGTCTGGTTTGAAATCTGAACCTGCCTTTTGTAACACATAAGCCAGACTGCTTTCTCAAGTGTCTTTCTATGTTCTTTACTATCTGTCCACCTTTCGGCTGCCTCTAACGGGCTTTTATCCGCTAACAATTCACTTATCCATTTCTTAGTTAGATTAACCTTTCCAAACACATAATCCGCTATCTTTTCCTGCATAACATTTCGTACAGTCATTCCAAAATCTAACACACTACCCTCTCGCTGCCAGTGTCCTGCCGCGGTCGCCATTTTCTGTAAGGGATTCTGACCCTGCGTGTCTCGCAGCCTGTGAGATTCACGCGGCTCTGTGCAGCCTGTATGTCAGTGCGGGTCTAGGCCTTGTTGCCTGTTCTGGTCTCCAGCCAGTCTGGGAACACTAGACACACCTGTGAGTGGTTCGAATCACTCTCCCTTACGGTTCTAGACACTGGACTTAGATGCGAGAGCAGTAATGGAGATGAAACTCATGTAGACTCGGTTTGAATGGTACGAAATGGAAAATCTTTATTGCATGATACTTAAGATTATGAAATACATGTCATAAGCACAGATTAATGACAGTACAATCTTACAAACAGTTATATAGTCGATCTTAGGGAAACGAGGAACGAACGGCACAAAGTAAATAGGGGCACACATTACAAATACCCTTAATCCTTAAACCCTCCCCTATCAATATCTATCCTAAACTAGATTCGTAGGATTTCGAGACTCATGCTCACCACTCGTGATAACTCGGAGAAATTCCGAATAGCTGATCGGATGTTTTTCACCGCAGCTCCCACGTGTCGGTCAGGAGATCTCCTGGTCCCACTTGTTTACTTGCTTCTGCTGCTCCGGCTAGCAGGCTGGAAGGTCTGCTGTGATGAAGATCTGTATTGGTGGCTTTCACATTCCAGTTACTTTGGACACAGTCCAGTTATCATCGATGCAATATGTTTCGTTATAAGTTCGAAGAAGTCTTCCTGGCGAGGAAAACTTGGCTAATCGACCTACAGGCGCGGTCGGGATTTACTGACCGTGGCGATGGATATGGTCTTCCTCTCTTCTCATCTCATCTCATCTCATCTCTTCTCGGGCCTTCTGGTTCCGATACCGGTTACCAATATAGGTCTTCGTTACGCGACACGAGGTAGATCCGAACGGATCAGAAAGTTCAACAGTCTTTTCAGAAGAGGCAACAGGCAAGCAGAAGCCCAACTACGAGTACACAGGAGCAGCCATGAGGTTACGAATCGACCGGATAAGAGCACAGGAGCAGCCACGATGATAAGAGCAGCAAGAGAAAGATGGACGGTTTGGAGCCTGCAATTATAGTGCAAAATCTTCCGTTTCCCGCCCAACTATAATGTCCATTCTTTTGTTTAAGGTCTGGCGCTCAAATGTCTTGTATGGGTGATCTCCGTTCTTAATGGGTTTCGGGGCTACTCGTAAATGTCTGAGTACCTGTTAATATTTCTCCCATTGTTAAATCGGTCGGTGTTCTCCCTGGAGGGGTTTGGGGCTTCCAAGTGTCCTGTATAACTACCTGCTAACGGCTCTCTCATCGTAGAGTCGTTGGGATTTTACATATTAATGTCTTTTGGATGGGCCCTTGATTACTCGGTACAATGGCTTTCCTTTGTACCTGGGAGACCGATTTCAGTATCTATGTGTATACTGCAAACCCATAATGTCTCGTGTATTATCTTCACTGTGCTGACTCTTAATCGATCTTGCACAAATGTTTATTGGAACGCCATCTTGTCTGCCTGTTGAAAAGTCTAGAATGTTCTGTCACGAGGTGCGGCGGCCATTTTACAGGCTGCTTGTGTCCACTTTAAACCTGTCAGCATTCTGCTGAAATAAAAGCTGTTTCAACGAAACTCTGTGTTTTCTCCTTATTAATAAAATCGCGATATATTGCGAATTCTACAGTCCCTCCTGTTGATGCGAATAACTCCGCTTATCGTATCAAAAATCATAGTGGTGAGCAATATTATCTCGATTTCTCTCCGAATCCAGCAAATTAATCCCATAAATTTAACCTAATTAGGGTCTCTGTGTCGTCCTTATTTCCCAAGAAAATTACATTTTATATCACCGTAGGCATTATTTGCCCTTAAACTTACACCACTTGTTTTCCTTCCGGCGTAACCAGGCCGATGCCTCTCGTATCACCTGTATATTCATCTTTTATTCAGGGAAAGGAAAAACAAAACCCAAAACCAAACAATCAATTCTAACTGTAACACCATCACCATAAAATAATCAACACCAACTCTTAAAACATGTCGAGTTCCCAACGTATTTACAATTCTCTGAAAATCACGATTGAGTACAGGCTTCCGCGGCGCACGTGGCGAGCGGGAGTGACGCCATTTTTCCGATCACACGGTGCTTTCATCGTGCACGCGCACGTAACGTTCTCGCCACTCTCCCGTGTTTTCATGCTTGGTGAGGCGCTTGTCTCTTTTACAATGTACGACCAATAGGTACACTACAATGAAAACTTGGCATACGACTAAAATGTGGGAGGCTATTCTGATCCATGAAGGCACTTCAATATTAGTGAACAGATTCCACCACGGTGGAACTACTATATCCAAAATGTCTGTTCCTATTTCGACAGTTTTCTGCTCTAATGTGTAAAAATGTTTCTGTGATACCGCGACGGCTTTTAAAAGTTTGGTGAGGTGTTCAGGGAGAGGGGGAATGAGGTATCCAAAATGCGCGACGAATCGCTGCAAGTCGGTGAAATTCTCTTTTACTGTGAGATGAACAGTGGATGGTTCAGGGATTGGGATGATTCGCTGTTGTGCTACTTGAACTTCCGCCCTGGGTTTAAAACAGAAACTGCTGTCACTCACCGGACACCGGCTACGGTTTCCATGCTGGTAGTGTTGCGCTGCAGTGGTAACACAATATGTTCCACCCCCGATGTATGCTACCTGCGGAGGCACATGATCTTGTGCCATTGCCTCCATGGTGCAATTCATGGACTTGGCGCCAGTCGTTCTGAACCCGCACTGTGGTGTTAAAAAGGCATTCAAGTGCTGGGGGCACAGTATTATGTGTGCTCCCCTGCCACGACAACCAGAGAGATCTGTACCTGTCATCGTTTGTTCCCAGCGGATGACGTAAGGTGGAACCGCTGCGTAACGAATGTGGGCTCCCCCCTGAATGACACCAATGTTCTCTACTCGATACACCGGTGCGGGCTTTGCTGTGTCGCCCAAAACCGGCATGCGTAATACTATTCCCATAATAGTATGGTTTGATCGTCCGCAGTCCACGGGGACTGGGTATGCTTCTGAAGCTAGCCTGAGCTGGCACGGACTTAATGCGTTCTGAAAAGGGTGGAGCGCCCGCAGGTGTTTGTTACTTATCCAGGACGGAACCAAACCTTGTTTTAAATCCTCCAAATTACTGCGGCCCTCGCCCAGTAACCACGCCCCGTAGAGCACGCACACCTCGTTCTGCGCAGCTTGATCGGATGCATTCCGATCTTCCCTAATCAGGGCATTTACCGTCTTTGCATGTTTCTCCAACTCTGCTATAATTTCCTTTAAATGGAGAGTCATGGCTTGGTCCTCGTGTAGACCCGACCCTACCACTTTATTCTCATCTGTTAGAATGTCTTTTAATTGTGTCTTTAAACCATTAATCTGGGTCTGCAGCTCCACACTGTCTAGAGCGTTGACCACAGATGTACCCGTGTTAAAAGCAGTGAACGCATCGTTCACCAAACCCCTTCTTCGCCTCCCTGCTTGATTCAAAACTTCCTGTGGTGCGGTGTACAAACTTGTTTTATCGATTTCCGCGAAATCGAATTCGTAAAATTGTCTGAACATCTTGGTCAACAGGACCTGATACAACTGTTCCGTCTTTTTGGGGCACCACTCTGGTAACCGCACCTCGGTGAGATTTAAAATCACCGAGGCCACCGCGTAATGTACCCCCTGAAATAGTATCTGGTCTGTGGGGACCAGTACCAAACCATTCCCGGGTCCCTTACTAGTTTTAGGGCACCCTTCTTCCTCAGCTAGAACCACCGGAATCGTGGGCGGGGCTTTGCGTGGGCGCGTAATGAGCTCAGTGGCATTTACTGGAATCGGGGAGAATGGGGCTCCGCACCCCCTGGTGCTCGCATCCCACCTCATCCCCTGTCCGTTATCCTGCCATTGATTAATGAAAAATATGGAGATGCCTTTGGGGCAAACGTACTTTGACCCCCACATACATACATAAATTCCCTCATCCGGTTCCCACCATTTGTCCCAACAGACTTTCACTTGTCCGTTTGTCCCCGTAATTGTCCGATGGGTATTATTACCCAGTCGTTCCCACTCGACCGAAGAGTTCCTCATAGTTTTGCTCAGCTTTCGCAGCCACCACCATCGGCTTAATGGGACCTTCCCACTACAAGTCAAACAAATCCGTTTGCCGACGGTGACGCTGATCCTGGGTGCGATGATCCTTACTTTGGGGCACAGTAAAGAAGTCTCTTTGTAGGCAAACCCCGATGTGCTAGAATACTCCGTTGAGTTCGTTCCCAGCCATCCTGGCCACCTTCCCTTGTGGAAATAGGTGCTGGTCTCCTCTGCCTCCCGTCTTCCGGTCCCATCCACCGCGATGGGGGCCGTGTCCCCGGAACATCCAAACACCACGACATCCTTGGTGCGGCCTCGATAGGCCAATCCACATCCGATTGCCGCGAGCAATACTAGAATTCGTTCCATCCTTCCTTGGTTCCTGTGATCAGATAGAATGAGGTAGCCAGCCTCGCAAGAGTCTCTGGCTTTTGTGAAGGGTGAGCGGGTCCCCTGACCTCGCCTCACGTAAACTTCAACGTTCGCTGAATAACCTTCAACTAAACCTATCTTTAAAGCTCCCATCATTTTATCGTTTTCTGTTAAAAACACTACAATCTTAACCTTATTAAAAACCTATAAACTTAACCTTGAACTAAAAACTTAAAACTTAAAACTAATAACTTTACAGTGCCGCCCGTTCTCAGGGCGGCCCCTTTAAATTCTGAGAAGGCTGCTGCGAGCTCTTCCCGACGGTGGGAGGGCACTGACCCTTCCCTCTGATCTGCCGCAGCCTGTTATTGCTGCAATGTGGCCGGTCTGTATCTGGGTTATCTTAACCTTAAATTTTCGCCTTGGGGCCGTCTGGGGACATGACCACATCCTCCTGGGTTGGGGTTCTCTACTTGACCTACGGGGAGTTGCTATGGGCGGGGTTTCCGTGACGGACGGACCGGGTTCCGAGACTTCCATCGGGATGACCTGGGGTTCCATCACAGTCGCTGGCTCCGCCTCCGCTGACTCCGCCTCCCTAACCTCGGGGCTTGCAGTTCGTGGCTCCGCCCTGCTCGGCCCAGCAGGCGGCCCTTCACTCGTGATCTCTGCCTCCCCCGAGGACTGGACGTTCAAAGCGGGCGGCCACATCTCTGGGAGCCATACCTGTACCTGACGAAGGAGCAGAGCTCCGAAAGCTCGTAATTTCAAATAAAACTGTTGGACTATAACCTGGTGTTGTGCGACTTCTCAGTTTTGCTAATTAACATGATTGAAATGCTGAGCTCAGCGTTGAACGTGCTGCTGGTTGGCTCAGTGCTCAGCAGGGGTCCCAATATCGTGGGAAATCTGATCTGAGCAGAGCTAAGCAAAGAGGAAGTTACCAATGTCGCAACAGGGCAGAGAAAGGGCACCTTGGTTCTCGGATGCAACACTGGAGGCTTTGGTGCAGGGGATCGATAGGATGAGACAGGTCCTCTGCCTACAGGGGGCCAGGAGGCCTCAAAGGCAGACTGTACGTTGACAGTGGGAGCAGATAGCTGAAGCGGTCAGTGCCACCAGTCTTTCCCCAGGACCTGGATCCAGTGCCGGAAGAAGTTTAATGACCTCACACGAGTGGTCAAGGTGAGTGGATGCATCTTCAAATACCATATCCCACCAACTGCACTACTAGCCTCACACACTGCTCAATGCACCACACTCCCATCACTCACCTACCAACAATCTCTATCAATCCCGGATGCAGTGATGAATGACAAACTGCAAGATGTTTGCTATTTTGCCTATTCAGCCTGGACGGATCCGCTGGCGAAAAAAATTCAGGGGCACGGTCACCTTGAGGGCCACCGGCAGAGCCATCATCGCTCTGCTCTGAGGCTGCAGGTCTGGTTCCAAGAGGCGGCAGAGTTCTGTGACCACCGCCTGGTGAAGCGGAGCCAACTAATACGCTGCTCCTGGCTTAGGTGCAGGTAGGAGAAGTACTCGCTGAAGACCCATGGTGGGTAAGGCCTCTGCTGAGAGCCCTCCTCCCCCCTTCCCCCTCCTCCCTCTGCGAGCAGCTTGTCTTTGCTGCCTTTGCTTCATCTCTCTGTCATGCTGCAGTGAGAGGGGGACTGCAAGTAGAGCCCCCATGACTGGGAGAAAGTGGTGTACTCAGAGGCCTTCCTTTAAGAGTCAACGCCTTTTCAACGTCCGGCAGCACTCCATGCATACTTTAACAATGTTATAAATGTCTTCCAACAAGCCAGTATTCATATGAGCTTTGCAGGAGTCAGTACAAGAGAAATAATGAACTTACCTGCAAGTTGGATGCATCCCTTTAAATAGCACTGGTGGGGGTGTCGCTCGTGCTGCTGAACGTATGTTCTGCTGTGCGTGTTTAGGCGAGGGTGTTGATTGGAACAGCGACGTCCAAAATGGCAGTTCGTGTGTCAAATCAGTGTTAAATGCTGGCTGACGTCACGATCTGCCTACTCTGCAAACTGCCGGCGCATGGACGTCCCATCTGCACTGTCGCCCTCACCAAGATGGCGAACAGCACGGGCCGCGCCGGCAGTGGACGGAAGTGAGGCGGCCACCATTTTATTTTCCAAACTGGCCTTAACTGCCGGCGCTAAGGTACTGAATTTCACAGCCTGTGTGTCTGATGCTGGATTCCAGTAACTTCCCCACAATCGATGTTAAAGTGATGGGCCTGTAGTTACCTGGTTTCTCCCTCCCTCCCTTCTTAAATAATAGAGTGACATTTGCAATTTTCCAATCCAAAGGCAAAGGCGGTGGTGCAAAATGGGCGGTTTCGGATCGGCCGCTCGTTCTACGCAGCGCCGGATATTCAGTTTCATTGTAGTCAATTGAACTGAATATCAGCCTTTGCATATAATGAGCGGCCGATCCGATACCGCCCGTTTTATGCCCCCACCTGAGACGAATTTCCAGCACACAATTCCTAAATCTAGAGAGCTTTGGAAAATTATGACTACCACATCTGCAATTTCCTCACCTACTTCTTTTAATACCCTGGGGTGGATTTCTCCATTTCCATTTCTTACTTATATTCAATCTACCAAGTACCTCCCCTTGACAATTTTAGGTTTAACTCCTCAAGCTCTGGACAATGGATACTCTATTCCTGACAGATGACCTGCATCTTGGTTATCATTGTTCCAGGGCCTGATCATACACCAGGCCGAGAGTTGTCAACTCTGATTTGAGGTATTCCTGGAGATTTGATCATGTGACATTTGATCACATGGCATTCGATCACCTGGCACTGCATAGATGATGCTTAATCACATGACATTTGATCACGTGACATTTGGCCACTGTTTGCAAATGTTATTGCATTTACCTTAGTTGAGTGTCTCAGTATCACCAAGCCCCGAATAAAATATTTGACTTTTTGTTTTATTGTGAGATGAATAATATAATTTATAAATCAAGGAAAAAACACAAAAGAATAGAAAGATTTAAGGATAAGTAATGTCTAAATAAAAACTACTTTTGTGATGTTTCTACAGTATTGACCGCAATGAGAAACACCAAGTAAATACCACTGATTCAACAAAAACATCATCAATATAAATAACTTCTAACTAAAGCTTTTGTACAATTTTATGACTTTTTACAATACACAGCAAGTTATAAAAATAATAAATAAAACCAAAACCAAACTTAATTCAATTCAGTGACTCCCACACCCCACCGCTGAATCCCAGCTTCAGGGAGGTGCGGCTCAGTCCTCAGGGAGAAGCACCAAGGCTGCCTGACTCCCGGAACAAAACACATTATACACCAGCGCACATCACAGGCCGACATGAACTCTCCCTCCCCCAGTTTGTGTTTCTCTCCCTCCCTTTCCCAGTTTGTGTTTCTTGCTCTCTCCTTCCCCAGTTTATGATTCTCTCTCTCTGCCTCCCCCAGTTTGTGTTTCTCTCCCTCCCTTTCCCAGTTTGTGTTTCTTGCTCTCTCCTTCCCCAGTTTATGATTCTCTCTCTCTGCCTCCCCCAGTTTGTGTTTCTCTCTCTCTCCCTCCCCAGTTGCTCTCTCAGGACTCACAGATTTTCCAGGTGATTTTCATTGGTCCTGATGCCGTCATCCTCACAACTGGCAATGAAGCGGTGTTTCCTATTAATGGGGAAACCAGCAGGGCTCAGACAAGTTGGTTGCAAGCCATGACCGCCGGGGTACTGCACAAGTGCAAACCGCATATACAAGGACCGTTTCTCCTGAGTCGCCAGCAGCCATGCTCAGAAGACCAATCGCCCATTCCGGTGGACTCCCGCCCAAAGTGGGAGGGTTGGGAACCCTAGTCCAGGCCGGGGTAGAGGTTCTGCTCAGTTGTGCTGGTTTTTCAGTGCAATTCGGCGCACCGGTAGAAAAGGTTGTGGAATTTTAAGAGCAAATCACGTTCAGCGCAATTCGGGTTTCCGCGATCTTTTGCGCTAGTTTTAAAAACATCCTGCTAGAAACAGACCCCGCCCACATATCTCACCACGCCCCCAGGATGAACCAATCACCATTGAGAGTTTCCGCTAATTGCACGCGTTTGCAGGCCTTTGAGGAGGCTCCAAAAACTTAACTGGATCTTTTGGCCGCAAGGACTCGAAGAGGTACGTTTTGGAAGGTTCTGAATTAATTTTGTTTTAAATTTACTAAATAAAAATCTACTTTACTAAAAAAAAATGAGAAGGTCAGAATGACAAAAGTCCATTAAGTCACCCAGTTTGCCTCATCCCACTCCTCTAATAGATTCTATTTTTGGTCTTGTAGGAAAGGAAAAGAAACAAAGACTTGCATTTATAGAATGGCTTTCACGACTGCTGGACGTCCCAAAGCGCTGGACGGTCATTGAAGTACCTTTGAAGTGTAGTCACTTTTGTAGTGTAGGTTACAATAGTTGGCGTTGCTGGTGACATCCGATATAATAAACCTTAACTCTCACAAGTGTTGCAATTAGATTCACGACAAAAGAAGGAATTAATATCACAATGTATTAATAGAAGAATATAAATTCGTTAAATTTCAAAATTATTTTACATATAAGAGTATGTGAATTTTTTCAATTCTCTTTATTTATTAATAGAAGGCTGATTCCTCCCTGGCTGCTATAACTATGAAGTAAATTACATTATTGTAGCATGTCACTTGCAGACCAGAAAGGTTTGTGTCATAGCCAGCGGCAATCGTGCAGGGAGTCAGATGTTGCTGAAGCAGCAGAACCTGAGCAATCAAAAAGGCAGTTAACATAACGGTATGTGACACATGTTATTTATTTCTCCTTGATAATGTGAAGAACGATTTCTGGCACCGTTTGTGCACTTACTTTTGTTGTCATTTTTAACAAAGTAATTCAAGCATAATTACTTGAAATCGGAAGAACAGGATTCCTCTGGTCATGATGTGTAACTACATTGTAAATTCGTTCATGAAAGATATCTCGGTATTTCTAGTAAAATTGTAAGTGCTTTCAGATAGAACATGTTGGAACTACTGACCAAAGGAAATCTTCATGATTGTATTTGTGATGCTATTACACATAGCAACCAGAGTAATTTTCACCCCAAGAACTTTGTATATTGGCACAATTGGTTGACGGTCTTGGTGGGTGAGCTTGGGGGGCTGGGAGGAAGCATTCCTGCTCTTCCCGGCCTACAAGGATTGCTCTCCGAGGCTGTGCTCACCTCGCTGCAGTTATCGGGAATCCCGAAGCCCGGGATTCCCGGCCGCCTGCAGTAAAACCTACAAAACTGGTTAAATCAGAGGCTTCAGGCCTCATTATCATATTTAAAATGCCAACCCGCCTCCTGGCAGTAGGTTGGCTGCCCGACCCCCATCCCACCTGAGTAAAAGTGGGTGGGTTGGTGGCGGGTTGGGGTCGGGATTTAGATTTTTAAAACTATAACTTCCCCCCCGCCTCCAACCCATCCGGTTTTCAGGTGAAAGTTCCCCCCAATGTTTCAGGTCGATGACCTTTTGTCAGAACTGGAAAAAGTTAGAGATGTAACAGATTTTAAGCAAGTGCAGGGGCAGGGAAAGGGGGGAGGGGAGGAAAGAACAAAAGGGAAGGTCTGTGATAGGGTGGAAGGCAGGAGAGAGTAAAAGACAAAAGGAATGATGGTGCAAGGCAAAAGGGAATGGTGCTGGGATAAGTAAAGAAACAAAAGATGGGTTTAGTGGAGGTGTAAATGGCAACAGCAGAATCATTACCAGCACCTGCAGTCTGAAAAAATGGGAGCAGTGTTTACGATCTGAAATTGTTGAAATCAGTGTTGAGTCTGAAAAGATGTAAAGTGCCTAATCGAAAGATGAGGTGCTGTTCCTTGAGCTTCCGTTGAGCTTCATCAGAACAGTGTAGGAGGCCAAGGACAGAGAGGCCAGAGTGGGAGTGGGACGAAGAATTAAAATGGCAAATGACTGGAAGCTCAGGGTCACGCTTGCGGACTGAATGGAGGTGTTTAACAAAACGATCACCTAATTTGTGTTTGGTCTCCCCAATGTAGAGGAGACCGCATTGTGAGCAGTGAATACAGTATACTAAATTGAAAGAAGTACAAGTAAATCGCTGTTTCACCTGAAGGGAGTGTTTGGGGCCCTGGACGGTGAGAAGGGAGGAGATGAAAGGGCAGTTGTTGCATCTCCTGTGTTGCACATGAATGTGCCGTGGGATGAGAAGGGGTGTGTTGGGGGTGATTGAAGAGTGGATCAGGGTGTCGCGGAGGGAATGGTCCCTTTGGAATGCTGAAAGGGGAGGGGAGAGGAAGATGTGTTTGGTGGTGGGATCACGCTGCAGGTGGCAAATATGGTCGATGATGATCTGTTGAATGTGAAGGCTGGTGGGTTGGAAGGTGAGGACAAGGGGAACCCTATCGTGGTTCTGGGAGGGAGGGGAAGAGGTGAGAGCAGAAGTGCGGGAAATGGAATGGACACGGTCGAGGGCCATGTCAACCACAGTGGAGGGGAATCCTTAGTTGAGGAAAAAGGAAGACATATCGGAAGCACTGGTATGGAAGGTAGCATCGTCAGAACAGATGCGACAGAGACTGAGAAACTGGGAGAATGGAATAGAGTCCTTACAGGAAGCGGGGTGGGAGGAAGTGTAGTCAAAGTAGCTGTGGGAGTCAGTGGGCTTATAGTAGACATTGGTTGTCAGCCTATCCCCAGAAATGGATATAGAGAAGTCAAGGAAGGGAAGGAAAGAATCGGAGATAGACCATGTGAAGGCAAGGGAGGGGTGGAAATTGGAAGCAAAGTTGATGGAATTTTCCAGTTCGGAGCAAGAACATGAAGCGGCACCAATACCGTCATCAAAGTACCGGAAAAAGAGGTGAGGGAGGGGACCTGAGTAGAACTGGAACAAGGAATGTTCCACGTATCTCACAAAAAGGCAGGCATAGTTTGGACCCAAATGAGTTCCTATAGCAGCACCTTTTATTTTGAGGAAATGAGTGGAGGCAAAGGAGAAGTTGTTCAATGTGAGAACAAGTTAAGCCAGACAGAGGAGGCTCGTGGTGGATGAGGACTGGTTGGGCTGCTGTTCAAGGAAGAAGTGGAATTCCCAATTCTTCCTCAGTGTTTGTTTCCAGGAATGCCCCTGAGCAAGTACTTTTGTATCTGTAAGAATTCATAACTAACTATGAAATGGATTTTCATGTGAGCAGCTGGTATGGGCTTACTATTAATAAAAAGTTAGGGTTATTATTCCAGATATGTTTTCATTGTTAGCAGTGACCAAAATGTTCATATTTTTTAATATCTCAAAAATAGAATGGCCTATAAATTGGATAAGGTCTGAAAACAGATGGGGACACCGCCCAGCGCTATTTGTCTGCGCCCGTTCTAAGTGGAGCAGGCAGCATGCAAAATTTGTGCTGCGTGCTTGTTTACATGATTGCAGTTTTGATCTCAGCGCTAAACGCGCTGCTGATTGGCTTAGCGCTCAACTGGGCGGGGTGGGGAGGGGGGGGTGCAATATCGGGCGCAGTCTACTGGCCAATAGAGTTTGGCCTAGGCTCTTTCCACTACTTAAAGGGGAGGTGCTTTGTGGCAGAAGCACCTCATTTTCAGGTGAAAGCAAAGCCTTGCACAACACCCGAGAGAAAGGGCAAAAAGTTTTTCTGATGCAGCACTGGAGGCCTTGGTCTTGGGGGTCCAACGATGACGGGACGTCCTTTACCTGCATAGCGGCAAGGGGCCTACAAGGTTGAACAGCAGAAGGATCTGGGAGGAGATTGCTCAAACCGTCACTGCGACGAGTGTTGTCTCCAGGACCTGAATCCAATGCAGCAAAAAGTTTAATGATCTCACACGAGTGGTCAAGCTGAGTGAAGGCTTCAGCAAATGCCATATCCCACCATCTGCACTACAAGCCTCGCACACTGCTCAATCCACCACACCCTCAGCAACAACCTCTAGCTATCACCACTCATAACTCACAATCATTGCTTCACTTCATCCTCACACACTTAATACTGCAGCAAAACTCGCACCCACATCTCACACCTTGCACACACTGCTAGCTAATCACCCAAACACATTGCACCACACTCATTGACATGCTTCCCTTTCTCTTGCAGACAAAGTTGACACACAACCGGAGAGAGCAACAGCAGATGGGAGGCGGCCAAGCAAGGGTTGACAACCTAACTGACCTGGAGGAAGTAGTGTTTGACATAATTGGAGGGACTGTGACAGAGTCCATGGCGAGCGGAGAAGTGGAAAGCCTCGCTGATGATGACAGTATGGACATACCTGATCCTTTTTCTAACATCCCACTTCCCCCTCATCCCACAATCTCTTCTCATTTACTAGCTGCTAATGGTGTATGCATGGATATCTTGCTTCTCCCCGCTCCCCTCACCACAACCCGACCCTTGTGACTCTATTCTTTCAGATACCCAGGAAATCTAACCTGGCCAACCAGCCCCTGAACCTGATAAAAGAGACTGATGGATGAGAAGAAGAAGACACATCGGCACTGCATCTGACACTCGTAGACACCAGCTCAGAAAATGGCACTGCGGGTACTTTAGATGGTAATATAGAGACGGGATCTGCATGTGGTGAGTCACCGGGACAAGTGGGCTGCAGCCAGGCCTGGTGGAAAGGGTAACTCGGGTGCCAGCTCCCCGGCGGGCGAGTTCACTATGACTTCAGCTCCACAGGACTCAGATGATGACCTCGATGGGGCGGCCTTCAGAAGAAGGTTGTTGGGCATGCACAAAGCAATGCTAGGAGCAATAGCAAGCCTGCCAGAGAGTCTCTTGTCAGTGTCAAGGAGTATGGAGGAGTCCGGTTCCAATATTGCACGGGGTTTTGCTCAGAGCTTGGAGGCCATGATTTCCAGGATGGAAATGATGGACAACTCCATCACCTTATGGACCCAAAGATGATGCTGTGTGTGATTGGTGATCTCGCAGCTTCCATTGCAGCACAGGCGAAAGCGACACAATGGCCCAGAAATTTGACTCGGAGGCTTGCCGCGGGGGTAAGGATTGCGCGCGATAGCACACTCCGCGCCGGCCGTTGTGTTTCGGGCCCACACGAACTTCAGCTCCTGGGCCTCTCCCTGGTGCTGGCGCGCAGTGTGTGCGTGTCCCAGAGGCGCAGTTAGTTCGATGCGACCTCTGGGATCACGTGGGGCATGGAGAGCCAATGGCAGCAGACCATCTTTCATTCATAGCTTTGACAGGAGAACTGTCAAAACTATGAATACAAATTGCCCCCAAAAGAACAGCTAAACCTCAAATAATTTTTTTAAAAACCCATCACATTAATAAAATAACTATAGTTAAATAAATTAACCACTTTAAACAAAAATTTAAATTTTTGAAAAAATTTAAATTCTTTTTAAAAGTTATAAAAATAAACTTACCTTTCTTTAAAGTCTCTAAAAAAGATAAACCTGTTGAAAAAAATTTAAAATAATACTTAATTAACTACTTACCTTGTTAAAAGGGGGTCTTACGCCTCCTTTCTTCATGTGTAAAATCTTCCATACTTATCTTCGCGTTGAAACCTGAAAAAAAACCTAAGTGCGCTGCGTGCGCACAGCCTGTAGTGCGCACGCGGTTCACTTAGGAACCGCCCCCTTCGCCATACCCGAAGTGCCGGTTTCCCGCGCATGCGCAGTGCATGCAGGAAACCGGCAATTCGGGACTGAATACGCGAGAGTGCACCGTTCGTACTCTCCCGTATTCAGCCGAATTTTTGGGCCATTGTCTCAGTGCTGCAGTGGAAGTGCAGACTGCTCTCCTGCAGGCTCAGCTCGCTGCCACGCAAGCTGACTGTTTCCATTGTCGCTGGATTTACAAGTGTCGAAAGGTGCTTGCAGGGTGTCGCAGCAGTCCAGCAATCTGTGGTCTAACAGATGGCTAGGAATGCCGAGGCACCGCCCCGGGAGAGTGGCAGTGGGTCAGTGGAGCAAGAACCTGCTCTCCTCTCTCAGGATGATAACATTCCTACTCCCACCACTGCAACTCCGCCAGTGCCCTTGCTGCTGCCTTTCAGCCAGCCAGCCCAGACTGCTACTGCCCATGCCGAGTTGGTGCAGCGGGCCTTCTAGGTCCAGAGCTGCTCAAGGTCATTTTGCAAGGCCATCTGTAGTCTCCCACACTGAAAGTCAGCAGCCTTCCACCAGCCATGGTGCAGCCATTGGGGGAGCAGTTCGTAGAAGCACTAGAGTAGGTAAAGGCACACAAATGACAGGCACTAAGGGAATGCACAAGGATGATTATGTTTGGAATGTGTGTTTTGTGGTGGCTCTAATTTCAGCTTTGTGCCCAGGAGGACGCTCTGATGTTCCATGACAGAGAGATGGTAGATGGGAAATGGTGAGCAACTGGGTTCAGGGGTTTAATTCACTGGAACCGGAGTCTGATGAGGCATTTACGGAGAGCCTGTCCGGAACGGGGATGTGCTGCTTGCCTCCTCCCTTCTTCCTCCTCCTCCTGGAACTGGAACCAGCTGCGCCTTCATAATTGCCAAGTTGTGGAGAATGCAGCAGACCACCACAAAATGAGACACCCGCTCCGGCGAGTACTGGAGGGCTCCTCCTGAGCGGTCAAGGCAGCAGAACCGTTGCTTAAGCACCCCGATGGTCCGCTCATTGATGTTCCTCATGGCAGCATGGCTGTCATTATATGCGTGCTGGCCAAGGCAAGTGGTGGGGTTGCGGAGGGGAGTCATGAGCCAGGTGCAGAGCGGATAGCCCTTGTCTCTGAGCAGCCACCCTCGGGTTTGACGTGGTGGCTGGAAGATTACTGGCACAAAGCCACGTGTGTGCAGTTGATGGTGCCTTACACCACGGGGAAGCTCGCTATCCTGGTATAGCCACATGCCTGCTCGTTCTGCTTCTCTCTGTTCTGAGAGAAGACAATTAAGTCACTTCTCCTGGAGTAGAGAGGTTCTGTGACCTGCTGGATGCAGCGATGGATGGTGAACTGGGAGATGTTACCTACGTTGCCTGATTCAGACTGGAAGGATTCGGTGGTGAAAAAATTGAGGGCCACGGTACCCTTGAGGGCCACTGGGAGAGCAATGTCGCCCTGATCTAAGGCTGCAGGTCTGGTTCCAAGAGGTGGCAGAGTTCTGTGACCACCTCCTTGGTGAAGCGGGGCCGACTAATACACTGCTCCTGGTTTAAATACAGGTAGGAGAAGTGCTCTCAGAAGACCCTAGGTGGGTAAGGCCTCCTGCTGAGAGCCCTCCTGCCCCTCCTCCTCCCCTATCTGTGAGCATCTTGTCCTCTTCTTTGCTGCCTCTGCTTCCTCTCCCGAAGATACTCGACTACGCCCTGTGCATCATGATGGTGACTGCCCACCGCAACTCCACCACTCCTGCCCAGCACTCATATAATGACACCTATGCTGCCACCAGGAACCTCATTGAGCAGATCATCGGGGTGCTCAAGCAACGGTTCCGCTGCCTTGACTGCTCGGGAGGAGCCATTCAGTACTCGCCGGAGCTGGTGTCCCATTTCGTGGTGGTCTGCTGCATGCTCCACAACTTGGCCATCATTAGGGCACAGCCCTTGCCACTAGGGATTGCGGGACCACCTCAGGAGGAGGACAAGGGAGAGGAGGAGGAGGAAGAGGAAGAGGACAAGGATGAGGATGAGGAAGAGGAGGGAGGGAGGAGGCAGGCAGCAAGTCCCCGTTCCAGACGGGTTGTCCGTGAATGCCTCATCAGACTCCGATTCCAGTGAATGAAAACCCAGATCCCCGTTGCTCACCACATCCCCATCATATCATTCCTCTGTCACGGAACATCACAGCGTCCTCCTGGGCAGAAAGCTGAAATGAGAACCACCACAAAACACACATTCCAAACAAAAATCATAAATTTATCAGAATCCAATCAACATTACAATATCAACTAATCACCCTTGTGCATTCCCTTAGTGCCTGTCGTTCGTGAGGTCATTAAACTTTTGTAGGCACTGGATCCACATCCTTGGGACCACACTGGTGGCTGTGATGGAGTTAGCTATCCCATAAGAACATAAGAACATAAGAAATAGGAGCAGGAGTAGGCCATTCGGCCCTTCGAGCCTGCTCCGCCATTCAATAAGTTCCTGGCTGATTTTCTACCTCAACTCCACCTTCCCGCACTATCCCCATATCCCTTGATATCCAAAAATCTATCGATCACAATGAGATAATGACCAGATAATCTGTTTTTTTTAGTAAGTTGGTTGAGGGATAAATATTGGCCAGGACACCAGGGAGAACTTCCTTCTTTTTCTTAGAAATAGTGCCATGGGCACTTTGATCCATGAGAGGGCAGAAGGGGCCATTAGTGCACCCGATATTGCCCCCCCCACCCCGTTGAGCGCTAAGCCAATCAGCAGCGCGTTTAATCCTGAGATCAGAGCTCAAATCATTATAATGAGCAGGCAGCACAAATTTTGTGTGCTGACTGGACCACTTTCAACGGACACAGGCAAATAGTGCTGGAACTTGACGCCGCCCGTTTTCGGGCCTAATCCAGTTCTTGGGACAATTGCTTGATTGTTAACACAGTACTGAGATCTGTCTGTACTTCAAGTATTTTCATTTTACCTAATTTCTAACAACAAAATTCACACAACCAAACAAAATTTGATCAATATATAAACATTGATCGGTGGGCATTTTATAAACTTTCTTTATAATGTTTTCAATGATAAGAGAGATCTGGCACTCCCACATGCCCATGCACTGCTAACATTAAAATTAAGCATCTGGGCAGTGGAGCACTGCGCACATATTCTTTGACACAAAGCTCAGTCTGTGGCTTCTGGCTGCACATTACACTCCACATGTCTGAGAACAGTATGGGGGTGAAATTGGGTATCGCCCCGTTTGGGGAACTAACTTTTGAAATTTTGAAAATTTAGCGCCAGGCGCTAAGGATTCTGAACTTCTACTAAATTGGGTGTTAGCGCCCCAGGAAGGAAATGGGGCACTAAATCAAGCGCTAATGACCTTAGTGGGGTGCTACCAGCAGAGCACTAATGAATTTCTGGAGCAATGCATTCAACAATGATCCTTCACACTGGTTCCTTCCAGCTCTTAAAGGGGAGGTTGCATCATTGTGCAGAAGCTCATTTTCAGCATTGCTGGCTTTGAGGCGACCTGCGAGCAACTGAATCCCCTGATGGCTATGGCTGTTCCCACTCCCAGGGAGAGAGCTCGTCGGTTCACAGATGTGGCTGGAGCGGAGCGAAGGAGGGCAATGCTGTTCCCAGCCACTGGAAGGAGGCCATCGCCTCAGGTGTTCAGGGCAATGTGGAGTGAAGTGGCCCAGGAGGTCTCTGCCAGTAGTGTGGTGGAACGCAGCCTGACACAGTGCCGCAAGAAATTCAACAACCTCAGTCGGGTGGTCAAGGTGAGTACATGCTTCAACAGCTCCTACATACCAGCATCTGAACCTCAGTCTGTGCACACTGCGCAAACAACCACACCGCCACCACTCACCCACCAAACATCTTCACCTACTCAAACTCACAACCACATCTCACGCCTTGCCTACAATCACAGCTATTCAACGACGGCAGGCATATCTCCCAAACACAGAGCTGGACTCTGACTCAAACACATTTGTTTCTCTTGCAGGCCAAGATGGCTCACAATAGGAGGGAGCAGCAGAGAACAGGTGGGGGTGATAGAAACATAGAAAATAGGTACAGGAGTAGACCATTCGGTCCTTCGAGCCTGCACCGCCATTCAATGCGTTCATGGCTGAACATGCTACCTCAGTACCCCATTCCTGCTTTCTCGCCATACCCCTTGATCCCCCTAGTTGTGAGTGTTATATCTAACTCCCTTTTGAATATATTTAGCGAACTGGCCTCAACAACCTTCTGTGGAAGAGAATTCCATAGATTCACCACTCTCTGGGTGAAGAAGTTCCTCCTCAGCTCAGTCTTAAATGGCTTCCCCTTAATCCTTAGACTGTGACCCCTGGTTCTAGTTTTCCCTAACATTGGGAACATTCTGCCCGCATCTAATTTGTCTAAACCAGTCAGGATTTTAAATGTCTCTATAAGATCCCCCCTCATTCTTCTGAACTCCAGAGGATACAAGTTCAGTTGACCCAATCTTTCTTGATATGTCAGTCCGGCCATCCCAGGAATCAATCTAGTGAACCTTCGCTGCACTCCCTCAATAGCAAGAATGTCCTTCCTTAAGTTAGGAGACCAAAACTGCGCACAATACTCCAGGTGTGGCCTCACCAAGGCCCTGTACAACTGCAGCATCACCTCCCTACTCCTGTACTCAAATCCCCTTACTATGAAGGCCATCATTCCGTTTGCTTTCTTGACTGCCTGCTGCACTTGCATTCCCACCTTCAGTGACTGATGTACCATGACGCCCAGGTCTCGTTGCACCTCCCCTTTCCCTAATCTGCCACCATTCAGGTAATAGTCCGCCTCTCTATTTTTACCACCAAAGTGGATAACCTCACATTTATCCACATTGTACTTCATCTGCCATACATTTGCCCATTCACCCAACCTGTCCAAGTCACTCTGTAGCCTCCTAGCATCCTCCTCATTGTTCACACTGCCTCCCAATTTAGTGTCATCCGCAAATTTGGAGATATTACATTTAATCCCTTCGTCTAAATCATTAATATATAATGTAAACAGCTGGGGTCCCAGCACCGAACCCTGCGGTACCCCGCTGGTCACTGCCTGCCATTCTGAAAAGTACCCATTTACTCCTACTCTTTGTTTCCTGTGTGCCAACCAGTTCTCAATCCACGTCAACACATTACCCCCAATCCCATGTGCTTTAACTTTGCTCACCAATCTCTTGTGTGGGACCTTGTCGAAGGCCTTCTGAAAGTCCAAATACACCACATCTACTGGTTCCCCCCTGTCCACCCTATTGGAAACATCCTCAAAAAATTCCAGAAGATTTGTCAAGCATGATTTCCCTTTCACAAATCCATGCTGACTTGGACCTATCATGTCGCCACCTTCCAAATGGTCTGTTATGACATCTTTAATAATTGCTTCCATCATTTTACCCACGACCGATGTCAGGCTGACCAGTCTATAATTCCCTGCTTTCTCCCTCCCTCCTTTTTTAAAAAGAGGGGTTACATTGGCCACCCTCCACTCCATCGGAACTGATCCAGAGTCTAAGGAATGTTGGAAAATGATCGTCAATGCATCCACTATTTCCAAGGCCACCTCCTTAAGTACTCTGGGATGCAGACCATCAGGCCCCGGGGATTTTTCAGCCTTCAGTCCCATCAATTTCCCCAATACCTTTTCCCGACTAATAAGGATTTCCCTCAGCTCCTCCCTCTTACCGGATCCTCTGACCCCTTTTATTTCCGGCAGGTTGTGTGTGTCCTCCACAGTAAACACCGAACCAAAGTACTTGTTCAATTGATCTGCCATTTCCTTGTTCCCCATTACGACTTGCCCTGTTTCCGACTGCAGGGGACCTACGTTTGTTTTTACTAACCTCTTTCTTTTTACATATTTATAGAAGCTTTTGCAGTCCATTTTAATGTTCTCTGCAAGCTTCCTTTCATATTTTATTTTCCCTGCCCTAATCAAACCCTTCGTCCTCCTTTGCTGAGTTTTGAAGTTCTCCCAGTCCCCGGGTTTGCTGCTACTTCTGGCCAATTTGTATGCAACTTCCTTGGTTTTAATACTATCCCTGATTTCCCTTGTTAGCCATGGTTGAGCCACCTTCCCTTTTTTATTTTTACGCCAGACCGGGATGTACAATTGTTGTAGTTCATCCATGCGATCTCTAAATGTCTGCCATTGCCCTTCCACTGATAGCCCCTTAAATATCGCTTGCCAATTTAACCTCGCCAATTCACGCCTCATACCATCAAAGTTGCCCTTATTTAAGTTCTGGACCATGGTCTCTGACTTAACTGTTTCCTTCTCCATCCTAATGTAGAACTCCACCATACTATGGTCACTCTTCCCCAGGGGGCCTCGTACCACAAGATTGCTGATTAGTCCTTCCTCATTACACAACACCCAGTCCAGGATGGCCTCCCCTCGAGTTGGTTCCTCAACATATTGGTTTAGGAAACCATCCCTTAAACACTCCAGGAAATCCTCCTCCACCGTATTGCTTCCAGTTTGAGTAGCCCAATCTATATGCATATTAAAGTCACCCATGATAACTGCCGTGCCTTTTTTGCACGCACCTCTGATTTCCTGTTTCATACCCTCCCCCACCTCACCACTGCTGTTTGGAGGTCTGTACACAACTCCCACTAACGTTTTCTGCCCTTTGGTGTTCTGCAGCTCAACCCATATTGATTCCACATCCACATCCTCCAAGCTGATGTCCTTCCTAGCTATTGCATTAATCTCCTCTTTAACCAGCAATGCTACCCCACCCCCTTATTCCTTTTATTCTATCCTTTCTGAATGTTGATGCGCAGCTCCAGCAGGTCTCAGACCTTGAGGAGCGAGTGCTGCGACTCATTGGGCAGCAGGTGGTGGGCGCTGTGGCCGTCGGCGACGTCGACCCCCTTGGGGGCAGAAACGGTATCTTCAGCCCCTCTCCTTTTCATCCCACTTCCCCCTCACACCACAAGCCTTTTCCACTTTCCACCTCCTGAAAATGTCTGCATTCCTTGCTCCATTCCTGTCCCCCCCCCACCCTCACCTTAACGTGAGTGTTGTGCCTTTATGCTTTCAGAGAATCAGCAACCAGATGATCAGCCTGTCCCTGAGCCTTTCACTGAGTGAGGAAGGAGAAGAGGAGGAGGAGGAGGAGGAGGAGCCACGCACCGCGTCGCTGCATCTCTCACCCGCAGGCACCACCTCAGTTACTGGGACTACGCGATCTTTAGAGGCAAGTTTAGTAGAGGGGTCTGCACTGGGTGATGCACCGGGGACGAGCGTGCTGCAGCAAGGCCAGGGGCAAAGGGTAGCTCAGGAGCCAGCTCCCCGGAGGGCGAGTTCGCGTGTGAGTTCTGCTGCACAGGACTCAGATGGGGACCTCGATGGGGAGGCGTTCACAAGAAGGGTGATGGCCATGCATTCCGAGATGGTAGGTGCAATGGCAAGGGTGCCCGAGAACCTCTCGGCAATGGTAAGGAGCATGGAGGAGTCTGCCTCCAACATTGCATTGAGCTCTGCGCACACCATGGAGCCCATCATTTCCACTGTGCAGAGGATCGTGGACTCCCAGAGAGACCGTGCGGATCCAGATCTCATGACGCATGTCATGGGCGATGTGGCAGCTTCCATTGCAACACAGGCGGAAGCGACGCAACGTCTGAGTCTCAGATTGCTCTCATACAGTCTCAGCTTAATGCCACGAAAGATCTGACTGCTGCCATCGTCACTGGGTCCACCACAGTCCACCGGGGATCTCACGGTGTCGCAGCAGGCCAGCAATCTGTGCTCCAGCAGAATGGTAGGGATGCTGAGGTGCTGCCCTGGGGGAGTGGGAGTGGGTCAGTGGAGCAGGAACCTGCTGTCCTTTCTCAGGATGACAGCATTCCTGATCCCACCACTGCCACTCCGCCATTGCACTTGTCGCTGCCTGTCATTCAGCCAGCCCAGACGGCCGCCGCCCAGCCTGAGGTGGTGCAGTGTACAGCCGGGCCTTCCAGGCCCAGAGCTGGACGAGGGCGTCCTGCAAGGCCATCTGTAGTCTCTGGCACTGACACTCAGCACCCTTCCACCAGCCCTGCTGCAGCCACTGGGGAGACACTACGTAGGAGCACTAGATTAGGAAAGGGGACTGTAAAGAGGGGAGGCAAGGGTTTGCACAAGGATGATTAGTCAATATTGTTGTTGTATATATGTGGTTCATGGTTTTTGATAAATTTATTACTGGAATGTTGCCGATTTGGTGCTGTGTCACATTTCAGTTCTGGACTGTGGTATGGAATCACAAAGTGATCGAATGATGGCGACGTGCTTGGTAACCGGAAAGAGGACTCAAAGTCACTGGAAACAAAGTCTGATGAGGCGGTCACGGACCGACCTTGCAGAACGCCGATTGAGTGGCTGCCTCCTCCGTCGCTCCTGTTCGTTCTCCTGCTCCTCTTTTACCTCCTCCTCGTCCTGCTCCTCTTCCTCCTCCTGAGGTGGTGCAGCTATGCCTGGTGGCAATGGCTGCGCCCTCATAATGGCCAAGTTGCAGCATGCAGCAGACGATGACGAAAAGTGACACCCGCTCAGCCGAGTACTGGAGGGCTCCTCCCGAGCGGTCAAGGCAGCGGAACCGTTGCTTGAGCACTCCGATGGTCTGCTCAATGATGTTCCTGGTGGCAGCATGGCTCTCATTGTACGAGTGCTGTCCAGGAGTGTTGGGGTTGTGGAGGGGAGTCATGAGCCAGGTGAAGAGTGGATAGCCCTTGTCTCCCAGCAGCCAGCCGCAAGTTTGATGTGGTGGCTGGAATAGATCTGGCACACCGGTCTGCCGCAGAATGAAGACACCGTGGGTATGGCCAGGATAGCGGGCATTGACGGTCAGGATTCGCCTTGTGTGGTCGCACACCGACTGTACATTAAGTGAGTGGCGGCCTTTGCGGTTACGGACTACCTCAGGATTGTTATGAGGTTCCCGCAAAGCGACGTGGCTGCAGTCAATGGCGCCCTGCACCATGGGAAGCCCGCTATCCTGGCATAGCCACATGCACACTCGCGCTGCTTCTCTCTGGTCATGGGGAAGGAAATGTAGTCCCTTCTCCTTCTGTACAGAGCATCTGTGACCTGGTGGATGGAGCAATCGACGACAAATTGGGAGATGTTGGAGATGTCACCTGTCGCACGCTGGTGTAGAAATTGAGGGCGACGGTGAGCTTGACAGCCACTGAGAGAGCCGTGGTGATCCTGATCTCAGGCTCCAGGTCTGGCTGCAGGAGGTGGCAGAGCTCTGTGACCACGTCCTTGCTGAAGCGGAGCCTTCTAACACACTGGTCCTCAGTGAAATTCATGTAGGAGAACTGCTGCCGGAATACCCTGGGTGGGTAAGGCCTCCTGTTGAGAGCCCTGTTGGCCCTCCTACCTCTGGCCACATTTTGCACTCTTTCTCTGTGCCTCAGTTGCCTCCGATGTTGACGCTGGTGAGCGAGGTCCAGTGCCAGTACAGCCCCCATGAAAGGATCCAAATATTGCATTTTCAAATCTCCCCTCAATAAAACTGAAGAATCTTTATGTGCCAGAACACTCGTTAAAATACAAAATGCTCAAATTGGTCAAAAAGCCTCTTTGCCTATGTGAAACTAACAATGCAGCATTGTTGGCTAACGAAAACGACACCGGATGGGGACGCTTTTAAATAGCACTCCTCCAGGGGACATCCGACTGAAAGCTGCCTCCTCTACCTGTCGTTGTTAACGGCAGGTGCACAAGCAGGGGGCGAGAGGGAATTTTTAATCCGGGGCGCTGCGCACAACAATGACGTCATGATTTCTGGGCGCAGGAGATCGGGGCGCAACATCTTACTGCGGCCGCAAAATTCCCACCAAATTTAGCGGGAGGTGTTGATATCGCTGCGCCCGGTCGCAAACCCATTTGCGCCCCGTTAGCGCCCCCCGGAGGCACTAATGGGAGGTGCAAAGGAGCCCAATTTCTAGCCCTATATGTGGTATATGTAACAAAACAGGGAACAGTAGCATAGTGGTAATGTTACTGGACTAGTAATCCAGAGGCCTAGACTAATAATCTGGTGACGAGAAGTTCAAATCCCACCACGGCAGCTAGGGAATATAAATTGTCGTAAAAACCCATCTGGTTCACTAATGTCCTTTAAGGAAGGAAATCTGCCGTCCTTACCTGGTCTGGCCTATATGTGACTCCAGACCAACAGCAATGTGGTTGACTCTTAACTGCCCTCTGAAATGGCCTAGTAAGCCACTCAAGGGCAATTAGGGATAGGCAATAAATGCTAGCCTTGCCAACGACATCCCTTGAACGAATTAAAAAAAAGACAAATATACTTCAGCCACAAATGGTTGTTAACGTGACATATAAGCCTAGAAATTGGCGATCTCTAAAAACCTGCTGGTGCCACTGTGGGCTGGAGTTAACGGTTGCCGAAATTGATGGTGCTGACCGGACCGGTAAATTGGTGCTGGTTGCTAATTAACATTAGCCCAGTGCTCAACTCACCTTGCAAGGCTGTTTTCATGGTGTTAGTCCTGGCAGGAGGCTCAATGTAGTGTGGTCGTAGCGTCATTGCAGCAAGAACAGCCTTCTCTTAAAGCAAGGCTGTCATTTCAGAAAGCAGTTCGGTCCCTTAATAGGGGAACTGCCTTCTAAACTGGAAAAAAATAAAAATCATTTAAAAATAGGCAATTTTTAGCCCTTAGAGCTCAACTGACTTCTGAAAAAAAATTAACATTAAAAAGAATTCCCAAATGGGAGTCTTCAGCTCTTAAAGCTGAATTGCCTTCCGCACCTAAAAAATGGGAAAAGTGCTTCAGCACTATCAAAATGGCTCAGCCAGCCAGGGAAGGGGCACCCAGGGTCTCGCAAACACCACTCCAGCTTTGTGCAGGGGGGTCAACACTGCAAGAGAGGTCCTCTACCCACAGGAGCGAGGAGGACCTCCATAAAGAATGATGTGGGACCAGATCACCGAGGAGGTCACTGCCAGCAGTGTGGCCCCCACGACCTGGCTACAGTGCCCAAACAAGCTTCATGACCTCAGACCAGTGAATGCATCTTCAAAAGCCGTCTCCTACCAGCTGCACCACTAGCCTCACACACTTCTCAATGTATGACTGCCCCCCTCAATTACTCACGTATCAACATTCTGTACCAATCACGAGGCACACCTCCCATTCCTAGCTTCACCTCACCTCCTTGGAGGAGACGGTGCTGGCCATTCTTGGCCAGGGGCAGGGCTGAAAGGATACAAGATGCTAGTATCCTCATATGTTATCCTCCTTCTCGCGTGCACCCCTTGCTTTCCCGCCCTCCCCTCACCACAACTCCACCCTTGTGCCTTCCTCATTTCACATACCCAAGAAATCCTGCCTTTCCCAGCCAATGGTTGACCAAGAAGAGGGAGAGGAGAGTGAAGAAGAAGAAACACCGTCACTTGACGCCACCAGCTCCTCAAGGTCAACCAGCAAGGCCATTTGCAGTGTCCCCCACTGAAAGTCAGCAGCCTTCCACCAGCCATGCTGCAGCCACTGGGGTAGCACTGCATGACATCAGTAGGATAGGCAAAGGCACACACAAGACAGTCACTAAGGGAATGCATAAGGGTGATGAGTTGATTTCTTATTGTCATATTGGATGGATAAATGTATAAAGTTGGACTGGAAAGTTTGCTTTCTGGTGGCATTGTGGCCAAGAGGACGGTGTGATGGTCAGTAACAGAGGGAAGGTAAGGTGTGGGAAAAATGTTGAATGGGGAATTGGGGTTGTGGTCACTGGTACCGCAGGTACCTTAAAGGGAAACTGCCTTCTAAAATGGAAAAAAATAAAAATCATTTAAAAATAGGCAAGAGCACAGAATGTACTCTGGGTGGGGGACTTCAATGTCCATCACCAATAATGGCTCAGTAGTAACACTACTGACTGAGCTGGCTAAGTCCTGAAGGACATAACTGCCAGTCTGGGCCTGCGACAGGTGGTGAGAGAACCAACACGAGGGAAAAAGCTACTTGACCTCGTCCTCACCAATCTACCTATCACAGATGCATCTGTCCTTGACAGTATTGGTAGCAGTGACCACCACACAGTCATTGTGGTGACGAAGTCCCGTCTTCACACCCAGGACACCCTCCATCGTGTTGTGTGGCACTACCACCGTGCTAAATGGGATAGATTCAGAACAGATCTAGCAGCTCAAAATTGGGCATCCATGAGGCGCTGTGGGCCATCAGCAGCAGCAGAATTGTATTCCACCACAATCTGTAACCTAATGACCCAGCATATCCCTCACTCTACCATTACCACCAAGCCAGGGGACCAACCCTGGTTCAATCAGGAGTATAGAATAATATGCCAGGAGCAGCACCAGGTGTACCTAAAGATGAGGTGCCAACCTGGGGAAGCTGCAACACAGGACTACATGCAAGCTAAAAAGCGGAAGCAACATGCTATAGACAGGGCTAAGCGATCCCACAATCAACGGTTCAGATCAAATCTCTGCAGTCCTGCCACATCCAGTCGTGAATGGTGGTGGACCATTAAACAACTAATGGGAGGAGGAGGCTCCATGAATATTCCCATCATCAATGATGGTGGAGCCCAGCACGTGAGTGCAAAAAACAAGGCTGAAGCGTTTGCAACCAACTTCAGCCAGAAGTGCCGAGTGGATGATCCATCTCGGCCTCCTCCTGAGGTCCCCACCATCACAGAAGCCAGTCTTCAGCCAATTCGATTCACTCCACGTGATATCAAGAAACAGCTGAGCGCACTGGATACAGCAAAGGCTATGGGTCCCGACAACATCCTGGCTATCGTGCTGAAGACTTATGCTCCAGAACTAGCCGCGCCTCTAGCCAAGCTGTTCCAGTACAGCTACAACACTGGCATCTATCCGACAATGTGGAAAACTGCCCAGGTATGTCCTGTCCACAAAAAGCAGGACAAATCTAACCCAGCCAATTACCGCCTCATCAGTCTACTCTCAATCATCAGCAAAGTGATGGAAAGTCTCATCGACTGTGCTATCAAGCAGCACTTACTCACCAATAACCTGCTCACTGATGCCCAGTTTGGGTTCCGCCAAGACCACTCGTCTCCTGACCTCATTATAGCCTTGGCCCAAACATGGACAAAAGAGCTGAATTCCAAAGGTGAGGTGAGAGTGACTGCCCTTGACATCAAAGCAGCATTTGACCGAGTGTGGCATCAAGGAGCCCGAGTAAAACTGAAGGCAATGGGAATCGAGGGGAAAACTCTCCACTGGCTGGAGTCATACCTAGCACAAAGGAAGATGGTTGTGGTGGTTGAAGGTTAATCATCACAGCCCCAGGACATCACTGCAGTAGTTCCTCAGGGCAGTGTCCTAGGCCCAACCATCTTCAGCTGCTTCATCAATGACCTTCCCTCCAACATAAGGACAGAAATGGGGATGTTCACTGATGACTGCACAGTGTTCAGTGCCATTCACAACTCCTCAGATAATGAAGCAGTCCATGCCCGCATGCAACAAGACCTGGACGATGTTCAGGCATGGGCTGATAAGTGGCAGGTAACATTCGCGCCACAGAAATGCCAGGCAATGACTATCTCCAACAAGTGAGAGTCTAACCACCTCCCCATGACATTCAATGGCATTACCATCGCCAAATCCCCCACCATCAACATCCTGGGAATCACCATTGACCAGAAACTTAACTGGACCAGCCACATAAATACTGTGGCAACAAGAGCAGGTCAGAGACTAGGGGGTAGAAATTAGGTCGCGCCCCATTTGGGGCGCAAATATCGTCTGGACGCAAATATTAGCGCCTGGCGCTAATTATCGGCACTGACTGGAAACTTCACTTTTACCGCCCCGGGAGGTGAGTGGAGCGCTAAAGCAGGCGCTGCACACCTGTCTTAAGGCGCAAAGGCCGAGCAGTGAGGCGTAACTCAGAGCGCTGGCGAAGCTCATGTAATGTCAGTCAGCAATGGAACACACACACAATGGCACGGGCCAGTTCTTAAAGGGGATGGTTAATCTTGCTTTCCATCCACATCCTGTTCATTGCAGCCTTGAATCTCGGCCTGGAGAGACTTGCACATCAAATGTGCTGGAAAGAACAATGGAGAGTACCAGGCAAAGAGCTCAGAGTGCAGCTCCCACAGTCTCTGCTAAATCGATACAAGGAATGGCAAATCAAAATGAACCTGCAAAGTGCTGCTCAGTACCCAAAACTCCTTCACACAACGTTGAATCTCTCCAGAAGTCTCTCCCTCTCTCTCTCAGAATGCGTAGTTCAAAAATGCCACCAACAATAAAAGACAGGAAGAGGCCCCCTTTAAATAGCGCCCCCCCCCAGCCCCACAGCGATTGATAGCGTTCCAGTCTTCTGGTCGTTGGAAGCGCCAGGCGGTAAGGCAGGGGGCGCCACTCAATTTCCACTCCGGGGCGCCACAAGGGCGTTGCACCATGGAATGACGTCACAATCTGCGCGCGCAGGTGGTCGCAGCGGTAAGTTTTAGCGCCGCCGCACATTGTCAAGTTAAGTTCCCGAGCGGCGCAAACATCGCTGCGCCCGGGCGTTAGCGGCTTTGCGCCCCATTAGCGCCCTCTTAAGGCGCTAACGGGAGGCGCAACCAACTGAATTTTTACCCCTAGGTATTCTGCGGCGACTGTCACACCTCCTGACTCCCCAAAGCCTTCCCACCATCTACAAGGCACAAGTAAGGAGTGTGATGGAATACTCTCCACTTGCCTGGAATAGTGCAGCTCCAACAACACTCAAGAATCTCGACACCATCCAGGACAAAGCAGCCCGCTTGATTGGCACCCCATCCATCACCTTAAAAATTCACTCCCTCCACCGTGGCTGCAGTGTGTACCATCTACAAGATGCACTGCAGCAACTCGCCAAGGCTTTTTCGGCAGCACCTCTCAAACCCGTGACCTCTTCCACCTAGAAGGACAAGGGCAGCAAGCGCATGGGAACACCACCACCTCCAAGTTCCCCTCCAAGTCACACACCATCCTGACTTGGCAGTATATCGCCGATCCTTCATCATCGCTGGGTCAAAATCCTGGAACTCCCTCCCTAACAGCACTGTGGGAGTACCTTCACCACACGGACTGCAGTGGTTCAAGAAGGCGGCTCACCACCACCTTCTCAAGGGCAATTAGGGATGGGCAATAAATGCTGGCCTTGCCAGTGATGCCCACATCCCATAAAAACTAATAATAAAAAAAAAGGTGGATTAATCAATCCCAGATATCCTGGCCAGAAAGGGTCTGTCTGGGCTGCCTCCATCCTTCTTTCTGCTTCCTCCTTTTCTGCTTCCTCCTTTTCTGCTTCCTCCTTTTCTGCTTCCTCCTCTTTTGCTTCCTTCTCTTTTGCTTCCTCCTCTTCTGCATCTTCCTCTTCTGCATCTTGCACTTCTCTCTGCGAGAGGATGTTGGAAATCTGAAATAAAAGCAGAAAATGCTTGAAATACTCGTCATCTCGACCTGAGACGTGAACTCTATTTCTCTCTCCATGGATGCTGCCTGACCTGCTGAGTATTTCCAGCATTTTCGGTCTTCTCAGAGGCCTTCCTTTACCATCTGAGGCATTGCAAGTATCCAGCAGCACTCCCTGCACAATTGAAAAACATTTAACATGTATTGCACCAAGCCACTACTTCAATAAAATCTAAAAAGTCCAGTCGAAAAGCTTAAATGCAAAACTACCTGAAAGGTGTGTGTGTCCCTTTAAGAAGTTCTGACAGTGTCTGCTGCACGCTCGCTTTTCAGAGTGAGTGTAGGACTCTGCGCTAAACTCAACGCTAAGTTCCAAGTTCGCAGAGCGTGACGTTAAGTCGGCATTGCACGCTGACTGATGTCACGCTCTCCATATTTGCATTTCCAGGGCCAGCGCTGCTCTCAGCATCGCTAATGCCCTTACCAAAATGGCGGCTGCAAGTTGCGCACCAGAGAAGGGCGTTAGAGTGGCTACCACGATTTTTCACCAGGATTGCGGTGGTAACTTGTGGCGGTAAGGTAGGGAATTTCTGGGCCATGGATTTTAATCAGCTTCTGTAACTGCAATAAGCAGAAGTAATTTTTTTACTGTCGATAAACACTTACTAAAGTGATAGAAAATTTGGGAAAGATGAGATATAAAGGGAGCGATTTTCGACAAATATTTTAGGTGCGAAAGTGGTTAAGAGGTGGCCAAGATGGGGTCTTAAGCTGAAATACAGGCCGGAATTTTCTGGGGGGGGGGGGTCATCAGGCGGGATCTGTGGTAGGTTGAGTGGGAAAGTGTTTTTTTTTGACAGTGGGTCGGGACCCCGCTGTAAACCCACCGCCACGCGCTTTTCCCAATGTCGGGTCTGTCAGCGCTGAGCAGACCTGACAGTCAGCGGCCGGGGACCGAATTAAGCTGATTCTTGCCTTATTGAGAGATCATTAAGAATACATTTTACCTTACCGTATCTGTTTAACTGCTCACCCACGGGGTCCACGCTGAACAAAACAGCCTGGTTGCAGAGGAGGTCACAAGCAGGGGTGTTCAGGAGTACCTGGGTGCATTGCTGCATATGTTTCAATGATCTCATTAGAGCAGGTAACGTTAGTACAAAGCCACACTCAACTTCATCCTGCTGTGCCTCTCATCACATCCCCTTCACTCTGTCTTCCCTCCCCTACTCCTGCACATCCTTACTCACACTAACATACCTCTCTCTCTATCTACATTATCACAAACCCATCTCACAAGCCACCCGTCACACTCACCCTCATCCTAGTGCAATCATACCAACTAACAACACACAAGGGTATTTTATCCAATGTTTATGAAAAGTTTCTGTTAATGTGGTGTCAAACATAAAAATCATTATTTTCAACACTTTCCAGTCTTGGACAGATTTGTGTGCACCTTTGGAAGTGGTTTAGTGAGTTGCTGTGAATGGTGAGACATAACGGTACTCCCTGCAATAGTGATGAGTGTGAATGGAATGGCTTGGTCATTGTAGGGATGCTTTACTGTGTTAGTGTGGGGTGGTGCCACCTGGCGCATCATATGGCAGCCATATGGGGGTACAGTGTAAAGTTAACTAAATCTGGCCATGATGAGGCCATTCCTGGCCTCCCGGGCAGCAATGTGCCTGGGTGCTGATGCCCTCTGTCCTGTGCAGCATCAGGTGATTGCGGAGAAGGTTGGTGTTGTTGCTGGTGCTGCTGGTGTGCCTGGTGCTGCTGGTGTTGGGGCTGATCGCGGTCCAATTCTGAGGACCAAAGTGAGACAGTATAATCAGCACCCATGTTGATGGAGTAGATGGCATTTGAAGTAGAGATGACAGAAGCATTCTGCCAATGGTGAGAGATTTCTTCCAATGAGGTGAGACTGGATGGAGACTTCACTGGAAACACTTGGGGGTAAAAATTCACTTGGTTGCGCCTCCCGTTAGCACCTTAAGAGGGCGCTAATGGGGCGCAAAGCTGCTAACGCCCGGGCGCAGCGATGTTTGCGCCGCTCGAGAACTTAACTTGAGATTGTGCGGCAGCGCTAAAACTTACCGCTGCGACCACCTGCGCGCGCAGATTATGACGTCATTCCATGGTGCAACGCCCTTGTGGCGCCCCGGAGCGGAAATTGAGTGGCGCCCCCTGCCTTACCGCCTGGCGCTTCCAACGACCAGAAGACTGGAACGCTATCAATCGCTGTGGGGCTGGGGGTGGCGCTATTTAAAGGGGGCCTCTTCCTGTCTTTTATTGTTGGTGGCATTTTTGAACTACGCATTCTGAGAGAGAGAGGGAGAGACTTCTGGAGAGATTCAACGTTGTGTGATGGAGTTTTGGGTACTGAGCAGCACTTTGCAGGTTCATTTTGATTTGCCATTCCTTGTATCGATTTAGCAGAGATTGTGGGAGCTGCACTCTGAGCTCTTTGCCTGGTACTCTCCATTGTTCTTTCCAGCACATTTGATGTGCAAGTCTCTCCAGGCCGAGATTCAAGGCTGCAATGAACAGGATGTGGATGGGAAGCAAGATTAACCATCCCCTTTAAGAACTGACCCGTGCCATTGTGTGTGTGTTCCATTGCTGACTGACATTACATGAGCTTCTCCAGCGCTCTGAGGTAGCGCCTCACTCCTTGGCCTTTGCGCCTTAAGACAGGTGTGCAGCGCCTGCTTTAGCGCTCCACTCACCTCCCGGGGCGGTAAAAGTGAAGTTTCCTGTCAGTGCCGATAATTAGCGCCAGGCGCTAATATTTGCGTCCAGACGATATTTGCGCCACAAATGGGGCGCGACCTAATTTCTACCCCTTGCAGCCTGCAGAATCTGTGCTGGAAATGGGCTGAGTAACAGCTTCTGCCTGAGGAAAGTGATCATCTGTCAGGTGGGGGCTTTTACTGTACATTTGATGCTGTCAAATAATCAGCTGGAGCAAAGGCCACGGAACTCCCGCCTCAGGTTGACAGACGTGCTTCCCGAGCTGCGTGAATCCCGTGGCCATGCAGGGAAATTTAAAAAGTAAGTTAACAAAGCCGGTTAAGGGTCTGACAACTAGCTGTTAATCATCTCAATTGGATCGCCCGCTGCTGCCGGTCGGATCGGCTCCGTGATGACAGATGTGCCCGGGGGGAAAGGCGCGTGGGGATGGGATGACAGTGGGTTCCTGACCCGCTGTCAAAAATAACAACTTTCCCACCCAACCCGCCACCGGTCGCGCCAGCTACCACCCCGGAAAATTCTGGCCTTTGTCAGTGAGATCATTTTTTCAGATTCAAATGAAAGATTGTAATATTTACAAATATTGGGGGGGGGGGGGGGTGCGAAAATACCCTTGTTTGCACCTCTGGTGGGAGGTGGCCGGCCCAAAAAAAAATGCCGATTTGAAAATTATTTTCGGCCACCGGTCGCGGCGTCCGTGCCGTGATCGCTCAGCCTGGCAGTCCTGCTCCCCGGTTACCCAGAAATCTACAATGAAACCTGTAGAACTCGCAGCGTGGGGCCCTTCCCTTTAATGCAGGGAAGAGCTGCTGCAACGTAGCCACTCGTGGCGCTGCTGAGCACATCACCCCGGATCGGGACATCACCCCGGATCGGGACATCACCCCGGATCGGGACATCACCCCGGATCGGGACATCACCCCGGATCGGGACATCACCCTGGATCGGGACATCACCCCGGATCGGGACATCACCCTGGATCGGGACATCACCCCGGATCGGGACATCACCCCGGATCGGGACATTCCCCCGGACCGGGACATTCCCCCTGGATCGGGACATCACACCGGATCGGGACATTCCCCCGGATCGGGACATTCCCCCTGGATCGGGACATCACCCCGGATCGGGACATCACCCCGGATCGGGACATCACCCCGGATCGGGACATTCCCCCGGATCGGGACATCACCCCGGATCGGGACATTCCCCCAGGATCGGGACATCACCCCGGATCGGGACATTCCCCCGGATCGGGACATCACCCCGGATCGGGACATCACCCCGGATCGGGACATCACCCCGGATCGGGACATCACCCCGGAGCGGGACATCACCCCGGATCGGGACATCACTCCGGATCGGCACATCACCCCGGATCGGGACATCTCCCCGGATCGGAACATCTCCCCGGATCGGGACATCACCCCGGATCGGGACATCACCCCGGATCGGGACATCACCCCGGATCGGGACATTCCCCCGGACCGGGACATTCCCCCTGGATCGGGACATCACCCCGGATCGGGACATTCCCCCGGATCGGGACATTCCCCCTGGATCGGGACATTCCCCCTGGATCGGGACATCACCCCGGATCGGGACATCACCCCGGATCGGGACATCACCCCGGATCGGGACATTCCCCCTGGATCGGGACATCACCCCGGATCGGGACATTCCCCCGGATCGGGACATCACCCCGGATCGGGACATTCCCCCGGATCGGGACATTCCCCCTGGATCGGGACATCACCCCGGATCGGGACATTCCCCCGGATCGGGACATCACCCCGGATCGAGACATCACCCTGGATCGGGACATCACCCCGGATCGGGACATCACCCCGGAGCGGGACATCACCCCGGATCGGGACATCACTCCGGATCGGCACATCATCCCGGATTGGGACATCACCCCGGATCGGGACATCACCCCGGATCGGGACATCTCCCCGGATCGGGACATCTCCCCGGATCGGGACATCACCCCGGATCGGCACATTCCCCGCCTCTTGCACGTAGAATGAGTCATAACCTATATCTTCTGCATTTTCCCAAGATATAGGTTATGACTCAATCTACCTGCAAGGGAAAGGTTACTACATTGTTGCTAACTGTTCTCAAAGGGGAATGGTTACAGCTTTCTTGCCTAGTTAAGGTGCAAATCATCTCCCACCCAAGATTATAATTTCTATTAAATTGGGTACAGATAGTGTGAAGGTTGATAACATCTTTTTTCTCATTGTGCTTACATTTATGCATATCATTATCAATAAAGGATATTAAACCACAGATATTTGTGAATTGCTAGCCTTCGGATAATTTTTGCACTAAAAAAATGAAATTATATGCAACGCACTGAGTGCTCTGAGGTATCTTGTAAGTCAATGGTTTTAACCTTATCAAATCTATGATTCAATTATGTAAGTAGGTATCAGTTGTGAAGGTCATCTTGATCCATGGATTTTATGGGTTGTAGAATAATGGATTTTTTTTCTTCTCAACCAAAATCTCATGTGACATTAACGTGTGTAATTAGAAAAAGTTTTTTCAAACAGGTTATTGATTTATATGTGTATTCTTTTATTCTGCTAAAATATTCACATCTCTATAACAATGAACTAAATCTGCCATTTAAACTGTCTTTACGCTCAGTATATATAATGGGGGAAAATTCAGTCTCGCCCCGTTTGGGGCGTGATTATCGGCCGTGCGCAAAGTTTAGTGCCTGGTGCTAATTATCGCCTCCGACTGCAAATTTGGCTTTTATCGCCCCTGGAGTTGATTGGAGCACTAAATCAGGCGCTACACACCTGTCTTAAGGCGCAAAGGCCGAGGAGCGAGGCGCTACCTCAGAGCGCGGGCGCAGCGCAGGTGCTGTCAGTTAGCGATGGAACACAGACACACTGGCGCCGGCCAGTTCTTAAAGGGGAGGCTCGATCTTGCTCTCCAGCCACACCCTGCTCATTGGAGCCTTGAATCTCAGCCTGGAGAGACCTGTGGCTAAATCTTCCAGCCAAGGACTGTGGAGAGGGCCAGGGAGCGAGCACAGCGCTTCAGCGAGCGGGCCTTGGAGGCTCTGGTTGGCGCGGTGGAGCGCAGAAGATCAATACTGTACCCAGGGAGTGGCAGGAGGCCTTTGCCGCGCGAGTACAGAAGAGTGTGGAGGGAGGTGGCTCAGAGCGTCTCCTCCAGGAGCATGGTGCCCAGGACCCATATACAATGTAGAAAAAAGTTCAACGACCTCACTCGGGTTGTCAGGGTGAGTGGCTTTTTTTCAATACCTCTCCATCCCTCCATCTCAACCTCACTCTATGGCCAGAGGGTCTTAAAACCCCAATGCCCAACACTCATCCAACACCTATGGCCCTCTCATGAAACACACGCACATTCCACACTTTGCATACAGTAATGGCTATTCACCTCTGGGAGGCACATCAGGCAAGACCATGGCTGCATACAGTAAGGGCTATTCAACTGTGGGAGGCACATCAGGCAAGACCATGGCTGTATATTTACTCAGACGCCGTCCTTTTTCTTGTAGGCCAAGCTATCTCATAATAGGAGACAGCAGCAACGGACGGGTGGAGGGCGGCCTCAGCTGCAACCCCTCAGCCATCTTGAGGCGCGCGTCCACAGGATTGTGGCAAGCCGGGTGATCAGTCCCGTCGCCACTGGAGACGCTGACCCCGTTCTGGACAGCAATGGTAAGGTCATCACCTTTTTGTCCTCTCTCCTTCCACTTATCCCTCACAACACCAGCCTTTGACACTTTCAATCCAACTTACTAAATCGCTGCACTCATTCCTCCTTTACTGCCACCCTGTCCTCATGCTAAAGCCACTCTTGTACCTCCCTGCTTTCAGATGGTGATTCACCAGCTGAGGAGACGGGCCCTCAAGCTGCCAGTGGGAGTGAAGCTGCAGGCGAGGAGGAAGATGAAGCCGGAGCATCAGCGCCACCCTCTCCCGAGGAAGCCCATGCCCACACTGGGAACACGCCTTCCCTGGAGGGGAGCAGGGGGGAAGAGTCTGATGAGGGTGAAGCTCCAGGACCCAGCGGGCTGCAGCAACGCGATGGGGGTAGGGAAGCTCGGGGGCCTTCTCCCCGGAGGGAGAGTATGCCAGCGAGTCCTACTGCACTGGACGCAGAGGAGGAGCGGCTGATCGCTGAAATGAACACCCAGGCGGTGGACATGCACACTGAGCTCATGGGTGCAGTGGGAAGGGTGCCCGAATGCATTGAATCACTGGCAAGGAGTGTGGAGCACTTCGCTGTAGCACAGGCGGATGCCACGCAAATGTTTAGTGCTGCAATTCAGTCACTGGCTGCCATGACCCCATCTCTGACTGCTCTCATGCAGACTCAGATTGAGGCCACGCGAGCACTGACTGCTGCCATCCTCGCTGGTTGGGACACATTTCCCCGGGGCTCTCACCGCGCCGCAGCAGGCCAGCAATCTGTGCTCCAGCAGATTGCTCCGGATGCTGAAGTGCTGCCCCGTGGGAGTGCCATTCCTGCTGCCACCACTGTCACTTCTCCACTGCACTTGCCACCGCCTGTAGTGCAGTCTGCAGCCGGGCCCTCCAGGCCCAGAGCTGGTCGAGGCCGTCCTTCAAGGGCATCTGCAGTCTCAGGTTCTGACAATCAGCAGCCTTCCACCAGCCTTGCTGCAGCCACTGGGGTACCATTACGGAGGAGCAGTAGGGTGGGAAGGGGGGAAGTGCGCAAGGGAAGGAGATCACCCTCGAAGGGCAAAAAGTAGGAGGTGTGACAAAATGTTGGTAATTTTTTTATTAAAGGCCGAGGTTCGTGGTCAAACATTTGTTTAGTGTTTTGGACATTATCTCCAGGTTTTGAGAACCAGTTATGTTAACATAGAAACATAGAAACATAGAATCTAGGAGCAGGAGTAGGCCATTCGGCCCGTCGAGCCTGCTCCGCCATTCAATACGATCATGGCTGATCATCCAAATCCAGTACCCTGTCCCTGCTTTAATCCCCACAGTACACATATCCCACCCTACCCCCGTAACCCCACGTATTTAATTCCCCCTAACATATCCCATCCTATCCCCATAACCCCACATATTTAATCCCCCCTAACACTAAGGGTCAATTTATCATAGCCAAATCAACCTAACCCACACATTTTTGGACTGTTTTTTTGTGTTTCTTTCTATTAGTTTGTCATGAGGAAATGACACACACAGAGTTTGTAAAATAAATAAGTTTTTGTATTCAAAATGTACATGTTTGGTCTTTGGAATCATTGCTGCCTTGGCTGGCTTAGGGGTTGCGGGTTGGTTTCGTTCATGTTGTTCTCAATGGCAGAAGCAATTTCCTCAGCAGGGGCCTAGAAGTGGCTTGCTATCAGACGTTGACGGACGGCCCTTCCAGTTTCAACATTGTGGGCCTCCCTCCCGCCTTGGTGCTGCTGATGATCATCCTCTTCCTCTTCCTCCTCCTCTTCCTCCTCCTCCTCTGGTGGTGCTCCAAGGCCTGGTGGCATTGGCTGGGTCCTGAGGATTTCCATGTTATGCAGCATGCAGCACACAACTATGAAGAGGGAAACTCGCTCAGGCAAGTACTGCAGGGCTCCTCCTGAGTGGTCCAGACAGCGGAACCGTTGCTTGAGCACGCCGATTGTGTGCTCAACGATGTTCCTGGTAGCGAGATGGCTCTCGTTGTACTGCAGCTCAGCAGGGGTGTTGGGCGTACGGAGCGGTGTCATCAGCCAGGTGCACAGTGGATATCCCTTGTCCCCGAGAAGCCAACTACCTGGGTGATGCGGTGCCTGGAAAAGTTCTGCCACAGTAGTCTGGCGCAGGATGAATGCTGCTGCCAGGATAGTGGGCATTGACAGCGAGTATCAGCTGTCTGTGGTCACAGACCAACTGCACATTTAAGGAATGGAACCCCTTTCGGTTGCGGAAATCCTCTACATTCTCATGCGGAGTACGCAAAGCCACATGCGTGCAGTCAATGGCACCCTGCTCCATGGGGAAGCCCGCTATCCTCGCAAAGCCCATTGCGCGTTCTTGCTGCTTGGCCGGGGTCATGGGGAAAGAGATGTACTCTCATCTCCTTTTATAGAGGGCATTTGTGACCTGACAGATGCAGCAATGGACCACGAACTGGGAGATATCGGCGATGTCCCCAGTAGCTGATTGAAATGAGCCGGTGGCATAAAAGTTCAGAGCCACTGTGATCTTCACTGCCACCGACAGAGACGTCCTGGTCCTCAGTTGAGGCTGCAGATCTGGCTGCAGCAGGTGGCAGAGCTCAGTGACCACTTCCTTGCTGAAGCGCAGCCTTCGCAAACACTGCTCCTCAGACATATTAATGTAGGAGAATTGTTGGCGAAATACCCTGGGAGGGTAAGGTCTCCTGTACAGAGGCCTGTTGGCCCTCCTCCGTCTGGCCATGATTGCCACTCTCTCTCTGCGTCTCTGTGGCCTCCGATTCTGCTGGCACAGGACGACGCCCCCACTCAGTGCAGCCCTCATAGTCTCTTGGCAATCAAAGTTATGAAGGTCAAAAACCAAAGTACCTGCAAAGTTATGCTCAGTAGCCAAAACTACTTCACACAGCGTTGACTCAATGCAGAAGTCTCTCTTTCTCTCTCTCAGACTCTCTCTCACTCTTTCAGAACGAGTGGTGCAAAAATGTCTATCACAGAAAAAGCCAGGAAGAGGCCCCCTTTAAATAGCGCCCCCCCCAGCCCCACAGCGACTGGGAAGCGTTTCAGTCTATCTGTCGTTGGTTGCGCCTGGCGGAAAGGATGGGAGCGTCACTCAATTTCCGTTCCGGGGCGCCACAAGGGCGTTGCATGCTCGAATGACGTCAAGATCTGCGAGTGCAGGAGATCGGGGCGGTATTGTTTAGTGCCGCCGTAAAATGTCCGGTCAATTTCGCGAGAGGCGCAGATATCGCCGCGCCCGGGCGCTAGTTGCTTTGCGCCCCATTAGCGCCCTCTTAAGGCGCTAACAGGAGGCGCAAACCAACTGAATTTTTCCCTCAATGTGTTTAATTAAATTTATTTGTGGAAAGTTAATTTCTTACATTTTTGGTTTGCAACAGAACATTTAGTCAGTATATATGAAAAATAATTTAAAAAATCATAACACTATTGGGGGATGAAATTGCTTTCAGTAGTGTTTCTAACAAGCACATTAGTGCATTTATCTGAAATTCCTGTGTACTATTTTAATATATTTGTTAATCTGTTTGCTTTAAATCAGTTAAGGAATATGCTAAATTAGTACACAGAGGAATTCTATTTGAAGGTGTTAGTGCATCTGTTATTAATACCATTCAGAGCAATTTTACTTTATTGTGCTATACAAATGTTTTATTTCATATTGTTTCAGTTCTTTTGGGCTCCCTGGGTCACTGTCTGTTAGTGCTAAGAGGGCAATAGACCTCGACAGCGATACTTTTAGTGAAAAGGTCGGTGTGAGTATAAAATGGGAAATATTAACGTTTTTAATCAGTATATTGACAGGTGGAATTTTAATTAATTATTAATTTGACTGTGAAAGACTAGTTTCAGAATGTTTCTCAAATATACGCAGTGTTAGCCAACTGTCAGCTTGGCTCAGTTGGTACCACTCTGGCCTGTGAGTCAGAAGGTTGTAGGTTCAAGCTCTGCTTCAGGAGCAGATAAACTAGTCTGACACCGTGGTGTAATACTCAGGGAGCGTTCTGGTATCTTAGGTGGATGTTAAAGATCTATTTGACTACCTGGTCAACGCCACCCAAAACAAATTAACTGATCATTCATCTCATTTTTAGTTATCTGCAGGTTGTATGCAACCCTTACAAGGCAGTATTTATTGCTCATGCCTAGTTGCTTTGAGGGCATTAAGGGACCACATGCAGGACTGGAGTTACTCGTAGGCTAGATAGGGGTAAAAGGTTTAGGCCTAGAAATTCGGTAGCCCTGAAAATGGCCATGGGGATTGCGATGTGATAGGAACCCAGGCCCGTTCGGAGGACTGCAGGCAGCACATAACATTCGTGCTGCCTGCTACTTTGCATGATTATAGCATTCAGCCAAGCGCTGAACGCGCTGCTGAGTGCTGAACGCTCAGCAGAGCTCTAAGTTCGTGTGAGTCTAGCTCCAACTAAAGCTAGCCTGCACAACATAAAGGGGAGGAGCCTTCTGCCTGCAACAGGTGCTGGAAGTGTTTGTGGAGGCTATGGTCAGAAAAAGAAGATTGAGTAATGGCTCAACAAGCCAGAGAAAGGGTTCCAAGATTCTCTGCAGCACTGGAGGTGTTGATCCAGGAGGTCAACTCCAGCAGAGAGGTCCTCTTCTCACAGAGGGGCCAGGAGGCCTTCCCAGCAACAGACGAGAGTGCAGTGTGAGCAGATAGCCAGTGTGGTCAATGCCAGTAGTATAGCCCCGAGGACCTGGACTCAGTGCAAGAAGAAGTTTAATGAGCTCACACGCGTGATCAAGGTCAGTGAATTCATCTTCAAATGCCATATCCTACCATCTGCACCAGTGCTAGATATGGAACCAAACCCAGTAAAGGCTAACGCCATACCCGGAGCTCGAAATGTGTACGTTGACGGGTCATCATACTGTGTAGACAGCCACCCTAGAACTGGATGTGCCCTTATTGATATCGATGCTCAGAGGGATTTCAAGTTCCCGTCCACTCCTCACAACAGGCAGAACTGATTGCTGTAATTCTAGCCGTACATTACACGACTATGGATGAAACAAATATCTGGTCCGACAGCAGTTACATTTGTAACACAGTTATGGCTCTTCCCCTCTATAATACAAATGAGTTTTGCTCATCAGATGGTAAATCTTTATTAAATTCTGGTCTCCTCCGTAAGCTATGGAAAGTGCTCCAGGAACGAGTCGCCCCTTGTCACGTGGGTAAGGTAGCAGCCCATCAGAAAGATTCATCCCCCCATTCCCGAGGTAACCAAATGGCCGATCGCTTTGCTGGGATGCGGCCGAGAACGGAAAGTTACTACCTTGGTGGGTGATGAATGAGACTCAGACCCCCGGAGTGGGGACGGTGACTAAGACTGAAACCATTGATCTTTTGGCCCTACAGGATTCATATGCTCCTTATGTGCAGGTAATAGCCTGGCATCAACAGGGATGCCCGCTACCAGCACCCACCCTATGGGCAGACTCCACTGTAATGCAACAAGGTGTAGATAAAAACCCTCCCCTACTAATGTTCAGGAATAAAGAGGGAGATCTAGTAGTTTGTATTCCTCCTCAGTTAAAGGAAGAAATTCTAGCTCTCTTTCATTCTCACCCGACGGCGGGACATTACTCAGCGGCCTCGACACTACAAAAGTTTTTACCTGTTTGCTGGTGGCCTGGAATGGAGCAGCATGTGGAACAATATGTTAATCGCTGCCTGCCATGCCTACAGGCAAACCCCCCTTCATGTTCAAATCGTGCTTTACTTAGGTCACAGCCCCCTCCTAAGGGACCATGGACACACTTACAGATTGACTTTATTGGTCCACTAACAAAATCCAAGGGAAACTATGAGTGCGCACTTGTGGTAATCGATCAGTTCACTAAATGGATAGAGGCTTTTCCCACGAGAAATAACACAGCACGCACCGCAGCTCGAATTCTCCTGAGTGAGGTGTTCTGTAGGTGGGGATTGCCATTACAAGTGGATAGCGATCAGGGTCCACACTTTACGGGGGCAGTTTTCACAACTCTTCAAGAAATGTTACAGATAAAACATAAATTGCACATTGCGCACCATCCACAATCATCAGGGATTGTGGAGAGGGGAAATCGAACTTTAAAGACAATGGCCCAGAAATTCGCCTGTCCGGCTTGCCGCGGGGGTAAGGATCACGCGCGCTCTTACCTACCGCGCCTGCCGTTGTGTTTTGGGCCCACGGGAACTTCGGGTCCTGGGCCTCTCCCAACTGCCGGCGCGCAGTGCTTGCGTGTTCCAGGGGCGCAGTTAGTGCGATGCGTCCCCTGGGATCATGTGGGCCATGGACAGCCAATGGCAGCAGACCATCTTTCATTCATAGATTTGACAGGAGACCTGTCAAATCTGTGAATTGAAATTGGCCCCAAAAGAACAGCTAAACTTAAAATAAATTAAAAAAAAACCATCACATTTATAAAATAACTATAGTTAAATAAATTAACCACTTTAAACAAAAATTTTAATTTTTGAAAAAATTAAAATACTTTTTAAAAGTTATAAAAATAAACTTACCTTTCTTTAAAGTATCTAAACAAGATAAACCTGTTGAAAATTTTTTAAATTATACTTAATTAACCACTTACCTTGTTCAAAACGGGTCTTGCGCTTCCTTTTCATTAGCGTAGTATCTTCCATACTTACCCTCGCGTAGAAACCTGAAAAAAAATCTAAGTGTGCTGCGTGTGCGCAGCCTCTAGCGTGCATGCGGTTCACCTAGGAACTGCCCCCTTCACCATACCGGAAGTTCCGGTTTCCCGCGCATGCGCAGTGCATGCAGGAAACCGGCACTTCAGGAAGCAATACGGGTGAGTACGGACTGTGTACTCACCCGGGAAGGGCCGAGTTTTTGGGCGTATGTTGCAGAAGTTGTGTACAGAAGACCCCACTCAGTGGACTGACATGTTGCCTTTATGTCTAATGGCAATACGCTCTACCCCACACGGGACTACGAGGGTAAGTCCATATGAGGCTATGACTGGGAGACAAATGTGGATACCAGGACATGTAACATTGGGAAATAACACACCATTAAAACTACAACCATGTAGCCAAAAATGGTTACAAACCTTGATAGATCATATGGACGAGGTGAACAGGCTGGTGGCCATTAACATAGGCAAATCGCGTGAATAAATCAAGCGATATTATGATAAGAGGGTAAAACCATTTGAGTATGATGTTGGAGACCGAGTAATGTTACAAAATTTCTCTCCAAAAAAACACTAATTTGAGATAAAATGGACGGGCCCTCATACCATAGTAGATAAATGAAATCCAGCTGTGTATCTACTGAATGTCCCATATGGTCCGAAGGGAGAACCTAAACTGAAATGGTTCCATATCAATCAGATGAAAACTGTTAAGAATTAAGATGTTACATTTTGGTTTACCCACAGGTTAAAGATGTGGCTCTGTTTGCTGATACTGATAATCGGATGTGCAGTGAGCTCTCCGGAGGTAACAAAACCTTTTGACATTACCATTAACATCTGTACACTGGACGAAGGAGGCGAATGCGCCCCACTCCCCATCTATGGAACGGAACCTCGAATTGTTGGTGGACATAGACAATCAAAGAACTATAACGGATCATCCGAGACGTATGAGGGGAATGTTCCAGTTTGGATCAGAAATAGTACAAAAGATAATATAACAACACCATACATAACGGGTTGTGGTACATTACAAGGAAAGGTGTATAATTGGGAAATAAAAGAAGGATATGGTGTGTGTATCAGGTGCAGGATAAGGAACAAGAAAGGCCCAAATGTGTGGAAATTCCTGAAGAAAAAGAATGGAATCTGGGAACAGGTACAAGAATCAAACCAGGGACCAGTAGCTTCGGAAAGTAAGGGATATATACAATTATGCTGGCCTCGGTGGTGGAAGAAACAAGTATTCTTGTATTGGGTCAAATATTATCATGGGCTTTAAAAATCAGGATGATGATTGGCCTCCTATTCCCGAATATAATGTAAAGATTACCTCAGCAGGATATAAGATTCCCAGAGACGATACAGAGATCACCGCAGCAGAAAATAAACCCTTTATGATAACCTTTAAACGTTGGGGAAATTATAGAGATTTTGGGAATAAAGATAACAGCATAATAGAATTCAAAAATGTGATAACTGGATGTGTAAGGGAAGATGGGTATGTCTACAGTGTTAAGCTCACACCCTATGAGAAAGCAAGTCATTCAGAACCACGAGAGGGTGTACCTGAGGAACAATGTCCCCAACTAACACCGGGGCCTGGGAACGGTCTTGTAATTATACCCACCTATAAAGCAGTGTATCATCAAGTAATACAGGAAGTGGCCCCTGTTATCCTAAATTTTACAGAACTAATACTACCAAAGTGGTGCCCTGACAAAACAGCACAACTAACTCAGAGAATGCTGCAGCAAGTTTTTAATCAGTACTGGGAAAAGGTGACCTTATAAATAAGCATAGAGAAAACAGAAGGGACCTTCCGTCACGAGCTTAGTACCACTAAAGAGAGCAGTCAGGGAAAGAGTAGACAGAAAAGAGGATTGATAAACGATGGACTCACAGGTTTCAACATAGTAACATCGGTAATTAACTCAATGGACTCCGCAGATTTACAAAAACAATTACAAACGGTAAGGGAAAAGTTGAAGGAGATACTTAGTAGGGAAAACAACATAGTAAGCGAGGAGCTAAAGGAGGATCAGGTAATGACCATACACCTGTGGGACATCATACATTAAATAGAGGATCATGCCAAAAGAATTAATGATCTGATTAAAGAAAACAGAAATGCCTCTGATCAAGCAGCCCATAATGACGTATGTACGGGAATTGGCTGATTGAGCAAACTAGGGAAAACCTTCAGACCATCAATCAGGGACGTCTCCCCACTTTGGTCACTAATAAACACTTATCAGGGCTATCCAGCTATTACAATGATACAGAACTATGTAAGATCAGGAGTTTGATTGGGATCCACCCTATCAAACACGAATGCCACGAGGTAGGGAGTCAAAGGTTAATGGGACTAATACCACAAATTCCTAGTCTAATGAATCGAACTAGGTCCAACCCCCTATTTAGGATAGAAAATATAGGAGTAGTAAAAGGGAATACCATTACCCGATTTCTCATGGCACCACAATGGTTAGTACAATTAGGAAAACTAACATGGATTGAACCAAACCTCCAGGGATGCAATACAAATGAGGATGCCTTTGTCTGTCCATACAGTTTATATGAACATTCAAAGGATACCTGTGGATATGGTTGGAATGAAGAAAGGTTAAACTGTACCATGGAAGTGACAGGCCCCTCAGATGTAAGAACTAGAACAGCCTACGTATGAGAAGGGAGGTATTGTTTTACTACTTTAGAAAACTCCTATAGTCATGGAACACTTGAATGTTCAATAACCCCAGGGACCTACTGTATTACCCCGACAAAGACTACGGTAATAGGAGGAAGAATTCTCCTTGTAATAGCCTCACATGGCCAACAAGTACTACAAGTAGAAGATGATTTAAAAATAAATCTAGAAGATTATGTCACAAGATTCGGATATGACATCCCTGAGTTACCTGAAGCATTAACCGAGCTAATAAGTCAAGTGAGCACCTCTCAACGCCATTATTATACGTTGGTGCAAGGAAATAAAGACATAGCCGAGGAAATTCCAGACATCGAGATTCAGACCCACTGGTGGGATACAGGAACAAATATGAAAATTTCTCCTTGGATTAGAATGATTTCCCATGTACTGGTCATAGCCCAACTCATAGTACTAATATGCTTACTACTATACACCTGCTACCTGAAACACCTGATGTCTAATACCCAATCACATTTAAATATGATCACAACCCAAAATACCTTAGAGTTACACAAACGAAAGAGAACTAATCCATATGTAAGATATTAGTTTTGAGGGGTCGACAAATGCCTCGCCCTCAAGGTAGGGATTTGTAGGATAGGGTGAATTTGTATGATTTAGTAAACATTTTTGTTTAATTATAATATGTGAAATTGTATGTTAAAAGCCTAAAAGCCTATATAAAATGGAGAATGGCTGAGAGGAAAGCAGGATGGGAAATGATGCCAACCTGACTGAAACTGCTCTGTTTTCAATTACTGAAGTAATGGAATGTAGTGCTAAGTTTATTGAAGGCACCCCTCAGTGATACCACTATAAAATGGACAGACTGTTTAGACAACATCTTGAGAAATGGTCTTTGAAATGAGAACATCTAAAGATAAAGGGCACTTTGATATGCACAAAGCGAGACCTAGTGGAATCAACAAGGTAATAAAACATGTACCAGGTGTCAGATAGTTGATTATAGTCACGTAGGCAAAGGAAGGGAAAGTGTATAAAGATACAGATATTGAACACTGAAGGCAGCACGAACCAAGAATCAGAGTTGAAGGAGCTTCAGTCAACAGAACACAGCAAAAAACCAGAGAAGCGAGCTTCAGTCAACAGAACACAGCAAGAGAATAAAGAGACTGCGCCACAGTCACTCGGAAAGAATGCCGAGGCTCAAAAGCACAAGACTGTGACTATCTCCTTGTTAAGTATTACTTCTTTGTACTGGATGTTTAATGCTTAATAAACCTGTTTTACTTATACACAATATACCTGTACCCAGAGTGGTTTGTGTAGTCATGGACAAATTATTATAAGAGCTTTTGGAAGCTACACTAGCCACGCCTCTAGCCAAGCTGTTCCAGAATAGCTACAACATTGGCATCTACCCGACAATGTGGAAAACTGCCCAGTTATGTCCTGTCCACAAAAAGCAGGACAAATTCAATCCATCCAATTACCACCCCATCAGTCTACACTCAATTATCAGCAAAGTGATGGAAAGTGTCATCGACAGTGCTATCAAGCAACACCTACTCACCAATAACCTGCTCACCGATGCTCAGTTTGGGTTCCACCAGGACCGCTCGACTCCAGACCTCATTACAGCCTTGGTCCAAACATGGACAAAAGAGTTGAATTCCAGAGGCGAGGAGAGTGACTGCCCTTGACATCAAGGCAGCATTTGACTGAGTGTGGCATCAAGGAGCCCTAGTAAAATTGAAGTCAATGGGAATCAGGGGGAAAACTCTCCGCTGGCAGGAATCATACCTAGCACAAAGGAAGATGGTTGTGGTTGTTGGAGGTCAATCATCTCAGCCTCAGGACATCACGGCAGTAGTTCCTCAGGGCAGTGTCCTAGGCCCAACCAGCTTCAGTTGCTTCATCAATGACCTTCCCTCCAACATAAAGACAGAAATGGGGATGTTCGCTGATGTTTGCACAGTGTTCAGTTCCAATCGTAACTCCTCAGATAATGAAGCAGTCCGTGCCCGAATGCAGCAAGACCTGGATGACATTGGGCTGATAAGTGGCAAGTAACATTCACGCCACACAAGTGCCAGGCAATGACTATCTCCAACAAGTGAAACTCTAATCACTGCACATTCAACGGCATTACCATCGCCAAATTCCCCCCCATCAACATCCTGGCGAGAAAGCGCTGTCTGGGTTGCCTCCTTCCTTTCGCTTCTGCTTCCTCCTCTTCCGCCTCCTCCTCTTTCTGCTCCTGAGTTGGTGGCCATATCCCTGGTGGCAAGGGCTGTGCCCTCATGATGGCCAGTTTGTGGATGATACAGCAGACCACGATAGAATTGGGACACAGACTCCGGTGAGTACTGCAGGGTTCCGCCAGAGCGGTCCAGGCAGCGGAAGCGTTTAAGGACGCCAGCGGTCTGCTCTATGATGTTTCATGTGGCTGCATGGCTCTCGTTGTACGCATTCTGGCCACATGTGGTTGGGCTGCGAAGTGTAGTCGTCAGCCAGCTGGTCAAGGGATTGCCCTTGTCACCCAGTAGCCACCTTCTGGTTTATCTTGGTGGCTCAAAGACTGAGGGAGCAGCGGGCTGGCACAGAATAAAAGCATCATGACTGCTGCTAGGATACTGGGCATTCACCGTCATGATATGCTGAGCTTGGTCACACACCAACTGCACATTCAACGAATGGTAACCTTTGCAATTGCGGTACATCTCATCATTTATATACGGTGCCCGCAAAGCAATGTGCGTGCAGTCGATTGTCCCCTGCACCATGGGGAAGTCCGCTCTCCTGGCAAAGCCACGTGCACGCACCGCCTGCTTCTCTCTGGTCAGAGAGAAGACAATGAAATCCCCTCTCCTGGTATAAAGAGTGTCTGTCACCTCACTTATGCAGCAGTGAATGGTGAACTGCGAGATTTTACAGATGTTGCCTGCTCCAGTCTGGAAGGATTCTGAGGCAAAGAAATTCAGGGCCATGGTCACCTTCACAGCCACTGGCAGCGCTGTCCTTGCCCTGGAGTGAGGCTGCAGGTCTAGTTGCAAGAGGTGGCACAGTTCTGTCAGCACCTCCTTCGTAAAGCGCAGAGACCTTACACACTGCTCCTGGCTCAGGCTGAGGTCAGAGAATTGTTCTCGAAAGACCCTAGGTGGGTAAGGCCTCCTGCAGAGAGCCCTTCTCCCCCTCCTCCTCCTCCTCCTCCCTCTGTGAGCAGCTTGTCCTCTTCTTCGCTGCCTCTGCTCCATCTCCCTGTCATGCTGCTGGCCAAGGGGGATAACAACTAGAGCAAGTGGTCTGACCAGAACCCTTGAAGTCAGAAGCAAGGTCTTCTCCACTTGCAGCACCACTCCTTGTCACCTCACCTACTTTAAACAACTCTAGAAATCTCCAAACAGTTCCACAAACTTACACAGAGCCAGTAGAAATCAAAAAGCAAGTTACCTGAAAGTTGTTGATGATCCTTTTAAATATGGCTGGTGGGGTGTCCTTCCTGCTAATGAATACATGTTCAGCTATATGAGGTTAGGAGAGGGTGTTTGCTCCAGCGATGACGATGAAAATGGCAGCGCTGACAGCAAATCAGCGTCACAATCTGCCTACTTACCATACCTCTAGTGCACGCTCCTAACGGCCACCCTAAGTCCCTCACCAAGATGGCGTTTGACTCGGCTTGCACTAGATGTGTGCACTGCTGCTCGGACGCCAATTTGGTCTCAATTCGGCAACCGTAGCGCCCAAACAATGGGCTCTCTCAAACTGAATTTCTAGGCGAAAATCCCTGATGCATTTGGGTTTTTACAGTAATGCAGCATCTTTCACAATCATTTTTGTGAAGCTAGTCTACGAATTATCAAATTTATTGAATTCATTTCACAGTTAATGATGGTGAGATTTGAACTTATGACCTCTGGGTTGTTAGTCTGAGGGATGTAATAATGTGCTGTATGAAATCCCAGTATTACTTTCAAATTCAAGTGAGTAAATTCAGAATTGAAATTAGTATTGGGGGAGAAATTCATGTGTTTAGTGCCACACGTTAGCGCCACGAGATGGCACTAAAATGCTGTTCAGCGCTCGACCGCCAGCTGATGGTGGTTCCAGCGCTGCATGCCATATCTGTCTTGCCGATAGCGCTGCCGCTAAACTCGCTCGCTGGGGACATCGCAATCAAGGATATCATGACGTCAGTGAGTATGCAACGCTCACTTGACACCCGTTTTCCCATCTTCCTTTTGGCCATTGAACTTACCAGCTGGAGAAAGCAACAACAGGTAGAACTGGCGTGCAGCAGCAGGAAGCCGGCTCCAGCGATGATATTTAAAGGGATCCTCACCAATCACTCACATCTGACAGGGTTTTGAGGTTTGAGTGGCTGTGAGCTACTTCCTGCTACTGCAAGAATTTTCTTTAGTCATTTCAAGGTTATTTGGTATCAAGGAGTTTTCTGGCAAGTACAAAACTGTCTCATTATTTTTGAAACGCTTCAAATTACAACACTTGTTAGAAGTCATGGGGGCTGTACTGGCAGTCGACCTCGCCCTCCAGGATCTATGGCGGAGGGAGCGGAGGCAGCGAGAAAGATGGGAACAAGTGCGCAGAGGGAGGATGAGGGCCATTAGGGCTTCAACAGGAGGCCTTACCCTCCTAGGGTCTTCCGACATCACTTCTCCTACCTTCAATTAAGCGAAGAGCAGTGTATTAGGAGGCTTCGCTTCACCAATTAGGTGGTCACAGAACTCTGCCACCTCCTGCAACCAGACCTCGAACCTCAGATCAGGATGACCACGGCTCTCCCAGTGGCAGTCAAGGTCACTGTTGCCCGCAATATCTTCACCAGCGGATCCTTCCAGTCTGCAGCAGGAGACAAAGCTAACATCTCACAGTTCAGCGATCATCGCTGCATCCGGGAGATCACTGAGGCTTTCTACACCAGGAGAAGGGACTACATTGGCTTCCCGATCACCAGAGAGAAGCAGGACAAGTGTGCATGTGGCTTTGCCAGGATAGCGGGCTTTCCCATGGTGCAGGGCGCCATCGACTGTACCCATGTGGTTTTGCGGGCACCGCATAACAATCCTGAGATCTTCTGTAACCGCAAAGGCTACCGCTCACTTAATGTGCAGTTGGTGTGTGACCACAGACAGCGAATCCTCAATGTCAATGCCCGCTATCCTGGCGGCAGCCACGATGCCTTCATCCTGCACCAGACTGGTGTGCCGGAACTCTTCCAGCCACCACGTCAAGCTCGAGGGTGGCTGCTCGGAGACAAGGGCTATCCGCTCTCCACCTGGCTCATGATTTCTCTCCGCAACCCCAACACTTGTGCCCAACACTCATATAATGAGAGCCATGCTGCCATCAAGAACATCATCGAGCAGACCATCGGCCTACTGAAGCAACGGTTCCGCTGCGTTGACCACTCGGGAGTTGCCCTCCAATACTCGGCTGAGCGGGTGTCCCATTTCGTGGGGATCTGCTGCATGCTCCACAACTTGGCCATCATGAGGGCAGAGCCCTTGCCACCAGGGATTGCGGGACCACCTCAAGAGGAGGATGAGGTAGAGGTGGATGAGGATGAGGAGGATGAGGACGAGAAGGAGGAACAGGCGGGAGGACGGAGGCAGGGAGACAATCAGCCTTCCGGATGGGCTGTCCATGACCAGCTCATCAGCCTCCGATTCACATGAATGAAATCCCAGATCCCCGCAGCTCACCACATCCCTACCATACCATCCCTGTCTCACGCCATATCACAGCGTCATCCTGGGCGCAAAGCTGAAATTAGAGACACCACAAAAGATTACAAACACCATTAATAAATTTATCTATAAACATATCACACATAGTACATGAATGCTATTCACTAATTACCCTTGTGCAATCCCTTAGTGCCTTTTGTTCATGTGCCTTTTCCTAGTCTAGTGCTCGTACACAGTGCTCCCCCAATGGCTGCAGCAGGGCTGGTGGAAGGCTGCTGAATTTCCGTGCGGAAGACTTCAGATGGCCTTGCAGAATGACCTCGACCAGCTGTGGACCTGAAGGCCCGGCTGCAAACTGCACCACCTCGGCATGGGCAGCAGCAGTCTGGGCTGGCTGGCTGACAGGCAGCTGCAAGGGCAATGGCGGAGTGGCAGTGGTGGGAGCAGGAATGCTGTCATCCTGAGAGGGGACAGCAGATTCCTGCTCCACAAACCCACTGCCACTTCCCCAGGGCAGCACCTCAGCATTCCTAGCAATCTGTTGGAGTACCGATTACTGGCCTGCTGCGATGCCGTGAAAGCCCCGGTCGATGGTGGTAGACCCAACCACGATGGCAGCCAGAGCTTGGATGGCACCAAGCAGAGACTGCATGAGAGCGGTCTGAGCTTCCGCTGCAGCACTAAAATGTTGGGTTGCTTCTACCTGTGCTGCAATGGAAGCTGCGACATCGCTCATCATGCATACCATCACGTCTGGGTCGCCACGGTCTCTCTGGGAGTGTCCCACCATTTCCAGACTGAAAATCCTGGTCTCCTTGTTCTGCACAGAGCCCGGTGCAATGTTGGAACATTCACGTTCCTTACCATTGCTGAGAGGCTCTCGGGCACCCTTGCCATTGCACCTATCATCTCCGTGTGCATCCCCATCACCCTTCTTCTGAAGGCCTCCCCATCGAGGTCCTCATCTGAGTCCTGTGCAGCAGACCTCACGTACGAACTCACCCTCCGGGGAGCTGACTCCCGAGCTACCCTTTCCCACTGGCCTTGCTGCAGCCCACTTGTGCCTGGTGCCTCACCCTGTGCAGATTCCGCTACTATGCTAGCATCTAAAGAATGTGTAGTGCCAGTTTCTGAGATGGTGTCTGCGAGTAACAGATGCAGTGACCTGGTGTCATCTTCCTCCTCCTCTTCTCCCCCCTCACTCTCTGCGGTGCCCTCGGGGACAGGCTGCTCGGGTGCTTGCTGATTATCTGAAAGCATAAAGGCACAAGAGTCTGGTTATGGTGAGGGGAGGGGGGCGGGAAGGGAGAAATGCATGCATACAGCATGAGTAGCTTGAAAGTGAGAAAAGATTGTGGGATGAGGGGGAAGTGAGATGTGAGAAGGAAGATTAGGAATGAACATAACCCAAGGGGGTCAACATCACTGGTGGCCACAGTACCGATGACTTGGTGCCCAATAATCTGCAGCATTCTCGTCTCCAGATGGCTCAGCTCTCCAATATGGGCTTGCCGCCCAGCCCCCCAGACCCCCCTCCCTTTTCCCGTGAAATTTTTATTTCTCAATGGAATGTATATTCATTGAGAATTTTGGAATGTTTCTTTAATGTTTGCCATTGCTTATCTACCGTCATATCTTTTAATCTAATTTTCCAATCTACCTTAGCCAACTCACACCTCATACCTATGTAATTGAATTTATTTAAGTTTAAGATTCTCATTTCCGACTGAAGTATTTCACTCTCAAACTCAATGTGAAATTTCATCACATTATGATCACTCTTCCCCAGAGGATCCTTTACTATGAGATTACTAATTAACCCTGTTTCATTACACAATACAAGACCTAAAATAACCTGTTCCCTGGTTGGTTCCATGATGTATTATTCTAGGAAACTGTCTTGAATGCATTCCATGAACTTATCCTCCAGACTACCTTTGCCAATTTGATTTGCCCAGTCTATATGAAGATTAAAGTCCCCCACGATTATTTTATTATCTTTGTTACAAGCTCCTATTATTTGTTGATTAATTCTCTGTCCAATGGTATAGCTATTTTTTGGGGGCCTAAAAACTACTCCCGCAAATGTTTTCTGCCCCTTGTTATTTCTATCTCCACCCATACTGATTGTACTTCCTGATCTTCCGAGCCAAGATCCTTTCTCACTAATGACCTTAGGTCATCCTTTATTATCAGGGCGATCGCCCCTCCTTTTCCATTCTGCCTGTCTTTTCGAAATGTCAAGTACCCTGGAATACTTAGTTCCCAACCTTGGTCACCTTGCAACCACGTCTCTGTAATGGCTATTAGATCAAACTCATGTATTCCTATTTGTGCCACTAATTCATTTATCTTGTTATGAATGCTTCATGCATTCAGATAAAGAGCCTTTAATTTTAACTTTTTACCATTATTCCCTGCTTTCGCCTTATTCGCTGATGCACTATTACCATTAAACTCTGTCCCTTCCTGTCACAGTCTGTTTATCTTTACCCAAATTGCTACGCTGTTCCGTTGCCTTGACTTTTCTCTTTAGATTTCTAAATTTCCCCTCATCTGACCCCTTTCCCCGCCCCCCCACTTTTTAGTTTAAAGCCCTATCTACAGCCACAGTTATTTGATTGACCAGGACACTGGTCCCAGCCTGGTTTAAGGGAAGCCTGTTCCAATGGAACAGTTCCCTCTTTCCCCAGTACTGATGCCAGTGCCCCATGAAGCAAAACCCACACCACTCTTTGAGCCACGCATTTAACTCTCTGATATGCTTGTCCCTATGCCAATTGGCGTGTGGCTCAAGTCACAATCCAGAGATTATTACCTTTGAGGTTCTGCGTTTTAATTTGGACCCTAGCTCTTCAAACTCTCTCAGCAGAACCTCATTTTTCACCGGCTATGAGGCGATATCCTTCACCCTGACATCAGGCAGACAACACAGCCTTCGCAACTCTCGGTCATGGCTGGAGAGCACAGTATTTATACCCCTGACAATACTGTTCCCTACCACTAAAACATTCCTTTTCACTGCCCCTACTTGAATGGCCTTCTGTAGCATGGTGCCGTGGTCAGTTTGCTCATCCACCCTGCAGACTTTGCCCTCAACCACGCAGGCAGCAAAAACCTCATTCCTGTTGAATAAGGTGAAAGGCCGAGGCTCCTCGAGCACTGCACCTGGGGTCCCATTCTGCCTGAGTTGCATTCACACCCTCCTTTCCCTGACCACTAACCAGACCTGTACCATCACCTAACCTAAGGGGTGTGAATGCCTCCTGGATCAAAGTGTCCAGATAACTCTCCCCCTCCCTGATGCCCCGCAAAGTCTGCACCTCGGACTCCAGATCAACAACTGTGAACTGAAGTTCCTCGAGATGGAGACACTTACTGCATACGTGGTCGTCCGGGATCGCGATGCTCTCCACAAACTCCCACATACTGCAGTTGCAGCTCACCACTTGCACTGCATCCCTATATTACCTTGTTTTAGATATTTAATTAATTAAAGCTCAATGTATTTAGTTAACTCAGCTTATAGTTTAGTTCTTAACTAATTAATAGATCTAGTTTAAGTTATAGGAATCTGGAACTGTACCCATGGATTGGAGGGTAGCTAATGTTACCCCACTATTCAAAAAGGGTGGTAGACAGAAAGCGGGGAATTACAGACCGGTAAGCCTGACATCGGTAGTGGGGAAAATGCGAGAGTCCATTATAAAGGATGTAATAGCTGAGCACTTGAAAAACAGTGACAGGATCAGACAAAGTCAACATGGATTTACAAAAGGTAAATCGTGCTTGACTAATCTACTGGAATTTTTTGAGGATGTAACTGGGAAAATAGATAAGGGAGAACCAGTAGATGTGGTGTATTTGGACTTTCAAAAGGCTTTCGATAAGGTCCCGCATAAGAGATTAGCATGTAAAGTTAAGGCACATGGGATTGGGGGCAAGGTATTGACTTGGATAGAGAACTGGTTGGTGGACAGAAAGCAAAGAGTAGGAATTAATGGGTCTTTTTCCAAGTGGCAAGCAGTGACTAGCGGGGTACCGCAGGGATCAGTCCTTGGACCCCAGCTATTCACAATATACATTAATGATCTAGATAAGGGAACTAAATGTAATGGCCCAGAAATTGATCTCGCTCTGTTCCCGCGGGGGTAAGCCTTCCCCGCGATGTCTCACCTCGCTTGTGCTTTTTCAGATCCAGCTCGCACGAACTTGATGTTCCAGACATCAGCTGTGCTGGGCTTGCGTATCCCAGCGGCGTAGTGAATTCGTGCGAGCTGTGGGATCACGTGACTCAGTTAGAGCCAATGGCAGCACACCATCTTCCATTCATAAGTTTCACAGACCTGCTGTGAAATCTATGAATCTTACACCCCCCCAAAATAACAGCTAAACCTCAATTAAATAAAAAAAAACCATCACATTAATAAAATAAGTATAGTTAATTAAATTAACCATTTTAAATAAAAAATTAAATTTTTGAAAAAATTTAAAATCTTTTAAAAAGTTATAAAAATAAACTTACCTGTCTTTAAAGTCTCTAAAAAAGATATAACTGTAAAAAAAAAATCAAAAAAATACTTAATTCACTACTTACCTTCTTAAAAGCGGGTCTTACTCCTCCTTTTTACATTTCCAAAATCTTCAGTACTTACCTGCGCGTCCAAAGCATGAAGTGCACAGCGTGCGCGCAGCCTGTAGCGCGCACGCGATGCACCCAGGACCCGCCCCCTTTTCAGAAGAGCAATTGCCGGTTTTCAGCGCATGCGCAGGGCATGCAGAAAACCGGCAATTGGAGTGGGAATACGCGAGAGTACGCGGGATCAATTTTCGGCCCAATATCTCCAAGTTTGCAGATGACACAAAGCTGGGTGGGAGTGTGTGCTGCGAGGAGGATACCGAGAAACTCCAGGATGATTTGGACAGGTTGGGTGAGTCGGCAGAAGCGTGGCAGATGCAATATAACGTGGATAAATGCGAGGTTATCCACTTTGGTGTCAAAAACAGAAAGGCAGACTATTATCTGAATGGCAATAGATTGGGAGAAGGGGAAGTGCAACGAGACCTGGGTGTCCTTGTGCACCAGTCGCTGAAGGTAAGCATGCAGGTGCAGCAGGCGGTGAAGTAGGCAAATGGTATGTTGGCCTTCATAGCGAAAGGGTTTGAGTATAGGAACAGGGATGTCCTGCTGCAGTTGTACAGGGCCTTGGTGAGACCACACCTTGAGTATTGTGTGCAGTTTTGGTCGCCTTATCTGAGGAAGGATGTTCTTGCCATGGAGGGAGTTCAGCGAAGATTCACAAGGCTGATACCTGGGATGGCAGGAATGACATATGAGGAGAGATTGGGTCAATTGGGCTTATACTCGCTGGAGTATAGAAGAATGAGAGGGGATCTCATCGAAACATATAAAATTCTGACAGGTCTGGACAAACTAGATGCAGGAAGAATGTTCCCGATGGTCGGAGAGTCCAGAACCAGGGGTCATAATCTAAGGATAAGGGGTAAGCCATTTCGGACAGAAATGAGGAAGAATTTCTTCACCCAGAGAGTGGTGAACCTGTGGAATTCTCTACCACAGAAGGTAGTTGAGGCCAAGTCATTAAATATATTCAAGAATGAGTTAGATATATTTCTTAAAGCTAAAGGTATCAAGGGATATGGGGAGAAGGCAGGTACAGGGTACTGAGTTTGGATGATCAGCCATGATCTCATTGAATGGCGGAGCAGGCTCGAGGGGCCGAATGGCCTACTCCTGCTCCAACTTCTATGTTTCTATGAAATTAAATATTTACCTGTAACACAAAGCACTACAAGTATTGGAGGCAAAAAGCAGTACCTCCTTCCCCCTTGCTCCGAATTCCCACTCTGTCAAAATACCGCACTTTAACACTCTGTTTAGAAGCACTTTATTTAAGATCACTCTGTGCGCCAGCAGATAGTGTTTACTTTTATACCCTTGGAGCCACACCCGAGTTACAAGTGCTGAATCTTTCTTTATCACAGGCTGGTGCCTGTTTAAAGTTAAGCACGTGCCCCCTTTTTAAAGGGGCTCAACCAATAAAGACTGTAAATTAGCATAAATTTACAAGGAACCTTAACAAATCAAATTAAAATGTTATTCTGGTGGTGATGATGCACTCCAGTCCCTCCGGTGCCCACTGGTCGTGGAAGGCCTCGAGCCTGCTCGAGTGCTCCCTCTCCAGGGCCACCCGGCCACAAACGTAGCCGCGGAAGAGAGGCAGGCAGTCAGCGAGTTACAAGTGCTGACTCTTCTTCATGTGGCAATTGCCAATTTACAGTCAACCATGTGCCCCCTTTTTAAAGGGGCACAACCAATATAAAAACTGTAACGTAACAAAAAACTTTAAAGGAAACTTAACAAATTAAATTAAAATTTTATTCTCGATGGTGATGATGTACTCCAGTCACTGCGGTGCCCACCGGTCGCAAAACACCTCGAGCGTGCCGGTGGACACCGCGTGCTCCATCTCCAGGGCCATTTGGGCGCGAACATAGCCGCGGAAGAGAGGCAGGCAGGCCGGCGGCAAGTTACAAGTGCTGTCTCAGCTCCCTGCTCATAGTAATTAGCACCTATTCAAGACAAGCACTTACAGCTGACTGACATTAACTGCCACTGACCAGTGGTTTCTGTTAACTACAGTTTTTAAAGTTCGAAGTTAAATTCAAAATGTTAAACTAAATTTCACTTTCTACAGCTAGTACTCACCCAGACTCACCCAGTACTTACCAGAGACTGCTGCTCTTTCCAAATTCCCAACTTTAACACTCTGTTTAAAAGCACTGCATTTAAAATCACTCTATGCAGACAAGGAACCGTTGTTGGACAACCTCGATGAGGTTCCTCGTGGCAACATGGCTATCATTATATGGTTGTTGGCCATGAGTGGTGAGGTTAAGGAAGAGTGTCATCAGCCAGGTATAGAGCGGATAGCCCTTGTCACCGAGCAGCCACCTTCCTGTTCGACGTGGTGGCTGGAAGATTGCTGGTACAGCGGTCTGGCACAGGATGAAGTCATCATGACTGCTGCCAGGATACTGTGCATTCACCATCATGATGTGCTGGGTGTGGTCACACACCAACTGCACATGAAGAGAGTGGTAGCCTTTGCAATTATGGCAGTAGGCAGCCCTAGCCAGCCTCAGAAGAAAGAAATTCAGATAATCATCTAAAGACAGACAATATTGCAACTGAAAATGAATGTTCTGCTGTCCAGATGTTATTTACCAGACTCTGAAGATGGGACGTGAATGTTCCCATGGCCTTGATAATACTCACTTAAGGCCCTGAATCGTTAAAAGTTAAGCCTCAACGTTCTAATGGTTCAAACTTCAGAAAAGGAATATTCTAAGACCTTAAAAATGGTCCCAAAACTCTTAGGGGGAGAAATTCAGTATCGCCCCATTTGGGGCGCAATTATCGGCCTGGCGCAAAGATTAGTGCCTGCCGTTAATTATCGCCTCCGACTGCAAACTTGACTTTTATCGCCCCTGGAGGTGATTGGAGCGCTAAATCAGGCGCTACACATCTGTCTTAAGGCGCAAAGGCCGAGGAGCGAGGCGCTAACTCAGAGCGCTGGCGAAGCTCATGTGATGTCAGTCAGCAATGGAACATAGACAATATGGCACTGGCCAGTTCTTAAAGGGGAGGGTTGATCTTGCTTTCCATCCACATCCTGCTCATTGCAGCCTTGAATCTTGGCCTGGAGAGACCTGTACATCAAATCTGCTGGAAAGAACAATGGAGAGGCCCAGGGAAAGAGCTCAGAGTGCAGCCCCCACAGTCTCTTCTAAATCGATACAAGGAAGGGCAAATCAAAATGAACCTGCAAAGTGCTGCTCAGTACCCAAAACTCCTGCACACAGCGTTGAATCTCTCCAGAAGTCTCTCTCTCTCTCAGAATGCGTGGTTCAAAAATGTCACCAACAAAAAAAGGCAGGAGGCGGTCGCCTTTAAATAGCACTCCCCCAGTCCCTTCCTGACTGCAAAACGCTCCCCTCAACCTGTCGTTGCTAGCGGCAGGCGGTAAGGCAGGGGGCACCACTCAATATCCGCTCCGGGGCACTACCGGGGCGTTGCGCACTCGACTGACGTCACGATCTGCCGGCGCAGTAGATTGTGGCGGTAGTGTTTAGCGCTGCCGCAAAATGTCTAGTTAATTTCGCGAGCGGCGCAAACATCGCCGCGCCTGGGTGCTAGTTGCTTTGCGCCCCATTAGCACCCTCTTAAGGCGCTAATGGGAGGCGCAACCAACTGAATTTTTCCCCCTTCTAGTCCCAAAACTGCAAAATTGCAACTGGGACATAACAGTGTTGTTCACTTAATCCCACTGGATAATGCAAAGATTTCATAGGATTTTATTCTATTCAAATTAAATAGGCAAGCTCTCAGGGCAGCAGCTATTAAAGGATAAAACTAAGCTTTCAAAGTGAAAATTCAATTCTGATCCAATCCAACTAAATTTACCACATAAGAACAGCCAAAAAGATTCAAACTTCCTCGACCGATGGAAGAGGAAGTAAACAGGGTTTGTTGCTATTCCATTTGGTTCAGTTTAAAACCACACATTTGTGCTGTTGCACTATTTTTGTACAACGATAATGCACAAATTCTACATTAAGGGACATAAAATTCAAACATTAGCTCATTTATATTAGCTAGTTTGAGTTTTCTGGGTCAGCTTGATATTCGTGACCAACAGGCTTCAATTTCTATTACAGTAATACCATATTATAAAACACATTGATGCACCAGTTTCTTATTTTAAATATAAATACCAATTTGGAATTCCTAATTAATAAAAGGAACAAACAATGCATCATTATAATTTCTCCTTTATTGCACTGCTTTTTTCACTTTAAGGCTCTTAAATACAGTCAAATTGCAGATTAGTGCAATTCACTGTTCTTTATGCATCTTATTTAAGTTAGAAGTGTGTGGGTGTGCATTACATTAGATTTCTGAGGAACTGTGATTGATGTTCATGCTGATTGATGAAAGTATTGGAATCTTCAATAGCCTAAAGTCATCGCACTTAGTCATTCCTTATATAATCCGTAATATTTTAACAATTTCATTTCTGGGAAGGATTTCTCATTATTTTTCTTTTTTACCATGCACTTCAATTTATTCGTTCATTCTTTTAACAACAACAGCTTGCACGTATGTTGTGCCTTTAATGTAGAAAATGTGCCACAGTGCTTTACAGAGGGGGGAAAATAAATAAAGAGAGATAAAGGAACTGATGTCGAGCCACAGTGTGAGCATTAGAACAAGTGCCCAAAACCTGGGCCAAAGAGATGGGATTTTGAGAATTGGAGAGATGGAGGGGTTTAGGGCGGAATTCCAGAGAGTAGGGCTCAGGCAGCTGAAGGCTCTGCTACCAACGGGATGCATAAAGTGCCAGAGTTCGAGAACTGAAGGGTGTGGGGGGCGGATATAAGGCTCAAGGAGTTAGCAGAGATAGGATGGGATGAGGCCATTGAAGGATTTGAGATGAGGACTGAGGATTTTTAATCTAATGGAGGTCATTTTCAACTTTCCCACTTTGGCAATAACATGGTGGACTGGATTACCCACCTGTTGTAGAACCCGCCTGACTCCCATTCCATTGCTCCCCCACGTGGCAAAGTTGAAAATTATCTCCAATGTGTTAGGAACCAATGTAGGTCAGCGAATGCGAGGTTAAAGGGTATGGGGAACTTAGCATAGGATAGGATATGAGAGGGTACGTTTTGGACAAGTTAGAGCTTCTGGAGGGTGGAGGATAGGAGGATTGGAGGACAGTGGAATAAATTGAGTCTAGAGGTGACAAAAGCATGGATAAGGCTTTCAATAGTGATGGGGCTAAGGTAGAGGCAGAGGTGGGTGATGGGCCAAGTGGACCTGTTCTCTGCTCGCTACTGGGCTGACAGGCACGGCCACCTGTTCGGTGGGTTTGATGAGATTGACAAAAAGAACTTCTGTAGTTCTATTAAATATTTGAAGAAGAGGAAGAGACAGGTCTATGGGGAGAGAGTGGGGCAGCAAGAGTAGTTTTGGATTGCTCTAGGAAAGAGCTGGCAAGGACAAGATGAAGTGAACGTCCTCCTTCTCTGCTGTAAATTCCTAAGGTTGTAGGTGATGGAGACAGAAATAAGCAGTCTTAGTAATGGATGAAATGTGGGTTTTGAACAGCGCTCCAAGTTTTCACATGGACCGGTTCAACTATAGTGAGTGACCAGGGAGGGGAATAGAGTCAGTGGCAAGGAAATTGATATTATGGTGGGGATAAAAATGATAGTTTTAGATTTCCCAACGTTCAATTGGAGGAAATTTTGACTTATCCTTGACTTAATTTTACTTGACTCTCCATTCACCTCTGGGCTGACTTTGATCTGCTCCCACTAGCTCCTATCCTGTTCCTATCCCTGCTGTTGAATGATCTCTGACCTGCCACTCCCTGCTCACATCCCATGACCGCTGACACTGCTATGTTCAGCTCTCCCTTCAGAACTTCTCCATCACCCTTCACTGGACTGACTTGGATTGCCTCCTCAGGCTTCTGCTGCTCCTCCTGGCCTCATGTATTCCTTTCCATTCTACAGCTGTTCTTCGGACCATCTTCCTCATCCAAGTTGTTCTCCCTTCCCATGACTCCCCAATCATTGCTTCTCTTGGTTCCTTGTTTGCCATTGCTCCATGCCTGGTCTACTGGATCCATTAGTGTGACTGTTAACACTTGAGGTTGCTCTTGCTGAACTCAGCCACTGCTGCCTGCTACATAGGAACAGGAATAGGAATAGGCCATTCAACCCATTGAGCCTGTTCTGCCATTCAATTAGATTATGGCTGATCTGCATCTTAACTCCATCTACCCGCCTTGGTTCTGTAACCCTTATTACCCTTGCCTAACAAAAATCTATTAATCTCAGTTTTGAAATTTTCAATTTACCTATCCTTAACTGATTTTTGGGGAGAGATTTCCAGATTTCCACTACCCTTTGTGTGAAGAAATTCTTTCTGACATCACCCCTGAACAGCCTAGCTCCAATTTTAATGTTATGCCCCCTTGTTCTGGACTCCCCCACCAGAGGAAATAGTTTCTCTCTGTCTACCCTATCAAATCCTTTAATCACCTTAAACACCTCAATTAGATCACCCCTTAATCTTCTATAGTCAAAGGAATACAAGCCTAGTCTAGCCAACCTGTCTTATTATTTAACCCTTTTAGCCCCGGTACCATTCTGATGAATCTGCGCTGCACGCCCTCCAAGGCCAACATTTCGTGCCTGAGGTGCCACATATCTTCCACCCCTTTATATTCCAGCACCCTTATGATAAAGGCCAACATTCCATTAGTCTTTTAAATTATTTTTTGGTACCTGTCCACAAATTTTTAGTGATTTCTGTACTTGGAGCCCTAAATCTCTCTGCTCATCCACAGTTCCCAGCTTCTCAACATTTAGAAAATACTCTGATCTATCTTTCTTGGGTCCAAAGTGGATGACCTCACACTTACCCACAATGAACTCCATTTGCCACAGTTTTGCCCACTCATTTAATTTGCCATTGCAACTTTCTGCTTCCATCTACATTATTTACTGTGCCACCTAACTTAGTGCTGGTCAACTCTTTCCACAGCAGCTCTCTGAATCCACCACACTCTTCAGTTTTAACTTTTACCAGCATCTCAGCTGATACTCTGCTCCTCCAGTGGCCCCTTGATTCACCCACTCTTCTCCACTGACACCGAACCTAGGCAACACTGCTTATTGTTTGGTGGCTGCTTGAAGCTGCCTCCACCTTGTCTACAAGTGGATTTAATTCCACTACAGCCTGTTGATGCTCAGACTTTAATTCTGGACTTTTTCATATTGTCTCCTCCCTGTCTTTGGGGCTTCATACAATTATGTCTCAATTAACCTCTGCCACGTGTATAGGAGTGTTGGAACATACCAACATTAGGAACATGAGTAGGTCATTCAGACCCTCAGGCCTGCTCCACCATTCAAGAGATCATGGCTGATCTGCACCTCAACTCCATTTTCCCAGCTTTGCTCCATATCCCTTGATACCCTTACCTAACAAAAACCTGTTTCAGTCTTGAAAGCTTCAATTGTCCTCGCATTTTGTGTGAGAGAGTTCCAAATTTCTACTACCCTTTGTATGAAAAAGTACTTCCTGATTTTGCTCTTGAATGGCCTAGCTCTAATTTTAAGATTATGTCCCCTTGTTCTTGATTCCCCCATCAGAGGAAATAGTTTCTCATTATCTACCTTATAGAATCCTTTTAACATTTGAAAAACCTTGATCAGATCATGCCTCAATATTCTATACTCCAGGGAATACAAGCCAAATTTACGAAACCTGTCCTCATAATTTAATCCTCTAAGCCCTTGTATCATTCTGGTGAATCTGCGCTGCATCCCCTCCAAGGCCAATACATCCTTCCTGAAGTGCGGTATCCAGAACTGAACGCAGTACTCCAGGGTGGGGTCTGACCAAGGGTCTGTACAACTGAAGCATGGCTTCCTCCACTTTTTATTCCAGCCCCCTGGAGATAAAGGCCAACACTTCATTAGCCTTTATGATCGCTTTTTGTACCTGTCTACTAGCTGTTATGCAACCCAGAAGACCCTTTGTGTCCAATCGCATGCACATTTTGACTACCACTCCAGACCTGAGACTATTACTTCTATTTCCCTTTTCCGGCCCTGGTCAGGCCCCGCTCTCCTCTCCTCCTCTTCCTGTCACTCGGCCAGGATGTTTTTTATCACTCCACTCTCAGGTATTTTCCCCTCCTTAATCCCCCACCCCAACAATCACTGCTCCTTGGCTTGTCTTCGCTCTTGTCACTGTCCCAGGCTTGAAACCCCTTCGAACACTCCAGAGTTACCGTCTTTGCCTCTCTCAACATTCTCCAATGGGCCCATTATGGCAGCTAGCCCTGCAACCCAAACTGCCGCATCCTCCACTCTCAAAACCTTCCTGCCCAGCATGTTCATTTGGGGCTAAAGCCATTAGCTATCTTGTCTTACTTACCCCAAGCCACCATGATGGCAGGTTGTGCCTTATCACCTAGGCCTTTCCCCATCTCCTCTGGCATCCTCGAGCACTGACTATGACTTGTTCCACCCCTTTCACTTCTCATTTAAAATCCTCATCATCTCTTGTCCACTTCTGATGCCACTGGCCTTTTAAGGCCAGGAACTAGCTTATCTGGGCCGCAACCTGATTTCCAGGCCTTCCTGCATACTCCCACATGAGTTTCAGTACGAATGCGCTAGAAGGGAGAAGACTGAAGACGTCATCCTCAGTTTACACAACAATTCCTCTTTCTCACCACTGAGCCCATCCCCTTCCCCAGCCACTGCCTCAAACTGAACTATACTGTTTGCAGCCTCAGCATCCTGCTCAAGTAAGGACTCAGCTTCTGGCCCCATATCCTCTCCATCCAAAGACTGCCTGCTTCCACCTCTGTAATATCATCAGCCTCTGCCCCATCTCAGCCCATGTGTTGCTGAAACCCTCATTCATGTCTTTACCTTCAAACTCAATTACTAAAATGCTCTCCTTGCTGGCCTCCCATCCTCCAACCTGCATAAATTCCAGCCCATCCAAAACTCTGCTTCTTATTTTCTATCCCACACCCACTTGCCCAACACTGGTGTCCTCATTGAACTACATTGCTCCCAGTGCCCCAAATTTAAATCTTGCCCTTGTCTTTAAATGCCTCCATGGTCTCAACCCTCCCTATTGCTGTAGCTAATTCCAACCCTGTAACATCACCCACAAAACTCTGCATTGTACATCCCCCCTCCCATTGTCCCACCATTGGCAGGCATGACTTCAGCTGCGAAGCATCCACCCTCTAGAATTCTCTCCTTAAACCTTTCCACTACTTAACCTCCCTTTCCTGCTTTAAGACCATCCTTAAAACCTACCTTTTCCTAATCTCTCCGTTGACTTGGCATCTATTTTCCCCATACCTCTGTGAAGTGCCTTGGGATGTTTTTCTATATTAATGCTACCATGTAAATACTTAAGAACATAAGAAATAAGAGCTGGAGTAGGCCATTTGGCCCTTCAAGCCTGCTCCGCCATTCAACAAGATCATGGCTGATCTTCTATCTCAACTCCACCTTCCTGCACTATCCCCATATCTTTAATTCCCCTCGTTCCCAAATATTTACCGATCTCTGTCTTGAATACACTCAACGACTGAGCATCCACAGCTCTCTGGGGCAGAGAATTCCAAAGATTCACAACTCTCTGAGTGAAGAACTTTCTCCTCATCTCAGTCCTAAATGGCCAACCCCTTATTCTGAGACTGTGACCCCTGGTTCTAAACTCCCCAGCCAGGGGAAACATTTTCCTAGCATTAACCCAGTCAAGCCCCTTAAGAATTTTGTATGTTTCAATTAGATCACCTCTCATTCTTCTAAACTCTAGGGAATATAGGCCTAGTCTACTCAATTTCTCCTCATAGGACAATCCCCTCATCCCAGTCTTCGCTGCACTCCCTCTAAGACAAGTATGTCTTTCTTTAGGTAAGGAGACCAGTACTCCAGGTGTGGCCTCATCAATGCCCAGTATAATTGTTGTAAGACTTCTTTACTCTTATACTCTAATCCCTTTGTAACAAAAGCTAACATACCATTTGCTTTCCTAATTGCTTGCTGTAACTGCATGCTAACTTTCTGTGATTCATGTACAAGGACACCCAAGTCCCTCTGAGTGCAAACATTTCCCAGTCTCTCACCATTCAAAAAATATTCTGCTTTTTTGTTTTTCCTACCAAAGTGGATAACTTCACACTTCCCCACATTATATTCCATTTGCCATGTTCTTGCCCACTCAGTCAACCTGTCTATATCTCTCTGCAGCCTCTTTGCGTCCTCCTCACAGCTTACTTTCCCACCTAACTTTGTATCATCAGCATCTTGGATACGTTACACTCAGTCCCTTCATCTAAGTCATTAATATAGATTGTAAATAGCTGAGGCCCAAGCACTGATCCTTGCGGTATCCCGCTAGTTACAGCCTGCCAACCTGAAAAAGTCCCGTTTATTCCTACTCTCTGTTTTCTGTCTATGAACCAATCCTCAATCCATGCTAATATATTACCCCCAATCCCATGAGTCCTAATTTTGTTTAATAACCTCTTGTGTGGCACCTTATCGAATGCTTTTTGATAATCCAGATACACTACATCCACTGGTTCCCCATTATCCATCCTACTAGTTACATCTTCAAAGAACTCCAACAGATTTGTCAAACCCGATTTCCCTTTCATAAAGCCATGTTGACTCTGCCTAATCATATTATGATTTCCTAAGTGCCCTGTTGCAACATCCCTAATAATAGATTCTAGCATTCTCCCTAATACTGATGTCAGGCTAACTGGCCTATAGTTCCCTGTTTTTTCTCTTCCTCCTTTCTTAAATAGCGGGGTTGTGTTTGCTACCTTCCAATCCTTGGGGACTGTTCTAGAATCTAGGGATTTCTGGAAGATTAATACCAGTGCATCCACTATCTCTGCAGCTACCTCTTTTAAAACCTTAGGATGCAGGTCATTAGGACCAGGGGATTTATCGCCACTTAGTCCCATTAATTCCTCCAGTACTGTGTCTTTACTTATGCTGATTTCTTTAAGTTCCTCATTCTCTCTAGACCCTTGGTTCCCCATTATTTCTGGAATGTTTTTTGTGTCTTCTACTGTGAAGACAGATACAAAGTCGTTGTTTAATGTCTCTGCCATTTCCTTACTGCCCATTATAATTTCTCTAATGGGCCCACATTTACTTTCACTAATCTCTTCCTATTTACATATCTATAGAAACATTTACAATCTGTTTTTATGTCTCTTGCTAATTTACTCTCATATTCTTTTTTCTCTTTCCTTATCAATTTCTTGGTCCTCCTTTGCGGAATTCTAAAATCCTCCCAATCCTCAGGCTTACTACTCTTTTTGACAACATTATAAACCTTTTCCTTTGGTCTAATACTATCTTTAACTTCTCTTGTTAGCCATGGTTGGACCACTTTTCCTGTGGGGTTTTTATGCCTTAAAGGAATGTATATTTGTTGTAAATTATGTATTATTTCTTTAAATGATAGCCATTGCTTGTCTACCGTCATACCTTTTAATGTAGTTTCCCAATCTACCTTAGCCAACTCTCCCCTCATACATACATAGTTTGCTTTGTTTAGATTCAAGACCCTAGTTTCGGATTTCACTTTCAAACTCAATATAAAATTCTATCATATTATGGTCACTCTTTTCTAAAGGCCCCTTTACCTACAAGGTCATTAATTAACCCTTTCTCATTGCACAATACTAGATCTAAAATAGTCTTTTCCCTAGTTGGTTCCTCAACATACTGATCTAGAAAACTATCTTGTATACATTCCATGAATTCGTCCTCCACACTATTACTGCAAATTTGGTTTGCCCAGTAGATTAAAGACCCCCATGATTACTATATTACCCTTGTTACATATGCCTCTAATTTCCTGATTTATACTCTGCCCGACATTACAACTATTGTTTGGGGGCCTATAAACAACTCCCACCAATGTTTTCTGCCCCTTGCTGTTTCTTAGCTCCACCCAAACTGATTCTACTTCTCGATTTTCGGAGCTAAGATCCTTTCTCTCTATTGTCTTTATCCCATCCTTTATTATCAGGGCTACCCCTCCTCCTTTTCCATTTTGCCTATCTCTTCTAAAAGTTAAGTATCCTGGATTATTTAGTTCCCAACCTTAACCACTTTGCAACCACGTCTCCATAATGGCTATTAGTTCAAACCTATTAATTCATCTATTTTGTTGCGAATGCTTCGCGCATTCAAATATAGTGCCCTTAGCTTTGACTTTTTTTTATTTTTCCCTGATGTCACCTTAGTCACTGATGCCCTATTACCTTTATTACTCTCTCTGTCCCTTCCTGACCCACTCTGCTTATTTTTACCCAAAACTCTACTCTGCTCTAGAGCCTTGACATTTCTCTTGCTGCTTTTAAATTTACTCTTTCCTGAATCCTCCCACCCCCTGTCTACTGCCCTAGTTATTTGATTCGCCAGGACACTGGTCCCAGCCTGGTTTAAGTGGAGCCTGTCCCAATAGAACAGCTCCCTCTTTCCCCAGTACTGGTGACAGTGCCCCATGAACTGAAACCCCCTCCTCCCACACCACTCTTTGAGCCATGCATTTAAACCACTAATCTGTTTGTCCCTATGCCAATTTGCGCATGGCTCAGGTAACAATCCAGAAATTATTACCTTTGAGGTTCTGCTTTTTAATTTGGATCCTAGCTCCTCAAACTACCTCAGCAGAACCTCATTCCTAGTTCTACCTATTTTGTTGGTTCCTACGTGGACCACGACAGCTGGATCCTCCCCCTCCCACTCCAATTTCTTCTCCAGCCGTGACGAGATATCCTTAACCCCGGCACCGGGCAGGCAACACGACCATTGGAACTCCCGGTCGCAGCTGCAGAGAACAGTATCTATTCACCTGACTATACTGTCCCCTACCACAACTACATTCCTTTTCACTCCTCCCACTTGAATGGCCTCCTGCACCATGGTGCCGTGGTCAGTTTGCTCATCCACCCTGCAGTCCTTGTTCTTATCCCCACAGGCAGCAAATACCTCATACCTTTTGGTCAAAGACAAGGGCTGAGGCTCCTTCATCACTACATCCTGGGTTCCCATACCTTCCTGACTCACGGTCACACCCCTGTCCCTGACCATTGACAAACTCTAAAGTACTACATAATCTAAGAGGTGTGACTGCCTCCTGGAACAAAGTGTCCAGGTAACTCTCCCCCTCCCTGATGCCCCACAATGTCTGCACCTCAGACTCCAGCTCAACAACTTTGAGCCGAAGTTGTTGTTTGGTACTGCAGCATGAAAAATGGGCAGCTTTATCTAATTGTTTGTCAGATAGTGATGTGATACTTTGTTTCCTGCTCTGTGGTTTTCAAAGCAATGATAATACCCAGAATAGTGTTGATATTGGTTACTGATTCCTACTCCAGATTATAATACACAAGATTTGGTGTATCATTGTGATCACTTTTGCACATAGATTATTAGTCCCATAATCTGAAATATAGGGGGGAAAATTCAGTATCGACCATTTTGGGGCGCTAACATCGGCCGGCCGCAAACTTTAGCGCCCAGCGCAAATTAGCGCAAAATTCGTCTCCAGCGCCCCTGGAGGTGATTGGAGCGCTAAATCAAGCGCTACACACTTCTCTTAGGGCGCTAACGTCGGGGAGCAGGGCGCTACCTCAGAGCGCTGCTCAAGCTCAGGCGCTGCCAATTACAAGTACTCAGACAGACTGGCGTCTTCCAGTTCTTAAAGGGGAGGTTCATTCATGCTGCACAGCCTCACCCTGATCATTGCTGCTTTTGACCTGGGCCTGGAAGGAGGTGCAATTCTTGAACCAGGAATATCATGGCTGCTCAGAGGCCCAGGGAGAGAGCTCGCCGGTTCAGCGACCAGGCATTGGAGGCTCTGGTTGTGGCTGTGGAACGCCGACGGGCAGTGCTGCTTCCAGACACTGGCAGGAGGCCATTGCCCCAGGAGTTCACAAGGATGTGGAGGGGCGTGGTCCATTTGTCGTGTCCAGAAGCCTGCTCTAAAGGACTCGCACCCAGTGCCACAAGAAGTTCAACGACCTCATTCGGGTGGTCAGGGTGAGTAGATGCTTGAAATACCTCTACATCCCACCATCTCAACCTCACTCTGTGCACAGACGGTATAAACCGTCAAATCCCCAACACTCACCCAACAACTATGCCCATCTACTAAAAGTCACATCCACATCTCACACGTTGCAGACATTAACGACTATTCAACTATGGTAGGGACATCTGCCAAACACGTGGCTGCACATTCACTCACATGCTGTCCTTTTTCTTGCAGGCCAAACTTGCTCATAACAGGAGGGAGCAACAATGCATGGAACGAGGTCAGACGGAGCTGCACCCCCTCACACAGCTGGAGGAGCGAGTGCACAGAATAATCACGAGCCATGCCGTGGGCGCTGTGGCAGTCGGAGAGGTCGACACCCTTGGGGACAGCAATGGTATGTTCGTCATCTCTCTCTCCTCTCTCATACCACTTCCCCCTCACAACACAAGCCCTTCCCACTTTCCATCTAAGTATATTGTCTCCATTCCTTGCTCCCTTCCTGCCCCCCCTCCCCTCACGTTAAACCCACTCTTGTGCTTTCCTGCTTTCAGATAGTGATCCCCCATCTGAACAGCCTGTCCCTCAGCCTCCCAGTGGCAGCAATGCAGGAGAAGATCAGGAACACCAAGCTGGAGCCTCACTGCCTGCGTCTCCCGAGGGTGACACAACGGACACTGGGGCCACGTGGTCACTGGAGGGGAGCAGAGGTGTTGGCTCTGATGTGGGTGAAGCTCCGGGACCCAGCGGGCTGCAGCAACGCCATGGGGAAAGGGAAGCTCGGGGGCCATCTCCCTGGAGGGTGAGTGCACGCACGAGTTCTGCTGCAGAGGACTCGGATGAGGATCTCAATATCGCTGTGATGAACACACAGGCAATGAGCATGCATACTGAGCTCATGGGTGCAATGGTAAGGGTGCCCGAGAGCATGGATGCACTGGCTAAGAGTGTGGAGGAGTCCACCGCCAGCACAGCTGTCATCTGTGCGCAAACCCTCGAGCCCATCCTTGCCTCTTTGCAGAGGATGGTTGACTTGCAGGGAGAGCATGGGAACCCAGAGCCCATGCCGCGTGTAATGGGTGAGGTGGCAGCATCTATTGCAACACAGGCCGAGGCAACGCAATGGCTTAGTGCTGGAATCGAGTCATTGTTTGGTGCCATCCTTTGCGGAAAACCTCTGCATTGTGATGAGGTGCCCGCAATGCCACATGTGTGCAGTCAATGGCGTCCTGAACCATGGGGAAGCCCGCTATCCTCGCGAAGCCACATGCGCGTTCATGCTGTTTGTCTCGGGTCATGGGGAATGAGATGTACTCCCTTCTCCTTCTGTAGAGAGCATTTGTGACCTCCCGGATGCAGCAATGGACAGCGAACTGGGCGATGTTCGCAATATCCCCTGTTGAAGCCTGGAAGGATCCATTGGCGTAGAAATTGAGAGCAACTGTGACCTTCACAGCCACCAACAGATTCATCCTGGTCCTGAGCTGAGGCTGGAGCTCTGGCTGCAGGAGGTGGCAGAGCTCTGAGACCACCTCCTTGCTGAAGCGGAGCCTTCGGAAACACTGCTCCTCGGACAAATGAATGGAGGAGAATTGCTCCCGGAATACCCTGGGAGGGTAAGGTCTCTTGTGCAATGTTGGCCCTCCTCCCTCTGACCACGTTTTCCACTCTCTCTCTCCGCCTCCACTGCCTCCGGCAGTGAAGCTGGAGGGTGAGGCCACATGCCAGTACAGCCCCCATTAACTCTTCTAAATGTGGTAGTACTAAAGGTTACAGAAATGGGAACCTGACAAGTCCTGATGACGAGCAAAACTCCTTCAAGTTGGAAACAGTGAAATCTCTCCAAACGCCTCTCTCCCTCTATCAACCTGCGTAGGCAGAATCGATTGCCGACAGGAAAAAACAGGAAGCACACGCCTTTAAATAGCGCTCCCCCAGCTCCCAGCCGACTGCAAACTGTCCCCCTCTACCTGTCATTCCTAGCGGCAGGCGCTGAGGCAGGGGGCGAGAATCAATTTCCGGTCCGGGGCGCTACCGGGACGATGCGTGCTTGGATGACGTCACGATCTCTGGGCGCAGGAGATCATGGCGGTAGTGTTTAGCACCACTGCAAACCGCCAGTTGAATTTTGTGGGCGGCGCTAAAATTGCCACGTTCGGGTGGTAAGTTGTTAGCGTCCCGCTAGCGCCCCCTGGAGGCATTAACGGGAGGCGCTAACCAACTGAATTTTTACCCCATAATTTTTCACTTATTGTTATAGAACTGCTCATCCAACAGAGACTATTCATTTCAAAGTTGTTCTTTCACTCCATAACAGGATGACATTCAATAACGCTCATTCATCATACTTATTCCCAGAGTACGAGATGGACAATTGGCTTGAAGGTGACCCAATAAAGGACAAATATGCTGTAGGCATGCTGCTGCTCCATTTGCCAATGATAGAATAAATAACACTTCTTTTACCTCTTTTCAGTAAGAACGCTTTTATGTTTAACAGCTTGTTGTGCTTTTGGATTATGAACAACTAAAGTTGGATGGTATAAAATTGCAGGGCTATAAATAATAAATTAATCTATGTTATTCTAAATTATTCCAAAATAGAATAGGATTTGAACCTATCAAGAGGTTTCTTTTTCAGTCAATCCTACAATCTTTGCAAAAGCAAAGCTAGCGAATGACATAGTGTTGAGCTCTGGGACTGTTAGCTCAACAAGCGTGAAGTCCTTTGCTTCAACGGTTGTCATTTGAACTGGAAGACGAACTGAAGAACAATTAAAGGCAGAGAAAAGGAAAACTGCTCTTCTGATTCTATCACTTCCACTGTTGATGTCAGAATTGCCTCCCTATGCTAAGTAACTATTGACATGACTATTGTGAGTAGCAATTCATCCAGAACCAGACTGTTTGCAACCTCGGTGTCCTATTTGATCCTGAGCTGAGCTTCCGATCCCATATCCTCTCCATCACCAAGACCGCTTACTTCCACCCCTGTAATATAACCCATCTCTGCCCCTGCCTCAGCTCATTGGTGCTGAAACCCTTATCCGTGCTTTTGTTACCTCCAGACTCGACTATTCCAATGCTCTCCAGGCCGGCCTCCCATCTTCCACCCTCCATAAACTTACGCTCATCCAAAACTCAACTACCCATATCTTAACTCGTACCAAGTCTTGTTCACCCATCCCCCCTGTACTTGCTGACCTACATTGGCTCCCGGTCCACCAGCGCCTCAATTTTAAAATTCTCATCCTTATGTTCACATCCCTCCATGACCTTGTCCCATCCTATCTCTGTAACCTCCTCCAGCCCTACAACCCTCTGAGAACTCCAATTCTAGCATCTTGTGAATCCCGCACTTCCTTCAGCAGCCGTGCCTTCAGCAAACTAAATCCTAAGCTCGGGAATTCCCTTCCTAAACCTCTCCACCTTTTTCTCCTCCTTTAAGACGCTCCTTAAAACCTACCTCTTTGACCAAGCTTCTGGTCATCTGTCCTATGGTCTCCTTCTTTGGCTCGGTGTCAATTTTTATCTGATTACACTCCTGTGAAGCACCGTGGAAATTTTCATTATATTAAAAGGTGTTATATAAATGCCATTTGTTGTTTTTATTGTTATCCTAATTCTTGTCATCCTCAGCATTCTGATCTAGTCTAGTTGGATGGGAATACTGCATGTTCTATATTAAAGTGTTTGTTTGCAAATTACCTTTCTCCAAGTCAATTAACATTTGTGACATGAGAAGTCAACTTTCAGTTGGGATTTTGATGTTTAGGAATTTGCTAGATGACAGCACCCCACCCACCCACCCCTTCAACCATCGTCTGCCCCACCTGTGACAGAGACTGTAGGTCCCGCATTGGACTCATCAGTCACCTGAGAACTCATTTTTAGTGTGGAAGCAAGTCATCCTCGGTTCCGAGGGACTGCCTAAGAAGAAGGGAGACGATAGGCCAACACTAATGGAATTGGTGTTAGCAGGAGTGAAAATAGTCTTTTTGACAGAAAAGTACTGTGGCTGACTTTCATAAAAAATAAGAGGCCTCAAAATTAGTTATCTCAGGAAAACAGCCATTAGTACTACTCAAAGACAATGGCTGGAATTTTCTGGAGGAAGACAGGTTGGGGGCGGGGGGGGGGGGCTCTGATGCGCTCGGGAAACCCGGGAGGCCAGGTTTCCCGCAGGTCCTGCCGACTTTAACAGCAGGGTCTGATTTGCATGTGAGGCCTCGGTTTTCCGCCCACAGCCAGCCAGATTGAGAGGCTGGCTGGCTGCGGGCGGGGGTAGGCCTTCGACTGGACAAAGGAGGGAGGGAGGGTTCGTGTGAGGGCCGGGCCGTTAAAAGGATCGGAGTGAGGGGGGGAGAGAGGACCGGGGGTCGGGTAGACAATCGGGGTGGGGTGGGGGGTGGGGAGAGGGAGGACTGGGGATTGGGCGGGGGAAAGAATTGGTGGGGGGGGTGGGTGTCGGGCAGCCAATCGGGGGGGAAAGCGGATCGGGGCCGGATGATCGGGGTGGGTGAAGAGGAGATCGGGGCCGGCCACCGGAGTATCGTGGCCGGCTTTAGCATCATCATTGGGGAGGAGGCCTGGGGTGGGGGAGGCCTGGGAGGGTGATCGGAAGCCCCGTGGTGGGGTGCGGTCTCTGATTGCGGGAGGTGGGCTAGGCAGGGACCCTGGATCCACGGGGTAGGTATAAAGGCACTTACCTCCAGGGTCCAGCAGTCCCTGTCTTGCTTTAACTCTGGGTTTCACGACGTGTGTAAAACCCGACCAGATGCAGTTAAAAACAAAATGGAGGTTAAAAAAGAGGCTTCCAGCCTCATTATCATATTTAAATTGGCGTTCCCACCCTGGGAGCAGGTTGGTCGCTCCCCCCACCCCGTACCGCCCCCATCCCGCCTCCGTTAAAACCGGAAGTGGGCGGGTTGGAGGCGGGATCAGGGCGGGAATCCGATTTTTAACAATTTAACTACCCCCACATGGTGAGTCACCGGGCACGAGTGGGCTGCAGACAGGGCAGAGGGAAAGGGTAGCACAGGGGCCAGCTCCCCAGAGGACGAGGTCACACATGAGTTCTGCTGCACAGGACTCAGATGAGGACTTCGATGGGGCAGCCTTCAGAAGGAGGGTGATGGACATACACATAGAAATGATTGGTGCAATGGCAGGCCTGCCAGAGAGACTCTTGTCACTGTCAAGGAGCATGGAGCAGTCCGGCTCCAACCTTGCACGGGGCTTTGTGCGGAGCTTATGTTTTCCAGGATGGAAGTGATGTGCAACTCCATTAGAGCACTTGTAGACCCAACCATGGGTGTGCTGAGCGATGTCACAGCTTCCATTGCAGCACCAGCAGAAGCCACCCAACGTCTGAGTGCTGCAGTGGAAGCTCAGACTTCTGTCATGCAGGCTCAGCTTTCTGCCATCGTGGCTGCATTTACAAGCCTGGCTGAACCTGCAGCCTTCTCGCAGGATGGCATCATTCGAACTTCCACCACTGCCACTCCGACAGTGCCATTGCAGTTGCCTGTCAGCCAACCAGCCGAGGCTTCTGCCGCCCATGCCGAGGTGGTGCAGTTTACAGCCAGGTCTTCTAGGCCCAGAGATGCGTGAGGTCTTCCTGCAAGGCCATCTGCAGTGTCCCCCATGGAAAGTCAGGAGCCTTCTATCAGCCATGCTGCAGCCACTGTGGTAGCACTTCATAGGAGCACTTGAATAGGCAAAGGCATTCGAAAGACGGAAACTAAGGGAATGCACAAGGGTGTTTAGTCGACTTTCTAATGTAATATTGGAATTATCATTTATTAATTATGTTTGAAATGTTAATTTTCTCATGGCTTCATTACAGCATTGTCCCCAAGAGGACACCGTGATGTTCCATGACACGGGATGGTAAGGTGGGGAAGTGTTTGGCATCGGGGATCTGGGGTTTCATTAAGGGGAACCAGAGTCTGATGATGCGCTCACTGAGAGCCCTTCCAGAACTGGGATTTGCAGGCTGTCTCCTCCCTTCCTCCTCCCCCTCTTCCTTCCCTTTCTCCTCTTCATTCTCCTCCTCCTGAGGTGGTCACGGAACCCATGATGAGGAGGATGCAGCAGACCACCACGAATTGGGACACCTGCTCCAGTGATTACTGGAGAGCTCCTCGCGAGTGGTCAAGGCAACTGAACCATTGCTTGAGCACCCGATGGTCTGCCCAATGAGGTTCCTTATGGCAGCATGGCTGTCATTATATGAGTGCTGGGCACGAGTGGTGGGGTTGCGGAGGGCTGTCATCAGCCAGGTGCAGAGCGGATAGCCCTTGTCTCCGAGCAGCCACCCTCAGGTTCGACGTGGTGGGTGGAAGATTGCTCGCACATAGGACTAGCGCAGGATGAAGGCATCATGACTGCTGCCAGGCTACCGGGCATTCACCATCATGATGTGCTGGGTGTGGTCGCACACCAATTGCACATTAAGTGAATGGTAGCCGTTGTGGTTACGGTACATCTCAGCATTGATATGCGGCGCCTGCAAAGCCACGTGTGTGCAGTTGGTGGCGCCCTGCATCATGGGGAAGCCCACTATCCTGGCTAAGCCATGTGCGCGCTCCTCCTGCTTCTCTCTGTTTAGAGAGAAGACAATGAACTCCCTTCTCCGAGAGTACTCTGTAACCTCCCGGATGCAGCGATGGACAGCGAACTGAGAGATGTTTGCTATGTCGTCTGTTCCAACCAGGAAAGAAGGACTGCAACGTTCTCTCAGCGCAGCTTTCTGCTGGTCCTGCGCAGCCCGGGACCGGCTTTTCAAATGTGAAATTTCACGCATGCGCGTAACTTTGAATGGGCCACGCAGCCCGTTAAAGGGACCGCACTTCCAAAAAAAATTGGGGGAGCATTGATCCGCTGTTGAAAAAATTCAGGGCCACGGTCACCTTGAGGGCCACTGGCAGAGCTGTTGTCGCCCTGCTCTGAGGCTGCAGGTCTGGTTCCAAGAGGTGGCAGAATTGTGTGACCACCTCCTTGGTGAAGCAGAGCCGCCGAACACACTGCTCCTGGCTTGGGTGCAAGTTGGAGAAGTGCTCCCTGAAGACCAAGGACTGTACGTTTAGGAGAGAGCATTGTTTGGAGTGGCGATGTCCAAAATGGCAGGTCGGCATTAAATCAGAGTTATAGGTTGTCTGACGTCACAACAACAACAACAACTTGTATTTCTATAGCGCCTTTAACGTAGTAAAACACCCCAGGGCGCGTCACAGGAGTGTAATAAGACAAAAAAAGGGTTGACACCGAGCCACATCAGGAAAAATTAGGGCAGATGACCAAAAGCTTGGTCAAAGAGGTAGGGGGAAAAATTGGGTTGATTTGCGCCTCTCGTTAGAGCCCCCAGGGGGCGCTAACGAGGGGCAAATCCCCTAGCGCCCAGGCGTGGCACTGCTAACGCATCCTGCGAAATTCAGCGGGATGTTAGCAGATGATGTCATCACCATGCGCAGCCCCCCGCTTGCGCCCCGGCCGCAAACTTCGCTTGCACCCCCTGACCTATCGCCGGACGATATGTCCGACAGGATCAGGGGGGCGTTTTTGCAGCGGTGGCGGTGCTAGTAAAAGGGTCAGGTGTTGGGCGGCAATTTTTCTAGGGCTGACTGCCAGCACTTGCCCCCTTCCCCTGTTTTTCCCGTGGTGCCGGCCGTGATTGCTCAGCCCGGCACTCCTCGAGTGCCAGGCTGTTTTCACGGAATCCTGCTACCCAGTGGTCTAGCAAGGCCCCATTGCATGAAGTGCTAGGCCCCTCCCTTTTAATCGAGGGAGGAGGCCTGCAATGATGCTGCACTATGTGCCGATGCACGTGGTGCTGTTGCACGTGGCGTCGCGATCTTCAGTAGCGCTCCACCTCCTGAATTTCCGGCAGAGGGGTGCTAATTTTAGCGCCCCGGCAACGTTAGCGTCCCAAAAGGGGCGCCATTCAATTTCCCCCCCCCCCCCCCCGCAGGTTTTAAGGAGCGTCTTAAAGAAGGAAAGAGAGGCAGAGAGACGGAAAGGTTTAGGGGGGGAATTCCAGAGCTGAGGGCCTAGGCAGCTGAAGGCACGGCCACCATTGGTTGAGCAATTAAACTCAGGGATGCTCAAGAGGACAGAATTAGAGGAGCGCAGATATCTCGGGGGGTTGTGGGGCTGAAGGAGATTACAGAGATAGGGAGGGGCGAGGCCATGGAGGGATTTGAAAACAAGGATGAGAATTTTAAAATCGAGGCATTGCTTAACCGGGAGCCAATGTAGGTCAGTGAGCACAGGGGTGATGGGTGAACGGGACTTGGTGCGAGTTAGGACACGGGCAGCAGAGTTTTGGATCACCTCAAGTTTACGTACTGTAGAATGTGGGAGGCCAGCCAGGAGTGTGTTGGAATAGTCAAGTCTAGAGGTAACAAAGGCATGGATGAGGGTTTCAGCAGCAGATGAGCTGAGGCAGAGGCAGAGTTGGGCGATGTTACAGAGGTGGAAATAGGCGGTCTTAGTTATGGCGGATGTGTGGTCGGAAGCTCATTTCAGGGTCAAATATGACACCAAGGTTGCGAACAGTCTGGTTCAGCCTCAGAAAGATGCTAGGGAGAGGGATGGAGTCACGGGCTAGGGAACAGAGTTTGTGGTGGGAACCGAAGACAATGGTTTTGGTCTTCCCAATAATTAATTGGAAAAATATCTGCTCATCCGGTAATGGATGTCGGACAAGCAGTCTGACAATTTAGAGGCTGTGGAGGGGTCGAGAGAAGTGGTGGTGAGGTAGAGCTGGGTGTCGTCAGCGTACATGTGGAAACTGACATTGTGTTTTTGGATGATGTCACCAAGGGGCAGCATGTAGATGAGAAGTAGGAGGGGGCCAAGTATAGATCCTGGGGGGACATCAGAGGTAACGATGCGGGAGTGGGAAGAGAAGCCATTGCAGGTGATTCTCTGGCTACGATTAGATAGATAAGAATGGAACCAGGCGAGTGCAGTCCCACCCAGCTGGACGACGGTGGAGAGGCGTTGCAGAAGGATGGAGTGGTCAACCGTGTCAAAGGCTGCAGACGGGTCGAGAAGGGCGAGGAGGGATAGTTTACCTTTGTCACAGTCACAAAGGATGTCATTTGTGACTTTGATGAGAGCCGTTTCGGTACTGTGGCAGGGGCAGAAACCTGATTCAAGGGATTCAAACATGGAGTTCCGGGAAAGATGAGCACGGATTTGGGAGGTGACAACATGTTCAAGGACTTTGGAGAGGAAAGGGAGGTTGGAGATGGGGCGGTAGTTTGCAAGGACGGAGGGGTCAAAGGTTGTTTTTTTGAGGAGAGGAGTGATGACGGCAGATTTGAGGGAGAGGGGGACAGAACCTGAGGAGAGAGAACCGTTAACAATGTCAGCTAACATGGGAGCCAGAAAAGGAAGTTGGGTGGTCAGCAGTTTAGTGGGAATAGAGTCGAGGGAGCAGGAAGTGGGTCTCATGGACAAGGTGAGCGCAGAGAGGTCATGAGGGGAGATCGGAGAGAAACTGGAGAAAGATATAAGTTCAGGGCTAGGGCGGGGAGAACCTTAGAGAAAGTTTGGCCCAGTGAGCTAGGGGCAGGAAGGGAAGTGGCAGAGGCAGCTGAACGGATGGTCTCAATCTTAGAGACAAAGAAGTCCATGAGCTCCTTATACTTGTTGTTGGAGGTGAGGGTGGAGGAGACAGGGGAGAGGGGTTTAAGGAGATGGTTAGCAGTTGAGAATAGAAGCCGGGGGGTTATCTTTGCATTCCAGAATGATCCTGGAACAGTAGCCAGTTATGGCAGATGAGAGAAGGACCCGATAATGCTTTATGTGGTCCAGCTAGATCTGGCCGTGAATGGCTAAACCAGTTGTCCACCATATCCATTCAAGTCTGCATTCCTTGGACTTAGGTGGGCAAAGATGAGGGCCGTACCAGGGGGAACGGCCAGGGTGAGAGACAGTAATGGTTTTAATAGGGACTAGGGCATCAAAGATGGTGGTGAAGGTGTGATTGAGCAGATCGGTAGCTGCAGAAATGTCATGGTGAATGGAGGGCCAAAGGCTGGACAGTTGCGATTTTGTAAGTGCAGTTGTAAGGTGGTTGGGAGAGAGTTTTTTTCAGGGGCGGATACAGAGGAAGTAGGCATGGGTTAGGAAGGGGGATGTGGGTGGAGAGCAATACGAGGAAGTGGTCAGAGATGACCTTGTCTGCGATTGACACAATGGGAGTAGCGAGGCATCGAGAGATGGCAAGGTCGAGGGGGTGGCCGTAAATATGGGTTGGGGAGTTTACATGGATGGAGAGATTAAGGGAGGATAGGATGCTAGTGAACTCAGAGGAGAGAGAGCATGATGAATTGAGATGGAGGTTGAAATCACTGAGGGTGAGAAGTCGCTCAGTGCAGAGGCTGAGGGAGGAAAGCAGTGAAGATATCTTGGTAATAACATTTTTATGATACTTGGGTGGGTGGTAGAGAACGAGAATTTTAACTGAGAGGTGAGAGGGGTGGAATAAGGTGAGATGCTCAAAGGAGGAGAAAGTGCCGGAGGAGTAGGGGGACAGACCAAGGTGCGATTTGTTGATGAGAGCCACACCGTCACCACGGCGGTCTGGGCGGACCAAGTGGTGGAAGGTATAGCCAGGTGGGGAGACTTCGTTTAGGGGCAAGGTGTCATCACCCCTCAGCCAAGTTTCCGTCAGGGCCATGATATCGATGCAATCATCCACGATAAGTTCATGGATGGCAAGGGCCTTGTTCGCAAGTGAACGGACATTCTGGAGGGAGATGCGGAGAGGTTCGGTATTGGCTGACCCACTGCCAGCGTCCATAGGGTCAGCGCTGGGAGCAGTGAGTTGGACGGGGAGGAGATTGGCAAGATTAGCCCCTAGTGGGTGCGCTGGGCGGGATGATCAGCGAGAGAGTAGAATGGGACAGTTGGGGTTGCTGCTTGGAAGGAGGCAGTGCTGAGTGCCTCGATGAGCCCTTCGTTGGATGCCAAGAGAGGCACAGAGGGAGGCTATCTGCTTATCTAAGAGGGAGTTAAGCCTGGGACAGCGGCAGGAGAGTAGGAAGGTCAAAGAGTAAGGAAGGGTTGGGGTAGGGATTTGGGAGGGCAAAGTACCCGAGAGAGGAGAGATAAAATGAGGCATGATGACAGGAGAGAAGGGTTAGCGAGGGATGAAGAGAAAAGAAAAAGGGGGAGAAAAAAGTGCAAATAGAAATGATCAGCTTGGGTCCGGAGTGGCAGCCAAAATGCGCACATGAATGGACACGGAAAAACTCAAGTTACATAGGCCTGGTTATGTTCCAATCATTGGGACACATATTTTCTGGTAGTGACAGGGATAGTTTGGAAACAATAGTAAGGAGTCCAGAGTTAATATCAGAGGTCCCTTGGAGGGGGAAAAAGTTGACGTAGGTAGGATGGAGTCGGCATGGAGCATCGATGAACTGTTGTCCAAGTTTGGAGACAGGTATAGCGGGCGAGTGAAATCCAGAAGCTATATGAAGGGTAGAGAATTGGAGGATGGAGGTTATTCCCGTGGGAATGAGAATTGGTTGCGGTGCAAAAGGATGATGGCCAAATTGACGCGAAGTTGGAGGTCACCATAGATCAGAAGTGGCGGAGAAATGTCAAACCACTAGCCAGCAACCAACAAAGCTGAAAATCCAGTAGAACAAGTTACCCAGCTCAGCAGAGAAACAGCCACTAGCCAGACACCAACAAATCTAAAAAACCGGAACAAGTCACCCAGTGGGGAGATGAACAAATGATTACTTAACAAAATTTTTTTTAGCAGCAGAATCAGAGACACAGCAGATGTCTTACCGTGTAATCCAATGTAGTCCAGTGCAGAAGCATAGTCTTGAAGTCCAGGAATTCGGAAACCAAATTTGAGAAGAGAATTCAGCAGCTCAGTGAGAGAAGCAGAGAGCAGAGGGGTGGAGGATGGGTAACGGCGGTTTAAAATAGCCGCTAACTTGTAGTTAACTTGTAGTTAACTCGTAGTTAGGGCTAAAATGCACCAACTAATGGAGCCAGGGGAACTTGAACAGTGGAAGCGAGGAGATTTGGGAGAGAAAGTGCAAAGGATGGCAGCAGGTTGCCATGGATAGAGGTGAAGCAATGAAGAGCTCACCTATGGAACTGCCAGCCTAGCAGCAGCCATCTTGATCTTCACAATCTGCCTACTCTGCATACTGCCGGCGCGCACACGTCCTGCCAATGCTCTTGCCCTCACCAAGATGGTGACGAGTGCGAGTCGTGCTGGAAATGGGCGGAAGCGAGGTAGTCGCTATTTTTCTCTCCAATCCGACCTTAACTGCTGGTGCTAAGGTGCCGAATTTCGTGGTTTAGGGTTCTAAAAGAGGTGGCTGCAGAGATAGTGGATGCATTGGTCATCTTCTAAAATTCCCTAGATTGTAGAATGGTCCTATCAGATTGGAAGGTAGCAAATGTAACCTCACTATTGAAGAAAGGAAGGAGAGAGAAAACAGGGAACTACAGGCCAGTTAGCCTGACATCAGTCGTCAGGAAAATGCTGGAATTCATTATTAAGGAAGTGGTAACAGGGCACTTAGAAAATCATAATATGATTAAGCAGAGTCAATGTGGTTTTATGAAAGGGAAATCGTGTTTAATAAATTCATTACAGTTTTTTGAGAATGTAGCTAGCAGGGTAGATAAAGGGGAACCATTGGATGTAGTATATTTGGATTTCCAAAAGGCATTCGATAAGGTGCCACATAAAAGGTCGCTGCACAAGATAAATACTCCTGCGGTTGGGGGTAATATATTAGCATGGATAGAGGATTGGTTAACGGACAGAAAACAGAGAGTAGGGATAAACGGGTCATTTTCCAGTTAGCAGGCTGTAACTAGTGGTGTGCCACAAGGATCAGTGCTTGGGCCTTAGCTATTTAGAATCCATATTAATGACTTAGATGAAGGAACCGAGTGCAATGTATCCAAGTTTGCTGACGATACAAAGCTAGGTGGGAAAGTAAGCTGTGAGGAGGACACAAAGAGTCCTCTTTGCGTCCTCTAAGGAGTCCTCTAAGACACAAAGGGGGAGAAATTCAGTATCGCCCCGTTTGGGGCGTGATTATCGGCCGTGCGCAAAGTTTAGTGCCTGGTGCTAATTATCGCCTCGACTGCAAACTTGGCTTTTATTGCCTCTGGAGGTGATTGGAGCGGTAAATCAGGTGCTGCACACCTCTCTTAAGGTGCAAAGGCCGAGGAGCGAGGCGCTACCTCAGAGGGCGGGTGCAGCGCAGGTGATGTCAGTTAGCGATGGAACACAGACACACTGGCGCCGGACAGTTCTTAAAGGGGAGGGTTGATCTTGCTCTCCATCCACATCCTGCTCATTGCAGCCTTGAATCTCGGCCTGGAGAGACCTGTGACTACATTTTCCAGCCAAGGACTATGGAGAGGGTGAGAGAACGAGCTCAGCGCTTCAGCGAGCGGGCCTTGGAGGCTCTGGTTGGTGTGGTGGAGCACAGAAGATCTATACTCTTCCCTGAGAGTGGCAGGAGGCCTTTGCCGTGCGAGTACAGAAGAGTGTGGAGGGAGGTGGCTCACGTCTCCTCCAGGAGCATGGTGACCAGGACCCATACTCAATGTCGCAAAAAGTTCAACGACCTCACTCGGGTCGTCAGGGTGAGTGGCTTTTTTTCAATACGTCTCCATCCCTCCATCTCAACCTCACTCTATGGCCAGAGGGTCTTAAAACCCCAATGCCCAACACTCATCCAACACCTATGGCCCTCTCATGAAACACACACGCACATTCCACACCTTGCATACAGTAAGGGCTATTCAACTATGGGAGGCACATCAGGCCTCAGGATTCTGTTCAGCCAGCCCAGTGATCTGCTGGAGGACAGATCTTTGGGCACCTTTGGGCAGCTGAGCCCCTTTCAACTAAGGAGCCCAGAGCCACCCTAGCAGCTGCCGCTCGATGCTCTGCTCGTAGTGCAAGGGAAGCTGTTTGGGCTTCAATTGCAGCACCTTGTCATTCCATGCAAGCTGTTTGATGTTCCATGGAAGCTGCTATGACTGCGGTGGAAGCTACAACCTCCGTCATCAGATGCTGCATGATGTTGGGCTCCACAGGTCGCTGGATGGATTTGGCCAGCCTCTCCACACTAAAGAGGATGGGTTCCAGGCTCTGCGTCAAGCCATGGGCAGAGCTGGAGACGAACTCCTCTTTCCCACTAGCCAGGACCCGTAAGCTTTCAGGCAGGCTGTCCATTGCACCAAGCATTTGGTTTGTCAGACCCATCAGCCTCCTTCTGAAGCTTGGCCCTGCGAGGTCCTCATCTGACTCCGCTACAGCAGAACTAGTATGTGACCCCCGGAAGTAGGGATGCTCGCTGATGATTTCACACTGTGCAGTTCCATTCACAACTCCTCAGATAATGAAGCAGTCCATGCCCGCATGAGCAAGACCTGGATGACATTCAGGCTTGGGCTGATAAGTGGCAAGTAACATTCGCGCCACACAAGGGCCAGGCAATGACTATTTCCAACAAGTGAGAGTTTAACTACCGCTCCTTGACATTCAATGGCATTAACATCGCCAAATTCCCCACTATCAACATCCTGGGTGGGTCACCATTGACCAGAAATTTAACTGGACCAGCCAAATAAATACTGTGGCTACAAGAGCAGGTCAGAGGCTAGGTATTCTGCGGCTTGTGTCTCACCTCCTGACTCCCCAAAGCCTTTCCACCATCTACAAGGCACAAGTCAGGAGTGTGGTGGAATACTTTGCACTTGCCTGGATGAGTGCAGCTTCAACAACACTCAAGAAGCTCGACACCATCCAGGACAAAGCAGCCCATTTGATTGGCACCCCATCCACCACCTTAAACATTCACTGACTCCACCATCGGCGCACCGTGGCTACAGTGTGTACCATCTACAAGATGCACTGCAGCAACTCGCCAAGGCTTCTTCAACAGCACCTCCCAAACCCACAACCTCTACCACCTAGAAGGACAAGGGCAGCAGGTGCATGGGAACACCACCACCTGCAAGTTCCCCTCAAATTCACACACCATCCTGACTGGGAAGTATATCGCTGATCCTTCATCATCCCTGGGTCAAGATCCTGGCACTCCCTCCCTAACAGCACTGTGGGAGTACCTTCACCACACGGACTGCAGCGGTTCAAGAAGGCGGCTCACCACCACCTTCTCAAGGGTAACTAGGGATGGGCAATAAATGCTGGCATTGCCAGCGACGCCCACATCCCAGGAACGAATAATTAAAAAAAAGTTGTCCCTTCCACCCTGCGTAGCTGCTGCCCACTAGTGCCCGGTGTGTGCGACTGTGAGGATCCGTGTTCTACCCTAGCCTCTAAGTTACGCATGGTGCTGGTCTCTGAGCTGGTGCCTGCGACAGTGGTAACGATTGACGCAGTGCCATCTTCTCCTCTCTCCTCCTCCTCCTCCTCCTCCTCCTCCTCCAGGGGGCGAAGTGGCTCTTCCTCCTCTTCCAGTTCCTCGTGGGAGGACAAGGTGGATCTTGCTCCTGGGAGCCTTTTATGATAAAGCTAAAAGGATTAGGGTGCAGCACGTGTGACCACTTTAGGAGAATGTGAGTGACAAAACCATATGGAGCTTGTGAGTGAGGATATTTTTGGGGATTAGGGATCAGGAATAGTAAGAAATGTAAGGAAGCTGGAGTGACCACATACCTCTAGGCAAGATGTCCCCTGATCTGTCTGTGGCCACGACGTCTGCCACTCCCTGCCCAATCAGGGATAACTTCGCACTATAATGTGGACAAGTGCGAAGTTATCCACCTTGGGTGCAGGAACGGGAGGGCAAATTATTATTTAAATGGCAATAAATTGGGAGAGGGGGAAGTACAGAGAGACCTGGGTGTTCTTGTACACCAGTCACTGAAGGCGAGCATGCAGGTGCAACAGGCGGTCAAGAAGGCAAACGGTATGCTGGCCTTCATAGCAAAAGGGTTGGAATACAGGAACAGGGATACCTTGCTGCAGCTGTACAGGGCACTGGTGAGACCACACCTCGAGTACTGTGTACAGTTTTGGTCGCCTCATCTGAGGAAAGATGTTCTTGCCATGGAGGGGGTGCAGCGGCAATTCACCAGGCTGATACCAGGAATGGCGGGATTGACCTATGAGGAGAGACTATGTAGTTTAGGGATGTACACACTGGAGTTTAGAAGATTGAGAGGGGACCTCATAGAAGTGTATAAAATTCTGACAGGTCTAGACAGACTAGATGCAGAAGGAATGTTTCCCTTGGCGGGTGAGAACAGAACTAGAGGACATAATTTAAGGATAAGGGCTAAACCATTTAGGACAGAAATGAGGGGGAATTTCTTCACTCAGAGGGTGGTGAACCTGTGGAACTCATTGCCACAGAGGGCAGTGTACGCCAGCTCATTAAATATATTTAAGAGGGAATTAGATATATTTCTACAGGCAAAAGCGGTTAAGGGTTACGGAGAGAAGGCGGGGACGGGATACTGAATTGGAGGATCAGCCATGATCTCATTAAATGGCGGAGCAGGCTCGAAGGGCCGGATGGCCTACTCCTGCTCCTATCTTCTATGTATCTATGTATCTATGTATCACTGCCTCCTCAAAGGGAGTGATCTCATGCAGTTGTGCTTCCCCATCCCCAGTCAGCTTCTGCTGGTGCCTGTAATGTGCTATTTTGTCCTGGAAGTGAAAGAGTGGCGATTGTGACTGAGTGTATTGGAAGGTATAATTGTGTATGTGTGATTACTCACATGATTGAAGAGCTGTGAGATGTGTCTAAGGTGTAAGTAGTGCCTGTGAAGGATGCAATAGTGTGGGGTGTGTGAATGTTAATGTAGAGTTAGATGTTGAATGAAGTGTGTTGAGGTTGTGATGCTGGTGGTGGTGCATCACAACCTCAACAGAAGTGTATTGGTGAGATGGGATCTTACCTTGACCACTCATGTCAAATTGTTACATTTTTTCGCAAATTCCAGGCCAAAAAGAAAAAAAATGCAAATGTTGGAAATCTGGAATCAGTACAGAAAATGTTGGCAATGCACAGCATATCTGAGAACCTGTAAAATGAAAAGACGCGTTAGTGCTTTGCAAATAGACCCTTCATAAGAACATCAAATCCTTCTGATGGTTTACAGCTGATAATTATATCAGATACATCCGGGATGTTTATAATTTGCTGAGAATATAAATGCTAAAGTGCAAAACAATAATTTAAGAGTAATTATGAAATATTTATGCAGTACAGACAGTTCTCATATACTAGTTGGATTATGAGAAGATGTATCAAAATTCTAGTTTTTCTTTAATTTAACTGGAATGAGACCAATGTTTCACACTGCAGAATCTTGGGTGAGATAAAAAAAACCCAGAGGGCTGAGTGGAAACATCAGGTTGGGAATCTAAAAAATCTCAAGATTAGCTTGGAGTTCAAAAGCAGCATTTAAAGAATCGAGACAGCTTTGCTGTAGCCAAATTTGCTGATAATACAAAGATAGGTGGGAAAGAAAGTTGTGAAGAGGACACAAATAATCTGCAAAGGGATATAGGTAGGCTAAGTGAGTGGGCAAAAATTTGGCAGCTGGAGTATAATGTGGGAAAATGTGAGGTTATCCACTTTGGTAGGAAAAATAATGAAGCAAATTATTATTTAATTAGAGAGAGATTACAAAATGCTGCAGTACAGAGGGATCTGGGGGTCCTTGTACATGAAACACAAAAAGTTAGCATGCAGGTACAGCAAGTAATTAGGAAGGCAAATGGAATGTTGGCCTTTATTGCAAGGGGGATCGAGTATAAAAGTAGGGAAGTCCTGCTACAACTGTACAGGGTATTGGTGAGACCACACCTGGAGTACTGCGTACAGTTTTGGTCTCCTTATTTAAGGAGGCAGTTCAGAGAAGGTTCACGAGGTTGATTCCTGAGATGAAGGGGTTGTCTTATGAAGAAAGGTTGAGCAGGTTGGGCTTATACTCATTGGAGTTTAGAAGAATGAGAGATGATCTTATTGAAACATATAAGATGCTGAGGGGGCTTGACAAGGTAGATGCAGAGAGGATGTTTCCCCTCGTGGAGGAATCTAGAACTAGGGGGCATAGTTTCAGAATAAGGGGTCGCCCATTTAAAACGGAGATGAGGAGGAATTTCTTCTCTCAGAGGGTCGTGAATCTGTGGAATTCTCTTCCCCAGAGAGCTGTGGAGGCTGGGTCATTAAATATATTTAAGGTGGAGATAGACAGATTTTTGAATGGTAAGGGAGTCAAGGGTTATGGGGAGCGGGCAAGGAAGTGGAGTTGAGGCCAAGGTCAAATCAGCCATGATCTTTAGAATGGCGGAACAGGCTCGAGGGGCCAAATGGCCTACTCCTGCTCCTATTTCTGATGTTCTTATGTTCTTTATTCCGACATGAATGCAGCTTAAGTATTTAGCTTCAGTTCAAATTGCAGATAGTTTTAATAAGCTCTTTTTGCTGATGTTCATATGCATCTTCTTTACTCTTCCTCCATTTTGTAATTTGAGGACGTACATCAGGAAGCAGTGGAGTAGAGAAAAAATATGAGAACCGGCTGTACAAAAATATCGGGCCGATATCCGCCAGCCTACCATCTAGGGTTGCCAACTTTTATTGGCTGTATTCCTGGAGGTTTCATCACTGACCTCCGACCTCAAATCACCCTGCCTCTGCACTCCTGCCATTGGTCGATTGGTCGGCCAACATGTCCTCCTAGTGCCGCGCCGCCTTCCCACGCTAATTGGAAAGTTAACAGACTGTTCCTTACTCGAATGGATGATTCTTGACTGTCAGTCAAACAGCCATTTTCCCCTCATCTCCAATAACTAATATACAAAAGTGTTCAAAGAAAATAAAAAAAATACAATTTTATTTTAATCCCTCTATGATTTTTCTCCAGGGTTGCTTTTAGCAATGTCCAGGAGATTGATCTTTAATTCCTGGAGCCTCCAGGGCAATCCTGATTGGCAACCCTACTACCAATGTAAACGGGATGGTCGGCTGACAAAAATAATTTAAAAATCACTGAACTACTGCTGGAAGCCATTGTGGTTTTCGGACAGGCCTTGATTTAGGCAGCCAGCTCTTCCACCCGAAACTGGCAGGGGCTTAATTTATATATTAAAATGAGGGTCCTTGACATATTTAGGACTCAAACACCATTTTCATCTGACTCAGTGCTGACGTCACTACTTCCTAAACTTGCCCACAATTCATGGATGGCACAGTATGGGAGGCTGCCAGTTCACTTCTTAAAGCGACACACACCTACTTTCATTTAAATCGCTGTAAACATTTGTCAGACATCTTGCTGTTAGATCACAGTTGCGTTTGGGTGAAAAATTGTCCAGGGCACATATTAACCCACTTTCACTTTCCTTGAAGGATAAGCTTGCACACAACAGCAGGGAGAACAGCAGGACGTCATACTGCAAACAGTCACTCCAATGGAAAAGGCTGCCCTGACGTCAAAGGAAAAAGCACAGCAGTCAGCATAGTGAGCCTAGAGGTCTGGCATAGCAGAGTTTGTTGGCATCTTACTTTCCTCTTCTCTTTGTCATTAATCTCTTGAACATGAGGACCTGGTGATTCATTGCACTTCCACTGCTTGCCCTTGCAACGACATCGTAACTTTGACCCTCTCCCCCTTTTTTAGGCCAATCAAAAGACTCAGTCACTAGCACCAGACAGACCAATGATGAAAACCCTGATAACTATGCACCCTGATTCACTCTTACCCTGCCAACCACCAGCATAGAATGTGGCATTTGTGTGACTTAGATGGTGAGTTTGAGGGGACACCACTGGGAGATTCACTGAGCACAAGTGAGCAGGAGCAGATGAGGTGGTGAGGAAGGCCAAGGGAAGAGCTAACTGGAAGGCCAGCTTATGTCTTAGCTCTGAGGCCACCAATAAGGAGCCTCTCATGAGCCCTTGACTGAACCACAGCAGCCTCTCTGCTCCCATATTGCACCACTGGGGAAGCATCTCGTAGAAACACTAAAGTAGGTAAAAGCTCTATTTGCTCCTTCCACCTGCTTCTCTTCTTCCTCCTCCTCCTCCTCCTCCCAGATTAGGATTCCTGGAAGGGCCCCATCAAAAAATAATTACAATGCCTGAAGTCCCTTAATAGTTCAGAGCATACAATCATGACAACAAGCACTTTCAAATCCTTTGAGGTCATAAAACCCTCATTACTGCAAGAAAATTGTCTCCAAAAGCTCTTTTACAAATTTACATGAGGACAGCTGAGGATCTCTTTAAAAAGCATTTGTATGGGCCACCTCAGGACATGTGCCACCCATGATTGATGGGCGAGAGCAAGAAGTGGTATTAGTCAGCCAGTCTGAAAACCCCTTTGAAACAGAGCAGGGGATTTTCCTCCATGCAAAATGGAATGATTCACCATCACAAATTTGGGCAGAATTTTCATTGACCTGTGGAGGCGGGTTTGGAGGTGTGTGGGGGGTTAAAATAGCAGATTCGGGGGTCCTGAACCCATCCCGCCCCCAACCCGCCTCCATGCCAGTTTCACTGGAGGCGGGTACCCGACCTGAGCTGGGACCCGCCTCCCCGAGGCGGGAAGGGGATTAGTGACAATTAACTGCCTGTTAACAGGTAGTTAACAGGCAGTTTGTTGCCTAATCCGTATTTTTAGCCCTGAAGTGTGGGCTACCCGACGGCTCCAAACCATGCCGTTTTAGCGAGGCGGACCGTAGGTCTGCAGGGGTTGGAGGGGTCGATATGTCCGGTGGGCAGGTGAGTGATGGGTGCATGTGTGCAGAGGTAAGTGTGTAAGGTAAGTGTAAAGTGTGGAAAAAAGTTTTACTTACCTTAACTTCCTCCTGCAGGTGTCAGCCCTTCAGGTCTCAGGAGTCAGAAATCTCACCGGCACAGAAAGCAGAATGGCCGCGGAGCTGACAAAAGCTGCAGTCTCTGCTTTCTGTGCTGGATTGATTTCTAACTGAGTCTAAGTACAGGGACTCACGTTAGAAATCATATTGTCAATGTTTGACAGCTTCACAGAGCTGTCAAACGTTGAAATTTCATCTGTCAAAAGCTCTTGACAGATGAAATTTCAATGGCTGACATCACCTGTATCCAAGGGACCCTTGAATGGCCTGCTAAGCCCGTTGGGCGGGCTTAACAAGGTCAATCAAGGGAAAATACAGTGGGTTGGCCACAAGTTGAGGGAGTCGGGACTACAACCCAAAAAGTGGGAGTCCTGCCTCCATCACGTCCCCATTGACAAAATCCAGCCCTATCGAATCATAGAATAGTACAGCACAGAAGGAGGCCATTCGGTCCAACGTGCCTGTGCCGGCTCTTTGAAAGAGCTATCCAATTAGTCCCACTCCCCTGCTCTTCCCCATAGCCTTGAAAATTGTTTCCCTTCAAGTATTTATCCATTTCCCTTTTGAAAGTTATTATTAAATCTGCTTCCATCACCCTTTCAGGCAGTGCATTCCAGATCGTAACAACTTGCTGCATAAAAAAAATTCCCCTCCTCTTTCCTCTGGTTCTTTTGCCAATTACTTTAAATCTGTGTCCTCTGGTTACCGACACAGTGCAATTGGGAGCCTGATTTAAATTTAACAGTTGCCCCACGGGTTTCCCAGGGGTCGGGAAACCTAACCGTAAAGGGGAGGCGGGAGCTGCTGGATCAAGAAGGCAAGTGGCTTTTACAACACTCCTTGTGGGCCAGGAGGAGCAGGTGTGCTCCCTCTGGCCCCTCAAGAAAGTCTTTGGCCTCCCCTCTGCTTTTCTCCCACCTCTGCTGCAATTTCTGACCTCCCCCACAAGCCCCGATCTCTTGCTCTTGCTCCCTTCTGCGATAGCCTCTCTCCCACCCTCCCTACTGCGATGGTCTCTCACCCCGCCAAGCCCTGATCTCTTGCTCCCTCCCTCCCACGATGGTCACTCTTCCCCCTCCCCCCCCCCCCGAAGCCTTGATCTCTCGCCCCCCACCCCCTCCCCTCCTGATTGCCGGGCGCCATCGCAAGGGTCCCCAGCTGGGGCCTCCTGCTGATAGTTTTCCCGCCTGGCAGCCGGCCAACCTGTCAATTTGGCCACCTGCTGGGTGGGAAATGGAAGAAATAAATTATAATTAGGTCCCACCATTAAATTCAGCAGGACCTCCGTGTCCCCTGTCTTGTCAGGTTTTATTCATACGACACCCTCTCTACCTCCCTGTAAATATCGGGGCCTATGCCTCTATTTATAAAGCCAAGAATCCCATATGCTTTTTTAACATTCTTCTCAACCTGTCCTACCACCTTCAAAGATTTGTGTACATACACCCCCAGGTCTCTCTGTTCTTGCACCCCATTTACAATTGTACCATTTAGTTTATATTGCCTCTCCTCATTATTCATACCAAAATGCAGCACTTCACACTTCTCTGCGTTAAATTGCATCTGCCATGTGTCTGCCCATTTCACCAGTCTGTCTATGTCCTCCTGAAGTCTGCTACTATCCTCCTTACTGTTTACTACATTTCTGAGTTTCGTGTCATCGGCAAACTTTGAAATCTTACCCTGTTTACCCAAGTCCAGGTCATTAATATATATGAAAAAGAGCAGTGGTCCTAATACGACCCCTGGGGGACACCAACGCACACTTCCCTCCAGTCTGAAAAACAACCGTCCACCAATAATCTCTGCTTTCTGTCTCTTTTGTATCCACACAGCCACTGCCCCTTTAATCCCATCTTTTCATCTTTTAGCAGTCTGGTAGAGAATGAATCATTCAATATTTAAGTAACAAATTAACTTGACATTTGCTGGGCAGATAACTGTTGACCTAGTAGACAGCCAGACTGTAAACCTCTGTTCAGGGTTTGAGGCTTTTCCCTTTCTATCTGTATTTTCTTTTTATATACTAGCTATGCTATATATAGTGTATATCATATTAAATTAAAAATAACATAGGAACAGGAGTAGACCATTCAGCCATTTTTTAAAATTTATTTGTTCATGGGATGTGGGCGTCACTGACAAGGCCGGCATTTATTGCCCATCCCTAATTGCCCTTGAGAAGGTGGTGGTGAGTTGCCTTCTTGAACTGATGTTCTTTGTGGCAGTTTGGTACAACTGAGGTGGCTTGCTAGGCCATTTCAGAGGGCAGTTAAGAGTCAACCATATGGTCTGGAGTCACATATAGGCCAGACCAGATTTCCTTCCCTAAGGGACATTAGTGAACTAGATGGGTTTTTACAACAATCCAGTAGTTTCATCTTGTAGCTATTTTTTTAATTTATTAACTGAAATATAATTAACTGAATTTAAATTCCCCACCTTCCATGGTGGGATTTGAACTCACGTCTCTGGATCATTAGTCTAGGCCTCTAGATTACTAGTCCAGTTACATAACCACTACACTACCGTTCCTGGCCTCTCTACCCAGGTTCCGCCATTCAATTAGATCAGGGCTGATCTGTATCTTAATTCCATCTACCCACCTTGATTCTGTAATCCTTAATACCCTTGCATAACAAAAATCTATTAATCTCAGTTTTGAAATTAGCAATTGACCTAGCCTCAACAGCCTTTCTGCGGGGAGTTCCAGATTTTCACTACCCTTTGTGTGAAGAAATTGCTTTCTGACATCACCCTTGATCAGCCTAGCTCCAATTTTAAGGTTATGCCCCCTTGTTCTGGACTCCCCTACCACTCTACCTACCCTATCATCTCATTTGATCATCTTAAACACCTCAATTAGATCACCCCTTAAAGTTCTATATTCAAAGGAATACAAGCCTAGTCTATAAACACTGGAAGTTGCCCTCAAGTAAATCTTGTCAAAAAATAGTAAGTTCCTCTATAGAAGAGTGATGAAGATGGAAATGTTGAGGGTATAAACCGAATGCAAGTCTAGAAGGCCTTTACAAAGGTGTAATAGAAACAAATAGTTCAGGTTTCATCATAAACTTCAAGAGCAACATATGATCATTATCTGAAGTCTGATGTGATGTTGTAACCAATTATTCTTTGCTACACGGTGAAATATGGTTAAATAATGGGATGCTGGATTCTAACATATGATGGGGAAACTCAGTCAGCTTTACAATTATATGGAAAGGCCTTTTCATTGTGTGAATAACAATATTATATTCAGACAAATGTTAAATCTCCTCAGTGATTTTTTCATTTGAAGTTCATACATAGCATGTTCCATGGACATCAATAGACTTTAGGTAAACAGAGGAAATGACTTTTTCACTTTCCCTTATTGAGATACTGGGCTAGATTCTTCTTTCATTGGTGGGTGAGCAGCGGAGTGGGAATAATGCCTGCCCACGTGACTCAGCCACTAACCCTCTGCAGTTTACTCTCTGGGCCCTCATTTGCTACACAAGGTTGGATTGGAGTGGGAATATCGCTCTGGGAGGCACATTCAGAGCTGCGCCATTAAAAACGCTACAGCAATTTAAAGGGCCGCAGGTCTTTCTGCAGAGCATCAGACAGCAGTAGGCAAAACGTCTGAAAGTGCAGCAGCCTAGGGGGAGGGGGAAGGGGGGGTGGGGTCAGCAGCTGGATGGATCCCAGATTCTCTGACACATTCGTGGAAGTCCATTTGGTAGATGTGAGGGCCAGAGATTCTTGAGTACTAAGGCAGGAAAAGGAAGAAGAAAGACTTTATATCATGCCTCCCACAGCCTCAGGACATCCCAAAGCACTGCACAGCCAATGAGGTACTTTTGAATTGTCATCTCTGTTGTTTTTTAGGCAAACACAGCAGCCAATTTGCACACAGCAAGGTTCCACAAACCGCAATGAAATAAATGACCGGATAATCTGTTTTGGTGATTTCTTTTTGAGGGATTAATTTTGGCCAGGACAACTCCCCGTTCTTCTTCGGATAGTACCATGGGATCTTTTACATCACCTGGACAGCCAGGAAAGGCCTCAGATTAATATCTCATACAAAAAGATAATGGGGGGAATTTGAACCCCAAAAAACAGGTGAGTTGCGGTCAGGTGGGAGGTTAAAGAGTTAAAAAACTGAATCCTGACCCCAATCCGCCTCCAACCCTCCCACTTCCGGTTTTAACGAAAGCAGGATGGGAGTGGGCAGCCAACCCGCTCGCAGGAGGCGGGTTGGCACTTTAAATATTATAATGAGGCTCGGTGTCCTCATGGTGGTCCATCATTTTAAATTTTACTGTGGGCAGCTGGGTTTCCCAGGCCTCAGGGAACCCGCCAGCTAAAGGGAGGCGAGAACTACTGGATCCAGGAGGTGAGTGCCTTTCCGTTTACCTGCTGGGTACAATGTTCCTGTTTCGCCAACCCCCCAAAATTGGACACCCCCGACCCTTCCGATCTCCCCCCCCGACCTCCCATCCAAGGCCTCCAACCCCTGCCCCCCAATAAGGCCTCCGATGTCCGATCCCCCCTCTGGCCCCTGATCCCCCTCCAGCCTCCAATCTCCCACCGCCCCCCACCCCCCCCCCACCCGATCACTCCCTCCCTCCTCTCTGTGGCCTGGTGCCGCAGGCCTACCCTCCCGAAAGCCAGCCAGTCTCTCCATCTGGCTGGCTGCGTGCGGGAAACATTTATTCCAAATGTTAATCAGACCCTGACGTTAAATGCGGCAGGGCCTGCGGGGAAACCCATTCTCGCAGGTTTTCCAACCGCTTTCCACACCCCCTCACTCCCTACCCGCCTCCAATTTAAAGTACCGGCCAATACCTCTGACAATGCAGAACTGTACTACACTGAAGTTTCAGCCTATATTATGTGGTCAAGGTTCTGGAGTGGGGCTTGAGTCCACAAATTTCTGAGTTAGAAGTGAGAGTGCTAACACATAGCTACAGCAAACAACAACAAAAAATAAAACCGGACAGACCACATGACATCGAACTCAGCACCAACTTCGGACACGACAACGGCACACCCAGCCAGTCGACCCTGCAAAGTCCTCCTCACTAACATCTGGGGACTTGTGTCAAAAATGGGAGAGCTGTCCCACAGATTAGTCAAGAAACAGCCTGAGAAGTCGCACAACACCAGGTTATAGTCCAACAGTTTTATTTAAAATTACGAGCTTTCGGAGCTGCTGCTCCTTCGTCAGGTTCTCTGCATCAAGAAACAGCCTGACATAGTCATACTCACAGAATCATACCTTTCAGCCAATGTCTCAGACTTCTCCATCACCATCCCTGGGTAGGTCCTGTCCCACCGGCAGGACAGACCCACCAGAGGTGGCGGCACAGAAGTATACAGTCGGGAGGGAGTGGCCCTGGGAGTCCTCAACATTGACTCCAGACCCCACGAAGTCTCATGGCTTCAGGTCAAGCATGGGCAAGGAAACCTCCTGCTGATTACCACCTACCGCCCTCCCGCAGCTGATGAATCAGTACTCCTCCATGTTGAACACCACTTGGAAGAAGCACTGAGGGTAACAAGGGCACAGAATGTACTTTGGATGGGGGACTTCAATGTCCATCACCAAGAGTGGCTCGGTAGCACCACTACTGACCGAGCTAGCCGAGTCCTGAAGGACATGGCTGCCAGACTGGGCCTGTGGCAGGCAGTGAGAGAACCAACACGAGGAAAAACCTACTTGACCTTGTCCTCACCAATCTACCTGTCGCAGATGCATCTGGCCGTGACAGTATTGGTAGCAGTGAAAACAGCACAGCCCTTGTGGAGATGAAGTCCCATCTTCACACTGAGGACACCCTCCATCATGTTGTGTGGAACTACCACTGTGCTAAATGGGATAGATTCAGAACAGATCTAGCAGCTCAAAAGTGGGCATCCATGAGGCGCCTTGGGCCATCAGCAGCAGAATTGTATTCCACCACAATCTGTAACCTCATGGCCCGGCATATCCCTCACTCTACCATTACCATCAAGTCAGGGGACCAACCCTGGTTCAATGAGGAGTGTAGAAGAGCATGCCAAGAGCAGCACCAGGCATACCTAAAAATGCGGTGCCAACCTGGGGAAGCTGCACACAGGACTACATGCATGCTAAACAATGGAAGCAACATGCTAGAGACAAAGCTAAGCAATTCCATAACCAATGGAGCAGATCAAAGCTCTGCAGTCCTACCACATCCAGTTGTGAATGGTGGTGGACAATTAAACAACTAACGGGAGGAGGAGGCTCCATGAATATCCCTATCCTCATTGATGGCGGAGCCCAGCACATGAGTGCAAAAGACAAGGCTGAAGCATTTGCAACCATCTTCAGCCAGAAGTGCCGAGTGGATGATTCATCTCAGCCTCCTCCCGAGGTCCCCACCATCACAGAAGCCAGTCTTCAGTCAATTTGATTCACTCTACGTGATATCAAGAAACGGCTGAGCGCACTGGATACAGCAAAGTCTATGGGCCCCGAAAACATCCCGCTATCGTGCTGAAGACTTGTGGCCCAGAACTAGTCGCGCCTCTAGCCAAGCTGTACCGGTATAGCTACAACACTGGAATCTACCTGACAATGTGGAAAACTGCCCAGGTATGTCCTGTCCACAAAAAGCAGGACAATTCCAATCCGGCCAATTATCGCCCCATCAGCCTACACTCAATTATCAGCAAAGTAATGGAAGGTGTCATCGATAGTGCTATTAAGCACCACCAATAACCTACTCACCGCACTCAGGTTGGGTTCTGCCAGGACCACTCGGCTCCAGACCTCATTACAGCCTTCATCCAAACATGAACAAAGGAGCTGAATTCCAGAGGTAAGGTGAGAGTGACTGCCCTTGACATCAAAGCAGCATTTGACCGAATGTGGCATCAAGGAGCCCTAGTAAAATTGAAGTCAATGGGAATCAGGGGGAAATCTCTCCACTGGCTGGAGTCATACCTAGCACAAAGGAAGATGGTTCTTGTTGTTGGAGGCCAATCATCTCAGCCCCAAGACATCGCTGCAGTAGTTCATCAGGGCATTGTCCTAGGCCCAACCATCTTCAGCCCTCTTCATTAACGACCTTCCCTACATCATAAGGACAGACATGGGGATGTTCACTGATGATTGCACAGTGTTCAGTTCCATTCGCAACTCCTCAGATAATGAAGCATGTAAGGGATTCTTGACCCTGCGTGTCTCGCAGCCTGTGAGATTCACGCGGCTCTGTGCAGCCTGTATGTCAGTGCGGGTCTAGGCCTGGTTGCCTGTTCTGGTCTCCAGCCAGTCTGGGAACACTAGACACACCTGTGAGTGGTTCGAATCACTCTCCCTTACGGTTCTAGACACTGGACTTAGATGCGAGAGCAGTAATGGAGATAAAACTCATGTAGACTTGGTTTGAATGGTACGAAATGGAAAATCTTTATTGCATGATACTTAAGATTATGAAATACATGTCATAAGCACAGATTAATGACAGTACAATCTTACAAACAGTTATATAGTCGATCTTAGGGAAACGAGGAACGAACGGCACAAAGTAAATAGGGGCACACATTACAAATATCCTTAATCCTTAAACCCTCCCCTATCAATATCTATCCTAAACTAGCTTCGTAGGATCTCGAGACTCATGCTCACCACTCGTGATAACTCGGAGAAATTCCGAATAGCTGATCGGATGTTTTTCACCGCAGCACCCACGTGTCGGTCAGGAGATCTCCTGGTCCCACTTGTTTACTTGCTTCTGCTGCTCCGGCTAGCAGGCTGGACCGTCTGCTGTGATGAAGACCTGTGTTGGTTGGTTTAACAGGTACTCTTGGAGCACAGTTGTCAATATCATCGATACGATGTGTTTTCACGTTCCAATCTCCTTGGACACAGTCCCGTTATCGTCGATGCAATATGTTTTGTTAAAAGTTCAAAATAGAAATCTTCCTGGCGAGGAAAACTTGGCTGATCGACCTACAGGCGCGGTCGGGATTCACTGACCGTGGCGATGGACACGGTCCTCCTCTCTTCTCATCTCATCTCATCCCATCTCATCTCATCTCGGGCCTTTGGTTCCGCCGCCAGCCACCAACATAGGTCCTCGCCACGCGACACGAGGCAGACCCGAACGGACCAGAAAGTCCAACAGTCCCCTCAGAAGAGGCAACAGGCAAGCCGAAGCCCAACCACGAGTACACAGGAGCAGCCACGAGGTTACGAATCGACCGGATAAAAACACAGGAGCAAGCGAGCGAATGCAAGAGCAAGAGAGAGAATGGACGGTTTGGAGCCTGCAACCATAGCGCAAAAATCTTCCGTTTCCCGCCCAACCACAATGTCCACCCCCCTGCCCAGGGCCCAGCGCCCAAACGTCCCGCACGGGCGATCTCCGTTCTCAATGGGCCCCGGGGCCACTCATAAATGTCCGAGCACCTGCCAACACCTCTCCCACCGTCAAATCGGTCGGCGTTCTCCCCGGAGGGGCCCGGGGCCCCCAAGTGTCCCGTACAACCACCCGCCAACGGCTCTCTCATCGCAGAGCCGCCGGGACCCCACACACCAATGTCCCCTGGATGGGCCCCCGACCACTCGGTACAACGGCCCTCCCCTGCACCCGGGAGACCGATTCCAGCATCCACGCCTACACCGCAAACCCATAATGCCCCGTGCACCATCCCCACCGCGCTGAATCGTCACCGATCCCGCACAAATGCCCAACGGAACGCCACCCCGTCCGCCCGCCGAAAAGTCCAGAATGTTCCGCCACGAGGCGCGGCGGCCACCCCACAGGCCGCCCGCGTCCAATCCAAACCCGCCAGCACTCCGCCGAAACAAAAGCCGCCCGAACGAAACTTTGTGTTTTCTCCTTATTAATCAAATCGCGATATATTGCGAATTCTACAGTCCCTCCTGTTGATGCGAATAACTCCGCTTATCGTATCAAAAATCACGGTGGTGAGCAATATTATCTCGATTTCTCTCCGAATCCAGTAAATTAATCCCATAATTTTTAACTTATCTAGGGTCTCTGTGTCGTCCTTATTTCCCAAGAAAAAATCACATTTTATATCACCGTAGGCATTATTTGCCCTTAAACTTACACCACTTGTTTTCCTTCCCGGCGTAACCAGGCCGATACCTCTCGTGTCACCTGTATATTTGTCTTTTATTCAGGGAAAGGAAAAAACAAAACCCAAAAACCAAACAATCAACACCATCACCAAAATAATCAAACCCCAACTCTTAAAACATGTCGAGTTTCCAACGTATTTACAATCTCTGAAAATCTTATATGAGTACAAACTTCCGCGGCGCACGCGGCGAGCGGGAGTGACGCCATTTTCCGATTACACGGTGCTCTCATCGTGCACGCGCACGTAACGTTCTCGCCACTCTCCCGTGTTTTCATGCTTGGTGAGGCGCTTGTCTCTTTTACAATGTATGACCAATAGGTACACTACAATAAACACTTGACATACGACTAAAATGTGGGAGGCTATTCTGATCCATGAAGGCACTTCAATATTAGTGAACAGATTCCACCACGGTGGAACTACTATGTCCATAATGTCTGTTCCTATTTCGACAGTTTTCTGCTCTAATGTATAAAAATGTTTCTGTGATACCGCGACGGCTTTCAGAAGTTTGGTTAAATGTTCAGGGAGAGGGGGAATGAGGTATCCAAAATGCGCGACAAATCGCTGCAAGTCGGTGAAATTCTCTTTTACTGTGAGATGAACAGTGGATGGTTCAGGGATTGGGATAATTCGCTGTTGTGCTACTTGAACTTCAGCCCTGGGTTTAAAACAGAAACTGCTGTCACTCACCGGACACCGGCTACGGTTTCCATGCTGGTAGTGTTGCGCTGCAGTGGTAACACAATATGTTCCACCCCCGATGTATGCTACCTGCGGAGGCACATGATCTTGTGCCATTGCCTCCATGGTGCAATTCATGGACTTGGCGCCAGCCGTTCTGAACCCGCACTGTGGTGTTAAAAAGGCATTCAAGTGCTGGGGGCACAGTATTATGTGTGCTCCCCTGCCACGACAACCAGAGAGATCTGTACCTGTCATCGTTTGCTCCCAGCGGATGACGTAAGGTGGAACCGCTGCGTAACGAATGTGGGCTCCCCCCTGAATGACACCAATGTTCTCTACCCGATATACCGGGGCGGGCTTTGCTGTGTCGCCCAAAACCGGCATGCGTAATACTATTCCCATAATAGTATGGTTTGATCGTCCGCAGTCCACGGGGACTGGGTAAGCTTCTGAAGCTAGCCTGAGCTGGCACGGACTTAATGCGTTCTGAAAAGGGTGGAGCGCCCGTAGGTGTTTGTTACTTATCCAGGACGGAACCAAACCTTGTTTTAAATCCTCCAAATTACTGCGGCCCTCGCCCAGTAACCACGCCCCGTAAAGCACGCACACCTCGTTCTGCGCAGCTTGATCGGATGCATTCCGATCTTCCCTGATCAGGGCATTTACCGTACGCGCATGTTTCTCCAGCTCTGCTATAATTTCCTTTAAATGGAGAGTCATGGCTTGGTCCTCGTGTAGACCTGACCCTACCACTTTATTCTCATCTGTTAGAATGTCTTTTAACTGTGTCTTTAAACCATTAATCTGGGTCTGCAGCTCCACACTGTCTAGAGCGTTGACCACAGATGTCCCTGTGTTAAAAGCAGTGAACGCATCGTTCACCAAACCCCTTCTTTGCCTCCCTACTTGATCCAAAACTTCCTGTGGTGCGGTGTACAAACTTGTTTTATCAATTTCTGCAAAATCAAACTCGTAAAATTGTCTGAACATCTTGGTCAACAGGACCTGATACAACTGTTCCGTCTTTTTGGGGCACCACTCTGGTAACCGTACCTCAGTGAGATTTAAAATCACCGAGGCCACCGCGTAATGTACCCCCTGAAATAGTATCTGGTCTGTGGGGACCAGTACCAAACCATTCCCGGGTCCCTTACTAGTTTTAGGGCACCCTTCTTCCTCAGCTAGAACCACCGGAATCGTGGGCGGGGCTTTGCGTGGGCGCGTAATGAGCTCAGTGGCATTTACTGGGATCGGGGAGAATGGGGCTCCGCACCCCCTGGTGCTCGCATCCCACCTCATCCCCTGTCCGTTATCCTGCCATTGATTAATAAAAAATATGGAGATGCCTTTGGGGCAAACGTACTTTGACCCCCACATACATACATAAATTCCCTCATCCGGTTCCCACCATTTGTCCCAACAGACTTTCACTTGTCCGTCTGTCCCCGTAATTGTCCGATGGGTATTATTACCCAGTCGTTCCCACTCGACCGAAGAGTTTCTCATAGTTTTGCTCAGCTTTCGCAGCCACCACCATCGGCTCAATGGGACCTTCCCACTACAAGTCAAACAAATCCGTTTGCCGACGGTGACGCTGATCCTGGGTGCGATGATCCTTACTTTGGGGCACAGTAAAGAAGTCTCTTGGTAGGCAAACCCCGATGTGCTGGAATACTCCGTTGAGTTCGTTCCCAGCCATCCTGGCCACCTTCCCTTGTGGAAATAGGTGCTGGTCCCCTCTGCCTTCCGTCTTCTGGTCCCATCCACCGCGATGGGGGCCGTGTCCCCGGAACATCCAAACACCACGACATCCTTGGTGCGGCCTCGATAGGCCAATCCACATCCGATTGCCACGAGCAATACTAGAATTCGTTCCATCCTTCCTTGGTTCCTGTGATCAGATAGAATGAGGTAGCCAGCCTCGCAAGAGTCTCTGGCTTTTGTGAAGGGTGAGCGGGTCCCCTGACCTCGCCTCACGTAAACTTCAACGTTTGCTGAATAAGCTTCCTCTAAACCTAACCTTAAAACTCCCATCATTTTATCGTTTTCTGTTAAAAACACTACAAACTTAGCCTTATTAAAACTACAACCTTAACCTTGAACTATAAACTTAAAACTTAACCTTGTTACTATAAACTTAAAACTTAACCTTGTTACTTATAAACTTAAAACTTAGAACTATAACTTTACAGTGCCGCCCGTTCTCAGGGCGGCCCCTTTAAACTCTGAGAAGGCTGCTGCGAGCTCTTCCCGACGGTGGGAGGGCACTGACCCTTCCCTCTGATCTGCCGCAGCCTATTGCTGCGCTGACCCTTCCCTCTGATCTGCCGCAGCCTGTTACTGCTGCGATGTGGCCGGTCTGTACCCGGGTTATCTTAACCTGAAGTCTACGCCTTGGGGCAGTCTGGGGACATGACCACATCCTCCTGGGCTGGGGTTCTCTACTTGACCTACGGGGAGTTGCTATGGGCGGGGGTTCCGTGACGGACGGACCGGGTTCCGAGACCTCCAACGGGATGACCTGGGGTTCCATCACAGTCGCCGGCTCCGCCTCCGCTGACTCCGCCTCCCTAACCTCGGGGCTGGCAGTTCGTGGCTCCGCCCTGCTCGGCCCAGCAAGCGGCCCTTCACTCGTGATCTCTGCCTCCCCTGAGGACTGGACGTTCAAAGCGGGCGGCCACATCTCTGGGAGCCACATCGGTACTCTCTGTGCTCCTATAGCGGCTGGCCCTGCCTCCTCTAGCTCCTCCCTCCTGTCCTCGGGACCTGCAGCTTGTGTGTCCACCCTGTGTGGATCTCTACCTATAGGCCCCATTCCCTCCAGACCGTTCCTCAGGAACCACCCGTCATCATCACTATGCTCATCTGCACTATCCTCATCTGACCAGGGTACCCTGGGTTCTTCCTCATCTAACCCCCAACTCCAGAAAAACGCTGCATGATCGTCCGGGATGTCCCTTCCCCTGATACAAGCTGCTATGCCTGCCTGTGTGCCTTGTGGTCCTACCTGGGGCTGTGCTTTCCCATTGGCGGGATTTACCCCTGTAGTTTTCCCTTGCGCACCTGGCTTGTACAGTTTGCACTGGTTTACATCCTCGTACTCCCGGCTTTTGGCTACCCTGTAGGCTGCTTTTATCTCTCTAAGCTGCCCTTCTAGCCTGAGCACGTCTAACTTTCCCATTGATCGGGCGTTCTCCTCCCGCAGGGCCTGCTCTCTAAGCTGCCCTTCCAGCCCATCTATTTTCCCTATTAAGCGGGCGTTCTCCTCCCGCAAGGCCTGCTCTTTTAACCTGGCCTCCTCACCGCAGACCCCCTCCTGTGCGTGTCTTTTAAAAGGACACAGGTAGGCAGGCTGCGTGGGCTCTAGTCATTGGGTACTATTAGACGGTCCTGCGGCACCTACGGGGCCGGTTGCGACCGCCACCTGTCCACGCGCATTCAAGACCAGCTTGCGCATGGCTCCTAACACTGCTTCGAGGTCGTCGGGAGGGGTGGGTGCCTTGGCTTCCTTAGCCGGGACAGGCGCCTGGGCTCGGACCGCGGGATTTTTATCCTTGGAATCCTTCCAAGGGTTCCTGCAATGCTTGCGCCAGTGCCCTGTCTTCCCACACCCGTAACAAGCATTACTTGCCTGTGGGGCGCGATTACCCTCCTGATGCCACTCTCTTTGATACGGGGCTGCGGGTCGTACCTCATGTACTCTTCCCTTAAGGGGACGTGTCGTCATACCCCTTATATTGCGATAACCTAACGTGAGTCGATTCAAGACCGACTCTTCCGTAAGGTTGAGGTCATTGGGATCAAACCATGCTTTTGCCTGCTCTCTAACGGCTGGTAAACTGTTGGCTATTATGCACCTAAGCCAATGAGTTAAAGCGGCGCCTTCCACATCTTCGCGCTCGGGCGCACCTAGACAGCTGCGCTCATATACTGGCCACAGCCTGTCGGCAAAAACCTTCGGGGGTTCTCCCTCCATCTGCACTGTCTGTCCCACTCTAGCAAACGGACCTCCGTCGTTCGCCCCCAACACTTCTAGGACCTCATTCTTTAATTCCTCATAACTCTTGTTTCCCCTCTTGCTCTCGCCTGAGAGACACTGAAGGACCGAGCTGTCTAATGAGAACAGCAGCATTTTTGCTGTCTCCCCATCATCGCAGCCGTTAATGGCTGCGGCTTGCTCAACTTCTCTGAAATGTACGGAAGGGTCGTCTATCTCGGTCAGCTTCCGTACGTGATTTATCATAGCTCTCAGCTGATGTGAACTGTGAGGCAACACCAGCTGTCCGAGGAGATCCCCCGGTTCTTCCCCACCGTTTCTGCTTGGGCCCCTTTTAATACCCGTTACTGGATACAGCGATCCCTTTTCTACTTCCTTTTCAATGGGCTCTTTTGTTTCTTCCATTGCTTCCTCCCTAACCCAGGTTTCTGAATAGCTGGGTGGCGCGGAGGGCGCAGTGGCTACTACTTCTTCTGCTTTACTTGGTGGGGATTTTCTAAATCTCTCATTTACTAGCGGCTGGTGCGCCGACGGATTGATAAGGCACACCATGCCGTTCGCATTGTTCACGGCCTTTTTGAGGTTCTCTATCTCCCTTTGGCAGGCGCTATGGTCGGCTCCCTGAAACTTATCCTCAAGGGCCAACTTATATGCCGACCTAACCCCCATTAAGCTCTCTTCTTGAGTTCTTATCTGGGCAGCTTGGCGGTTACATCTTTCCTTTAACCTGCTCTCATTCAATTTTGCCTCAGTGACCTGGCACTCGAGATAATCTATCCTTGTTTTAAGGTGACTGGAGACTTCCTGGCTTTCTTGGTGTAACTCATTTAAATTCTTAATGAGCACCTCTCCTCCAGAAACCTTCTCCTCCATTTCTCCCTCTAAATGACTGATTCGAGCTACTAGCGCTGTAATGGTCTGGTTTGAAATCTGAACCTGCCTTTTGTAGCACATAAGCCAGACTGCTTTCTCAAGTGTCTTTCTATGTTCTTTACTATCTGTCCACCTTTCAGCTGCCTCTAGTGGGCTCTTATCCGCTAACAATTCACTTATCCACTTCTTAGTTAGATTAACCTTTCCAAACACATAATCCGCTATCTTTTCCTGCATAACATTTCGTACAGTCATTCCAAAATCTAACACACTACCCTCTCGCTGCCAGTGTCCTGCCGCGGTCGCCATTTTCTGTAAGGGATTCCTGACCCTGCGTGTCTCGCAGCCTGTGAGATTCACGCGGCTCTGTGCAGCCTGTATGTCAGTGCGGGTCTAGGCCTGGTTGCCTGTTCTGGTCTCCAGCCAGTCTGGGAACACTAGACACACCTGTGAGTGGTTCGAATCACTCTCCCTTACGGTTCTAGACACTGGACTTAGATGCGAGAGCAGTAATGGAGATAAAACTCATGTAGACTTGGTTTGAATGGTACGAAATGGAAAATCTTTATTGCATGATACTTAAGATTATGAAATACATGTCATAAGCACAGATTAATGACAGTACAATCTTACAAACAGTTATATAGTCGATCTTAGGGAAACGAGGAACGAACGGCACAAAGTAAATAGGGGCACACATTACAAATATCCTTAATCCTTAAACCCTCCCCTATCAATATCTATCCTAAACTAGCTTCGTAGGATCTCGAGACTCATGCTCACCACTCGTGATAACTCGGAGAAATTCCGAATAGCTGATCGGATGTTTTTCACCGCAGCACCCACGTGTCGGTCAGGAGATCTCCTGGTCCCACTTGTTTACTTGCTTCTGCTGCTCCGGCTAGCAGGCTGGACCGTCTGCTGTGATGAAGACCTGTGTTGGTTGGTTTAACAGGTACTCTTGGAGCACAGTTGTCAATATCATCGATACGATGTGTTTTCACGTTCCAATCTCCTTGGACACAGTCCCGTTATCGTCGATGCAATATGTTTTGTTAAAAGTTCAAAATAGAAATCTTCCTGGCGAGGAAAACTTGGCTGATCGACCTACAGGCGCGGTCGGGATTTACTGACCGTGGCGATGGATATGGTCTTCCTCTCTTCTCATCTCATCTCATCTCATCTCATCTCATCTCGGGCCTTTGGTTCCGCTGCCAGTTACCAACATAGGTCTTCGTTACGCGACACGAGGTAGATCCGAACGGATCAGAAAGTTCAACAGTCTTTTCAGAAGAGGCAACAGGCAAGCCGAAGCCCAACTACGAGTACACAGGAGCAGCCACGAGGTTACGAATCGACCGGATAAAAACACAGGAGCAAGCGAGCGAATGCAAGAGCAAGAGAGAGAATGGACGGTTTGGAGCCTGCAATTATAGTGCAAAAATCTTCCGTTTCCCGCCCAACTATAATGTCCATTCTTTTGTTTAGGGTTTGGCGCCCAAATGTCTTGTATGGGTGATCTCCGTTCTTAATGGGTTTCGGGGCTACTCATAAATGTCTGAGTACCTGTTAATATTTCTCCCATTGTTAAATCGGTCGGTGTTCTCCCTGGAGGGGTTTGGGGCTTCCAAGTGTCCTGTATAACTACCTGCTAACAGCTCTCTCATCGTAGAGTCGTTGGGATTTTACATATTAATGTCTTTTGGATGGGCCCTTGATTACTCGGTACAATGGCTTTCCTTTGTACCTGGGAGACCGATTCCAGTATCTATGTTTATACTGCAAACCCATAATGTCTCGTGTATTATCTTCACTGTGCTGAATCGTTATCGATCTTGCACAAATGTTTAATGGAACGCCATCTTGTCTGCCTGTTGAAAAGTCTAGAATGTTCTGTCACGAGGTGCGGCGGCCATTTTACAGGCTGCTTGTGTCCAATTTAAACCTGCCAGCATTCTGCTGAAATAAAAGCTGTTTGAACGAAACTTTGTGTTTTCTCCTTATTAATCAAATCGCGATATATTGCGAATTCTACAAGCAGTCCATGCCCGCAGGCAACTAGACCTGTACGACATTCAGGCTGATAAGTGGCAAGTAACATTCGCGCCACACAAGTGCCAGGCAATGACTATCTCTAACAAGAGAGAGTCTAACCACCGCCTCTTGACATTCAACGGCATTACCATCGCCGAATCCCTCACGATCAACATCCTGGGGGTCACCATTGACCAGAAACTTAACTGGACCAGCCACATAAATACTGTGGCTACATGAGCAGGTCAGAGGCTGGGTATTCTGTGGCGAGTGTCTCACCTCCTGACTCCCCAAAGCCTTTCCACCATCTACAAGGCACAAGTCAGGACTGTGATGGAATACTCTCCACTTGCCTGGATGAGTGCAGCTCCAACAACACTCTAGAAGCTCGACACCATCCAGGACAAAGTAGCCCGCTTCATTGGCACCCCCTCCACCACCTTAAACATTCACTCCCTCCACCACTGGCGCACCATGGCTGCAGTGTGTACCATCTACAAGACGCGCTGCAGCAACTCGCCAAGGCTCCTTCGACAGCACCTCCCAAACCCACGACCTCTACCACCTAGAAGGACAAGGGCAGCAGGCGCATGGGAACACCATCACCTCCAAGTTTCCCCCCACGTCCCACACCTCCCTGACTTGGAAGTATATCGCCGTTCCTTCATCATCGCTGGGTCAAAACCCTGGAACTCCCTCCGTAACAGCACTGTGGGAGTACCTTCACCACACGGACTGCAGCGGTTCAAGAAGGCAGCTCACCACCACCTTCTCAAGGGCAACTAGGGATGGGCAATAGATGCTGGCCTTGCCAGCGACGCCCACATCCCATAAACTAATTTAAAAAATACATTGTAATACTTTGTAATAAGCAATAGCTCCGATGTAAGGAATAATGAATTAGCTGGAAAAGCTTGTTATTTTATGACAGATTCTGGAAAATAATTCTGCATGGACTTAAATTCTGTAAATTTCCAGAAGTGTTTCCAGTCCCCTGTGTATTTTCATTTTTAACATCTATAATAAGGACAGAAAACATAACTAAAGAGGCCTTATCAAAGTGAGGCAAGACTAACTATCGTTAAACTTTTTCATGCCATATAGCTGGCAGGCAAAATGACGACACATCTCCCGCTACACTGGTGCCTGTGGAAGCAGAGAAAGCCTATTAGTAATACAATCAAGTTAAAATGAAATCCTTCCATAGCTAAATCATGTTTGTATTGCTGAATAATGCAAAGAGGTAATGGAGGAGAAGCAAGTTCAGATTCAATTACAGCAAAATATTTCAAATCCAAAGACTGAATGTTAAGGCTGCGCTAAGTAAGTAGTGGTGATTATTACACTCACCTTAGTGTAGTTGAAATGACTCAAAAAATCTATAAGGTTATAATCTGATTTACATGAAGGACATGCTCATAAAAAGTCATCAGCTAACCCTGCAGAATATCTAACACACATAGAATACTAACACTACTCGCAATATTTTTATGCATTTCTTTTCCGCATTTTCATCTCCCGTCCTCCTTCACCCTGTGCTTGAATCTGTGTAGAGTTTACAGTTGGTGCAAATGACGGCTTCATTTTTAATATTCTATCACTAAAAATATCAGAAGGGACAAGGTATCTAACTGTAAGCCACAGAGATATGTACCAGGTGATGGTAAAATTAATAATGTGGTTGTTTTTAAAGTATGGTTGAAGTAGTACATGATGCAAGAAGGCCTATCAGGGAGCTCATCAGCTACCAGAAATTAATTGCCTGCACTTACCATTACGCCACCAATTGTATCTGTAGGCCCTACCTAGCAATTTCCAGAGACAACTGCCTCCTCAGGTCAGCAGGGAAGCAGTGACGCAGCTGTGCATTCTGCTGCAAAGACACTGCCAGCAACCCGCACCATAGGAACAGCACTGCTGGCAGCAGTCAAGGTAATCATCACTCTCAACTTTTCTGCCTGGGCCTCCTTTGAGGCTAACATAGGCGTTATTTGGAGCAGTGGTTAATGTACTCCCACCCGTTAAATTGATCATCAGTTGAGGTGCAGATCAGCCATGATCGAATTGAATGGCGGAGCAAGCTTGAGGGGCTGAATGGCCTACTCCTGCTCTTAATGATCCTATGTTCTTAGGTCCAGCACTTTCATCTTCTTTCCCACTGAACAGGAAGAGGCGCATTACATGTCTGCCAATTTCACCGCACTTTCCAAAGTACAGGGGGTCATTAACAGCAACCATGTAATCATCTAGGCAACAGGTTCACGCTCCTCCTCAGGTACTCCCACTTGTTCCACCTCACTTGTGCACTGTGCTTTACCCGGTGCTACCTCTGCAAGCTCGCTAACTGCATCCTCTGGGATGTGTGAAGCTGTGCCAGTGCTTGCAAACATTGATGAGAGGGGATGCAGGGTTCTGTTAAGTGTTGTCTTGTTCTCTGCCACTGGCAGTTCTGGCAGGCTGCTCTTCCAGGCCTACAATGACAGAAAGGGTAAAATGTGTTGGCTCCAAGAGACATCTTCAAACACAGCTTTCATTGTAAGTGTAGGAAATGCTCAAGGTGAAGGATTAATCACATTCTGGGATATCTTCATAAGACACACAAGGCATACATTCTGGTATAGCTAGGCTTAATTAGCATTCTTGTACCAACTTGAGCTGGGCCTTCTAGCAATGAAGAGCAAAGATCAATTCATGTGCTGTGAGTTAAACAGCTGACACTTAATGGGACTTTCAAAAAGCTGCTATCACAGCACATCTCCAAGCAACGCCTTAATGAGCTATTTGAGATCTTAGAAGAAAACTGCTATCAGAGGAGATGCCTCCTTGCTAGTGACTTAAGGTCTGGGAAGGAATAAAGGAATAGAGAGATAATGGGAAATCTGAGTTTTGTAAACTCCATTCAAATCTGGCAATTCTCATTTCTGGCACATTTCTGTTTAGAAGAATGATACCTTGGAAAGTTACACTGGTGGCTGAATTGGTTCACTGACTAAAGTGGGATCTCTTTTAGATATTCTAAGAATTAACTTTACAAACTCAAGCGGTACATTTGCCACTCTTTTACCGCCCCCACAGCCATTTTAACGTTGCTGATTTCTTGGGCAGTTGATGCGCCTGCTTGACTCAGGCGGGAACCTGGTGAATACATGTGAATACAAGTAAAGGCATTCTAATGGCATATTGGGCGGAGCATCTGACGCAGACAGTCCACTCATTAAAAAGAAACGGAGGCCTTTCCAGTTAAATGTAAAAATGATTTCTGTTGGTCCAGGGAGAGCAGGAATGCTCCTCCGAGCCCCATAAAGAAAGCCTTTGGCTGCTAACGTTCCTGGTCCCCTCCCACGCATTTGCGAAGCCCCCCTGCACCCTCAAACGAGTTATCTGAGTGCTGGCTGGAACTCAGTGCACTGCCTCTGGGCACTTGTTTTGGTGGGCAACTCACCACATCTATTTTAGTGAGGCCTGGTCGTTAAATTAGGCCGGTCCTCTCGCAGCACAATCCCGGGTGACAGTTGTGTGCATTTCACCGATCGACTGCCTGGGAGTTACAATTTCCCCAACACAGTTAGCTAAAGCTAGGAAGAGAAGATCAAAGAAAGAAAACAATGGCCACAGATAAATGCCCATTGTTGGTGTCCCCAGAGGGAAAGCCAAAGCAACCCAGACAAAGGTAGATCTGCCTCACACCACAACAGTCTAATACTCAAGGAAAGAGGTTGTGTAACTTCATGCTCACATCATAAAGGAATAGCCATAACACTGGAAATCTGTCAGTGATACTTTGAATACCGAGTGTAAACTGAAGTCCACACTAATCTTAGATATCAAATGTAATTTAATTATCCAGTTACTAAGCAAACCCAGTTATAGCTGAACCATTGTGATACACTTAAGTTATTATTGTGCTTATGGTGATTTAGAATCTGCTTGATATTATATATCAGCTTACTTTTATTGTAATTATCAATACTTGACCTTGTAATGGTATTAATTGTAGTTTTGCGGATTGGGTGGGATCTATTATGTGTGTGTGTGATTCTCCTCATCCAATTTTCCTGTTGTGGCCTTTGGCAGTTGGTTTAAATTTAGCCCCAAGATGGGATGAGGTCTGAGGTCTCCTATCTTTGATGGTAGTTATGAGCCATGTGTAAAAATGACTTGGGCAACCTTGGTCCCATGCCTAGTGTTTCCACCTCACAAAGAATTGTTCCAAGCTTCGAGGATACATTCAGTGATCCTGCACTCCCAGCTCAAAGAAAACACAGATCAGTGAGTCTGGGCTGCTGTGTTGGGGGCCTTTCTTTGACCAGTGCTGCCTTTGAGCAAGGATTCCCCATTGCAGGTGAGGGATTGGTAATTTACCTGATAGTCCAGAATTGTGCTGCTGGCAGTCATTAAGGCCAAATGGGCAGAAAACTGTGTGGCAATTACACTAATTTACAGTCCAACCATTAGGAAGTCACTTTCTGCTTTTTCAAATGATAATTTATTGCCCAAAATAGGTTAAGACAGCTGATGCAATGGCTACGTAATCATGCAAATTAAACAACAGAACAACTGAAAAGGATCCACTTGACTTTTGTTAATAAGTATGGCTCTGTGTCTGGTAATGAAGGTAAATGACTGAAAACAGTGATTGCAGGTTGCCTCCAGAAGCGATAACATTACTGCAGAGAGGATTAAAAAACACCTAGGCACTCTGAATCAGAAAAGCCACAACTTAATTGAATAGCGAGGTATATTTTACAAATAGGGCAAATTGGACAATCGGGCACAGGGATTGGTGTGTACAATTCCCAGCCCGCCTGATTTACCAACTAGGACGGGCCACAAATCAGGAGCACTAACCTCCAAGCCCAGTTGTTCAATTGTCTTGTCAATTGAGACTCTACGTCTGAAGTTCTAACTCATAAAATTTACCCCAATAGCCATATGTAATTGAACTATCCCTGTTAACTCTTTTGAGTTTGGAGATGAGGCACAGTGCTGGGGTCATGCAGGCAAGCTCCACTTGAGAGCTCGTCCATGCTCGATATAACCTTTCAATGCTTAATAGAAGTTGATGTCAATAAAATTGTCCCTATTGATAATTAGCACAATGCACAAAAGAGTTTATAAACTGCACCACAGAAACATTTACCTATTGAAGAATGAATCATGACACTCCATAGGGACTGCACATTCTAAACCTTGTGATTAAGATGGCCAAAGAGGTGCTTTAGAAAAGGTCAGTACCTTATGGAGATCATATTGTGTTACGATTTATTCACAGACAATAATCCTTAATGGAGTTTATTGTTTATCCACAGGGCTCACTGAACATTACAAGTCTAGTTGGGAAAAATAATCTATAAGGAAACAATTAGGTTGTCCTCCTTGCAACAGAGTGGATCAACATACATTGAAAATTAATTAAACAGTTTAAAAAACAGAATACAGATAAGATTGATGGACAAGTTTGGTGAGGGGGAAATTAATTGCAAATACAGCTTGGTCTAGTAACCATTTATTGTATTCAGCATTTATTTTACCGCTTTATGCACCTTCTCAGCACATAATTTGTGGTCCAAGTATCGTTTTATACATTTGGGGATATAATATAGATCATAAATGATAAAGCAATATGGTGTACAAAAGCAAAATACTGCGGATGCTGACAATCTGAAATAAAAACAGAAAATGCTGGAAATACTCAGCAGGTCAGGCAGCATCTGTGGAGAGAGAAACAGAGTTAACTTTTCAGATCGATGACCCTTCGTCAAAGCAATTTAGTGTGTTCATTGAATAACAAATAATTTTCAGTAACGAACATTTTAATCTAAATAGCAACATTTTGATTAACTCCTTCCATTAAATCAATCTATTTAAATTTAAGGCAAATTTTCTGTGGAGCCAGAGGCACACTCCTGGTGTGAGGTGGCTGGGAGTGCAGCATCGCCTCCGGAAAATTGGGTGGGCCCCAGATATGCCAGGTTCCTGCCCAGGCTGTGAATTTCTGATGGGGCCTGGTTGAGGTGGCACCTCTGTCCACTCTAAACACAGCCCATGACATTGGGGGGGATGGAGTCCAGAGGAGGGAATTCACATGCTGAGAATTTCCATAGCTCTGGCTCTCTATTGTCCAGGGACCTGAATACTCAAAATATACTTGGCATGCAGATACTTTGAGCGGCAGAAATGGAGCTCACAAGAAGATCCAGGCCTAATATCTCTCCTTCCGTGGCTTGGTGCCAAGTTATGTTTGATAACGCTCCTTGGGATGTTTTACTACTTTAAAACTGCTATATAAATGCAAGTTGTTGTTGTGCTCGGTCCTGCCCTAGACCACCAGTTAAAATTCTGGCAGCAAGACTGATACCGCTCCCTTTATAAAGGGGCGGGAGCAACTGGGAAGTTTGCCAATGTCACTTTTCCTACCTTCCCTTCTGGCAGGCACCCAAGATGCAACTCATTGGTATGGGCGCCGACTGATACCGTTTAAATTAGGTGACCCACCCTGACCCTGGATACTCCAATGGGATAACGAACAGAGGTCACTAACACTTGCTCCACTGCACTTCTACCAGTGAAACTGGGCCGAGGAATTTCAGTCCCAACTTCCTTAATTCCAAAAAGCAGTCTTGAAGGTTGCAACAGTTGCCGTAATATTTTAAAACAGTGGATGTCACTCCTTAGCAGGATTGAAAATATCCTGCAAAATCAGAATGTCGTGTTTGAATCCCGACAGTTGAGAGATAAGCCACTAATTCCCCCTCTGTAGAGGATAAAATTGCATGCTGCAGCATGGATTTTCCTGTAGCCAGAATCAACTTTGTTAATTTGGCAGGTGAGCATCGCCTAATTTAAATTTTTTGGGAGCTCCCAGTTGGGTTTGTGGCTGCACTGAGGAGCTTGCCACAGGGGGAATTGCTGCTACTGCCCATCCCCCATCCATTATCACTGCTAAAGGTTGCTGAAGTGTTGTTTGAAATCCAAGGTCAAATACCAGACACACTATTGAACCATCCCAAGCTAATTAGCCAATTCAAGATCAGGCACAATAAAATTAAACATCGCTTTCGGTAGCTTATTCCCAGAAAATAAAGTGGCCCAGTGTCACAGCTTCTTTGGTTCACAAAGCCTTATCTCTACAATTAATTGTCCCTTGGCATTGTTCCATCTGACTGAAAAGCAGCTAATATTGGGATTGAAATTGTGATTTATGATTACATAGGATCGCCACAATACCAGGCTCAGGGAGCCCAGTGTAGACAGTGTGTGAGTGAGCGTGTGAAGGTCCCTGATTACCGGCCCCGCAGGCGGGCAGCCCGGCGAGAGTGGCTCTCCACAATATCAGGCCCAGGGAGCCTAGTGTAGACGAGGTAGAAGATCAGCCATGATCTTATTGAATGGCGGAGCGGGCTCAAAGGGCCAAATGGCCTACTCCTGCTCCTATTTTTTATGTTCTTTATGTTTATAGGATATACGGCACAAAAACAGGCCATTCGGCCCAACCAGTCCATGCCAGCGTTTATGTTCCACTTGAGCTTCCTCCCTAAATCTATCAGCATAACCCTCTATTCCCTTCTCCCTCATATGTTTGTCTAGCCTCCCCTTAAATACATCTATACTTTTCGCTTCAACCACTCCCCGTGGTAGCGAGTTCCACATTCTCACCACATTCTGGGTAAAGACGTTTCTGCTGAATTCCCTATTTGATTTCTTGGTGACTATCTTATATTGATGGCCTCTAGTTATGCTCTTCCCCACAAGTGGAAACATGAATTTGCCACAGGAGGCGGGTCAGAGTCGGGTTGGCTGGTGGACGGGTTCCGGTCCTGCTGCTGGTTTCAGCTGCTCCCAAATAACAATTTTGATTGAACTGGACTCATTGGGCCGGGTAGCGCCCACGGCAGGCTTAATCAGTGGGTGCTGGTCTGCTGCTCGCATCTGCTGACGTCATCGATTCAGTTGGTTTTAAGGGGTCCATGTAGCCTTTGCTTTTCATTTCCTTTGTGCTGCTCCTGAAAATGGCCCACTGCAACATGACTGCTCCAAGATGTAAGGCTGCTCCTCGTTTTGATGATGACTCCCTCCAAGCTCTTGTGGAGGGAGTAAGTGGGCACAGGGAGGTTCTGTTCCCTCCCGATGGCTGGAGGAAGCCTCCTCAGCAGAGAAAGGCAGCCTGGCTGCAAATTGCTGAGGAGGTAAGCGCAAGGTCCTTGTGCTTACGCACCTGGGTTCAGTGCCGAAAATGGTTCAATGATCTGCTACGCTCAGCAAAAGTGAGTAGAACATCACACTTACCTTCAATCTGCTTCCCATCTGTTCTCATCCCCATCACTCTGCATTGTCAGCATATTCCTGCACATTCCACCTTACCTTTACTTCCCTTGCACCCTTACCTATCCCTCTCTCTCTATGTACAGAATCACTTCACCACCCCTCACACTCGCTCTCACTGTTACGCAATGACAACATCTAACAACGCACAGGGAGGCACCTTAGTATTGGCACTTCACTCTATCTTTGTCTCCCTCTAAGCTTCTATGGTATGGAATCTTTACACTCACGCCATCAATCTCGCTGAAACTCCACTTGTGTCCCTCCTTGCAGGAAAAGAGAGCCCACAAAAAGAGGGAGAGAGCGAGGATAGGAGGAGGCCCACCATCCCTGGCCACTTTAACAAGCGCTGAGGAGGCTGCTGACGACATCGTCGGAGGTGCAAAGGAGCTGGAAGTGGGGGACGTAGAGACGTGCGTAGTACAGCAAGCTGGTGACAGAATAGATTTGCAACCCTCTCATTTAGATTTCATGAGTGACTGATAATGCATCTGATGTTGATACAGATTGAGTTCTGATCATCTGCACAAGAGGTTGTTTCTGGTATAACAACAGAAAGCGCTGGAAAAACTCAGCAGGCCAGGCAACATCCATGGAGAGAGAAACAGAGTTAACGTTTCAGGTCGAAGACCCTTCGTCAGAACTGAGAAAAAAGCAGGAAATGAAACAGATGAAGTTGGAGGCTGGGGGAAGGAATAAAAGAACAAAAGGGGAGGTCTGTGAGGAGTAGAGACATTAAGAGATGCTAAAGGTGAGACGAGATGGTAATAGGACAGGTTAAGAAACAAAAGATGGCTCAGAAGTGTGAAATGTGAAATGCTGGCAGAATGAGAGACAGCTGCCATGGGGGAGGGAGAAAAAAAAAGGGAAAAGGCACAAACCAAAAGTGTGGATAAAAAATATATATATATATATTAGGGGTCGAGGTTATGATCTGAAATTGTTGAACTCGATATTGAGTCCAGAAGGCTGTAAAGTGCCTAATTGAAAGATGAGGTGCTGTTCCTCGAGCTTACGCTGAGCTTCCGTGGAACAATGCACGAGGCCGAGGACGGTGAGGTCTGAGTGGGCGTGGAGCGGTGAATTAAAATGACAAGCGACCGAAGCTCGGGGTCACCCTTACGGACTGAACGGAGGTGTTCCACAAAGCGGTCACCCAATCTGCGTTTGGTCTCCCCAATGTAGAGGAGACCACATCGTGAGCAGCGAATACAGTATACTAGATTGCAAGAAGTACAAGTAAATCGCTGTTTCACCTGGAAGGGGTGTTTGGGGCCCTGGAGAGTGGGAAGGGGGGATGTATAAGGGCAGGTGTTGCATCTCCTGCGCTTGCACGGGAAGGTGCCGGGTGAGGGGGAAGGGGTGCTGGGGTGATAGAGGAGTGGACTAGGGTGTCTCGGAGGGAGCGGTCCCTACGGAATGCTGAAAGGGGAGGTGAGGGGAAGATACGTTTGGTGGTGGGATCACGTTGGAGGTGGCGGAAATGGCGGAGGATGATCCGTTGAATGTGGAGGCTGGTGGGGTGAAAGGTGAGGACAAGGGGAACTCTATCGTGGTTCTGGGAGGGAGGGGCCGGGGTGAGGGTAGAAGTGCGGGAGATAGAACGGACACGGTCGAGGGCCATGTCAACCACGGTAGAGGTGAATTCTCGGTTGAGGAAAAAGGAAGACATGTCAGAAGCACTGGTATGGAAGGTGGCATCGTCGGAGCAGATGCGGCGGAGACGGAGAAACTGGGAGAAGGGAATAGAGTCCTTACAGGAGGCGGGGTGGGAGGAAGTGTAGTCCAGGTAGCTGTGGGAGTCAGTGGGCTTGTAGTGAATGTTGGTCAATAACCTATCCCCAGAGATGGAGACGGAGAAGTCGAGGAAGGGAAGGGAAGGGAAGAGTCGGAGATGGACCATGTGAAGGTGAGGGAAGGGTGGAAATTGGAGGCAAAGTGAATGAAATTGTCTGGTTCAGGGCAAGAGCAGGAAACGGCACCGATAGTCATCAATGTACCTCCCTCACCTCTTTTTCCGGTACATTGATGACTGTATCGGTGCCGTTTCCTGCTTGAAGCAAGTGTGTGCGGCCGACTGGGAGATGCCGCTGATGTCTGCTGATGATCCCTGGAATGACCCTGAAGCAAAGAAGTTGAGTGTGGTGGTGACTTTAACGGCCACTGGTAAGGAGTGTCCACCCGCTCCTCTGGGCTACAGGTGCTGGTGCAGCATTGTGCAGATGTCAGCGACTACCTCTTGCGAAAGTCTCAGCCTCCTTTGGCAGTGCTGCTCACTCATGTTGAGGAAGCTGATCCTCGGCCTGTAAACCCTGTGTTGGGGGTATCTCCTGCGGCAAGGTGCAGCCCTGCGCTGATGGCCTCTGCCCTGTGCAGCATCAGGTGGCTGAGGAGAAGGCTAGCGCTCCTGTTGTGCCTCATTCTGCTGCTGTCGTGGCTGCTCTTCCTCTGATTCTGAGGACCAGGAGGAGAGGGTATAAATGGTTCCCATTCCGCTGGTATATATCTCAGTTGAGGAAGAGATGTCAATGTGGCCAGAGGGTCATCCAAGGAGGTCAAAGTGCAAATAATCTCAGCTTAAACACTCACAAGCTCAATAGACCAGCAAAAAGTGTTCCAAAACCTCAAAGCACAAAGCTCTGTCATCTGAAAGTCAGCCATGTTGCACCTCCACTTTAATGCTGCAGGAGCAGCTGTCATGAATTGAGATCCTTGCTGAACCCGACACCTTCAGCTGGCGTGTTTGTCGCACAACGGGCAACACGCTGAAAATTTCTTAAAATGGGACGAGCCAGTTAAAAAGGCATTGTGTAGGCAGTTAACAAACTGTTAACTGCCTGAAGTGCTTCTCCCACCGCTTGGTGTCGGGTCTGATCGGGACTCGCAGACCCGACACTTTGCAAAGTTGCGTGGAGGCGGGATGGCAGCGGGTTAACAACCCGCCTTCAATCATTTTGATTTTTACTCCCGACCCGCCTCCAAACCCGCCCTCTGAGCGCCGGCAAATTCGCGGCCATGCTCTCTCTATCTACTCTATCAAAACCTTTCATAATTTAAAAAATCTCTATTAGGTCACCCCTCAGTCTTTTTTCAAGAGAAAAGAGACCCAGCCTGTTCATCCTTTCCTGATATGTATACCCTCGCATTTCTGGTATTATCCTTGTAAGTCTTCTCTGCACCCTCTCCAGTGCCTCTACATCCTTTTTATAATATGGCGACCAGAACTGTACGCAATACTCTAAGTGTGGTCTAACCAAGGTTCGATACAGGTTTAGCATAACTCACCTACTTTTCAATTCTATACCTCTAGAAATAAACCCGAGTGCTTGTTTGCTCTTTTTATGGCCTTGCTAACCTGTGTCGCAATTTTTAGTGATTTGTGTATTTGTACTCCGAGATCCCTTTGTTCCTCTACCCCACCTAGACTTGCACCCTCCAAGTAATAAGTGACCTCCCTATTCTTCCTACCAAGATGTAATCCCTCATATTTATCTGTGTAGAATTTCATTTGCCAATTATATGGCGATTCTGCAAGTTTATTAATGTCCTCCTGTAATTTGTTGCAGTCCTCCTCAGTATTGACTATGCCCCCCAAAAAATTTGGTGTCATCCACAAATTTAGAAATTGCATTTTTGATTCCAAAGTCTAAATCGCTAATACAAATTGTGAACAACAGTGGTCCCAGCACTTATCCTTGTGGAACACTACTATCCACCTTCTGCCACTGTGAATAAGGTACCTTTTACCCCTACTCTCTGCTTTCTGTCTTGAAGCCAGCTAGCTATCCATTCTGCAACTTGTCCCCTGACTCCACATTCTCTGACCTTGTTCATCAGTCTATTATGGAGTACCTTATCGAAGGCCTTCTGAAAATCTAGATAAATTATATCTACTGCATTACCATTGTCTACTCTCTCTGTTACCTCTTCAAAAAATTCAATGAAGCAAGACTTTCCCTTTTGAAATCCATGCTGACTATTCATTACTATGTTTTTGGTTTCCAGATGTTCTTCTATTTACTCCTTTAGTAGGAATTCCATTATTTTTCATACAACTGATGTTAAGCTGACTGGTCTATAATTCCCTGGACATGTTCTATCCCCCTTCTTAAATATCGGTATTACGTTAGCTATCCGCCAGTCCTCTGGCACTACACATTTTTCTAATGAATTATTAAATACGTGTAGTAATGCCTCTGCTATCTCTTCCCTAGATTCTTTTAAAATGCGTGGATGGAATCCATCCGGACCAGGTGTTTTATCCTCTTTGAGTTTGATAAATTTATTTAATCTATCCCCTTTTTTAATTTTAAATGCACTTATCTCATTACTAATCTCATCATCCAATGTCATGTCCTCCTGTTCTATCTCCCTGGTAAATACTGAAGCAAAATAATTATTTAATATTTCTACCATCTCTCTATCGTTACCTGTGGTATTATCCTGTCTATCCCTTAATGGCCCTATTCCCATTCCAACCTTCCTTTTTTATTGTATGGCACATGTTAATGTATTTGTATGAAATCCCTCTCTCCGCTACTTTAGCAAATCTGTTAATCTGTTTAGTCAATGTCTTCAGTAAAATAGTGGACAAATGAATTTCATACAAATGCAGTATCACATCCATCTACTATATATAAAATTTGATAATAGGTTATGTGCTTCATTGTAAACTCATCATAAGTACCTACAGTGCTTGTTACTCCTGTAGGTGGTGTTGTGATGGGTATTTTCAATGTTAAAGCTGTCACACTGCGTGACACACAATAGCTATCATTTTATCGTGAGAATCTATCACTCCCTGATTGCAGAATCTGGTCACCTGGTTCCAACAAAATGTTCAAAATGTTTTCTGCCACTCTTGTTCTTAGTAACTGAAATTTCTAATATTCACAATAAGGGTCTAAACAATTTTTTTCAAAAAATGACATATTTCACAATAACACGATTAAATTTATCCATTGAATTGACTTTTGTGCCTTTTAATGCCTGAGGTTGAACTGATATTCCTGGCCAACACTGTGACTCTGAGCTGAATTTGGATTGTGCAGTCTGAACATGTTCAATGTACCTATTTCCCCAGAATACAAGTCTGTTCAGTCAGCTATACTAATGGAATATTTTTCATTTGCTTCTAGCATTTTCTATGCTGTGATTTTTCTTTATATAATTTTGAAAAACAAGAAGACATTGAAGTCAATGGAAAGTAAAAATGTGTTTAAATCAGCAGCCAAGAGGATGCCATCAACTTCATGCTGGGCGGGTTACATTAAAATTACCCACATAGTTTCTAACACCTAACAGGGAGGGAGGGATAGAGATAGACAATTTCTTTCCTCATTCTAATTTGACTTCTTTTTAAAACCACAAGAGTGAAATTCAGCTTTGGCGTGGCACAAAAGAGGCAGGAATTCATTGGAAAGGAAATTTGGGTATGGTGTATAACAGACGGCTGATCCACTATCACCTGTTTTGCGCCCCTGCTGAAGTTGAGCTTCACCCTGAACAAGTTGAATTTTGAAAGCAAACAATGTCTCTTTTGAGGGAAACAGATAGGAAGGGAGAGTAGGTAGGAGAGGCATGGAGGGAAACTAATTGAGGGTGAAGGAACCTCTGGCCTTTCACCATCTGCCCTTGGGGGGGAGCGAGTATGACTGGATAGAAAGTTAAGTGTGAGGTGAGTCACAGCAGAGCAGGGGAGGGGAGGATACATTGGTTGAGCAGGTAGTTTAAAGAAAGTGTAGGGGTAGTGATGGAAGTGAGTTGGTGGTAGCAAGAGGAATATGCGTAGTGAAAAGGTGAATGTATAGATGATGCAATGAGAGCCAGTGGATGGGGAAACATAAGTGATTGGGTGACAGAATGGAGTCATTGAGGGCCACAGTTTCCCTGCAAACCCTACCCCAAATGCCGCCTGAAACTGTTGGTGCTCCTTTCCCCACTACACTATGCCATGCTCCCACCTAAAAAAAAAGACAGAGAGAAGCAGAAGAGGACAGAGAGAGAACCAAGCAGAGTAAAGAGGAGAAAAGAGGAGAGAAGAGACTGAGAAAAACAGCAACATGATGACATCAGAAACCGATAACAGAATGGCCTTATTCTCTGATCTACCGTGCAAGATTGATTAGTTGCTACTGATATTTCTCAGCACAATTTCAATCCCATGATGTTTATCCAGGAAAAGGGATCCAAATCAGAATTGTTAACTATTTACTATAGAGAACAACACAGGCAAGGATGTGTTTCAAAGACATAACGGCCCGAAAATTAGACCTAATACGCGAGAGTACGCACTGTGTACTCTCGCGTTTTAGGTCTCCAATTGCCGGTTTCCTGCATGCACTGCGCATGCGCGGGAAACCGGCACTTCGTGAATTCAAAAGGGGGCTGGTTCCTAAGTGAACCGTGTGCGCGCTACAGGCTGCGCGCACGCAGTGCACTTAGTGCTTTGAACGTGCAGGTAAGCATGGAAGATTTTACACATAAAGAAAGGAGGCGTAAGACCCTCTTTTAACAAGGTAAGTAGTTAATTAAGTATTTTAAATTTTTTTCAACAGGTATATCTTTTTTAGAGACTTTAAAGAAAGGTAAGTTTATTTTTATAACTTTTAAAAAGATTTTTAAATTTTTTCAAAAATTTAATTTTTTGTTTAAAGTGGTTAATTTATTTAACTATACTTATTTTATTAAAGTGATGGCTTTTTTTAAAATTTAATTGAGGTTTAGCTGTTCTTTTGGGGGGGTATAGTATTCATAGCTTTGACAGCCCTTGCTGTCAAAACTATGAATGAAAGATGGTGTGCTGCCATTGACTCTAACTGAATCATGTGATCCCAGAGCTCGCACAAACTAATTGCGTCTCTGGGTCACGCAAGCACTGCACAGCTGCAGCCTTGAAACTAAAGTTCGTGTGGACCCGGAGGAAAAAGGTAGGCGCGGAGTGAGATATCGCGGGGAAGCCTTACCCCCGCGTGAACACTTCAGTGTTTAATTTCTGGGCCAATATATCTTTCTCATATGGTTTATAATGCCCACTTAATTTTTAATGTGTTTACTGCCTTGTAACACATTCCAGCCTGGATATGATGACTGTCTGGCTAACTGACCTGATTAAAAATGTGTGAGGCGTAGGTTTTCATGAGAAAAGATTTAAAATCCAGTTTGCCTTGCCAGTGTGGGAGCTCACTGAATCCTTGGCTGCAATTTTGTCATTGGATGCGGGTTGGGAGCGGGTCAGGTGGTTTCCAGGTTCCAGTCCCGGCCCAACTGCATCCGGCCCATGGACGTGATTTTACATTGATTGACCTTGTTAAGCCCGCCCTGCGGGCTTGCCGGCCAATTAAGAGGAAACCGGTCAGATGATGTCATTTGATGATGCGTCATCTGCCGGTTTTCTTAAAGGGACCACACACAATTTTTTTTTGACAGCTCATTTCTCAGTGTTTGACAGCATTGAGGTGCTGCAAACACTGACAATCACTGTACAGAGGTGAGCTCTTGCACCCAGGCTCTCCATGACTCTCTCCATAGGCTGGAACCGATGGCAGCTGCAGGTGAGGTGACAGGAGTGATCTGTCACTGGTGAGAGAGGTTCTCCCAATGAGGTGGGACTAGACATCGATTTCAAAACTTGTTACCTGCAGAAAAGTGTAAATGCATTAAAAATGATTTTCCCAACATTTTCTTACCTCTGAAACTCACCAGTGCACCATTGGATCCTTCACACCACTTCTGCAGCTGTCATCAATGCAGAAACTTTACAGCAGACTCACAACACACCACACTTACCTGGCATGGTTCCGGGCGTCGGGAACCCCGAGGCAGACGCGGCAAAATTGAAAAAGAGCCTGTTAACAAGCAGATAAGTGGTTTTAATCCTCTTCCCACCGCTAGGTGTTGGGTCCATGTGCAAATCGGGGACCCGACACTTGGGAAAATTGCTTGGAGGCGGGTTGATGGCGGGATCAGAACCCTCTCAGTGCCGATAAAATCGCGGCCCTTGTGTCTGATGGTTGCATGAAGACATCTCTTGTACTGAATTATCATAGGCGTAGTTTTTTATTGGTTTTGAACCACTGAATAGGGAATTTAACACACTGGTCAAAGAGAACCATTGAACCCCAATTTTAATCTAACCTGCCTGGCGGGAACTGGGTCAGGCGCCCACTTTATGTGTAGAATGGGCCTATACTCTCTGGAGTTTAGTAGAATGAGAGGTGATCTCATTGAAACATACAGGATTCTGAAGGGGATTGACGGGGTAGATGCTGAGAGGTTGTTTCCCCTGGCTAGAGTGTCTAGAACTAGGGGGCATAGTCTCAGGATAAGGGGTACGCCATTTAAGACTGAGATGAGGAAGAATTTGTTCACTCAGAGGGTTGTGAATCTTTGGAATTCTCTGCCCCAGAGGGCTGTGATTGCTGAGTCTTTGAGTATATTCAAGGCTGAGATAGATAGATTTTTGGACACTAGGGGAATCAAGGGATATGGAGATCGGGCGGGAAAGTGGAGTTGAGGTCGATGATCAGCCATGATCTTCTTGAATGGCGGAGCAGACTCGAGGGGCCGTATGGCCTACTCCTGCTCTTATTTCTTATGTTCTTTACACCTGCCCGATTTTACGTTCACTGACTTCAATGGAGCATAAACTTAGGCGGGTGTGAAAACAAGCATCTGACCCCAACCCGCCTCGATCTCGCTGAGTGGCTTAGGTTAAAATTGGGGCTCAAGTAACTTTAGCATAAAGTGAGGTTTGTAGCTGAAGGGAATACGTATTGTATTGAATTGCATTCATTGAGTATTTTTATTTATACCACATGAATGGTTTCAAATATCATATTGGAAGAAAATGTTTGTTTATTACTAGGTCAATTTTATTTCAGTCTGGACTACAGTGAATATAAAGAATGCTTTTACATCTCCCCTTCCTTTATCTGCTGTGGTTTTTACTTTTTTTTTCCCCCTCAAATGACTTTGCATACCATCTTGAAAAATTTTACCACTGGGGATTAAAGTTTCAAATTTTAGGCAGCCATATTCTTTTAAGGATCTACTTCATAAGTTTAACTCTTCTTTGCGTCAGATTGCCTGTCTTCAACATTGCTTAATCCCACATGGAAAGCTCAGTCAAGCTCTTCTACATCTCCAATTTATAATCCACTATCTCCCATAATCTGGCTCACTTTTTAGTCTTTTGTAAACAGAAACCTGCGCAATTTGTCTTATCTCCGCTACACACTCTCTGTCCACGTAATTAATTATTGAATATGCTGACGGTTTTGAATTTTCCATGTACTTCTGTCAATACCTGCCTGCTCAGGACATTTTCCTCTGTGACCTTAACTCCTTCATTTCTTCCCCCCTCCCCAACCAATTTCTTCCTGCTCCACATTTCTCAAGGCTTTGATCCGATATTCCTTGGGTCATGATCCCAGCAGTTATGCCAGGATTGTACCCATTGCTGCCCTCTGGCACTGACCTCTCCATTGTTTATGGGGCCAGTGGGAGGGCACCGCATTAGCATAGGGTATGTGCACCCGTCTATCCCATGCCCATGGAAATCTTGGTGCCTCCTGACTGTTTGGGGGGGAGGGTGGGGGATGTTGTTTCCCAGGCCTACACCCTTCGATCCTGGAAATCCTTCTATTGACTGCCTGAGCAAAGGAGATAACTGGTGGAAATTAAAATCTTTGCCTGGCCTGGACGCCACTGGTGGGGCCCACATGCAGCCCTGAGGCCAGTACACCACCACTCACTCGGTGCACCGGTTACCACAGAACCGTCGGGTCCCTATGGTGGATCTGGAGCAGGAGCTCCCAGCTTAAGAAGTCCATACATCATTTGCCATGTAAGGGGCAGGAGACTGGCGGAATCCCTACAGGAATTTCAGGGCCTATGATTATATCAGACATTTGTACTCCCTTTGGTAACTCATTAGAAATCCCATTAACCAGATTTTTCCTTGTTTTAATTTGCTGCCTTTAATCAGATTTTTAAAAATCACCAATATCTTTACATTTTGCACACACAGTAATTCTTTCTTCCTCTTCCTGTTTTTCTGTACGTGCAAACATTTAACATTAGTGCAATTGAAGAACTTCCTATACTGGTTTAGTGACTGTAATTTCCTGAAACTACAGTTTATAACCTATTGACCGAAGTAGAAAAAAACTGAGAACTCCCTCGATGCTCCCTGACAGCAATGAGAGGGGATCTCATTGAAACGTATAAAATTCTGACAGGGCTAGACAGACTGGATGCAGGGAGGATGTTTCCCCTGGCTGGGGGTGTCGAGAACGAGGGGACACAGTCTCAGGATACGGGGTAGGACATTTTGGACTGAGATGAGGAGAAATTTCTTCACTCAGAGGGTGGTGAACCTGTGGAATTCTCTACCACAGAAGGCTGTGGAGGCCAAGTCACTGAATATATTTAAGAAGGAGATAGATAGATTTCTAGACACGAAAGGCATCAAGGGGTATGGGGAGAGAGGGGAAATATGGTATTGAGATAGAGGATCAGCCATGATCATATTGAATGGTGGAGCAGGCTCGAAGGGCCGAATGGCCTACTCCTGCTCCTATTTTTCTATGTTTCTATGTAAGGTTCCAAAGGATTACTGTTTACTAATATCAACTCTGTGATCAAACACATTACAGGCTAAAACCTCTGTGGGCCCTGCAGAGGGGGACAGGGGTGCAGTGGGGCAAACTTCTGCCCACCACTTTAGCCTTCTCATTACTCAATCCCAAATCCAGGGGATGGGGCCATTATCAATTGGAGCAGCATCCTGCTGCTCTGAGAGTGGAAGCCCGAGGCCCAGACTGCACTGAAGAAAACCAAGATAAAAATGTATGTTTTTTTGGGGCATTCTCTGGCCCTTCCTCCAACTGCAATTGACCCTCCTGGGTCTACTGTAGCTCCCACTTAAGGACTAGAATGGAACTCAAGCCTGCTCTCAAAAGGTGTGCGAATAACTGGACGAACAGGGATGAGCTGCGCAGAATTCCTGGAGTAGCCTGGGAATGTCCCCAGACGTCGCCCAGACAGTTACCTCGATATGTGGGAGAGCGGCCAAAAGAAGCATCTGCCCCACTAGGTCAGAATCTGGATTTGAACTTAAATGGAGCGGAAACCCTGTGGGTGTGGATTCTGCTCCAAACTGCAACCCCCACCCCATCAGCACAACTACACTGCAATTCTGTCACTGAGGGTGGAATTTCTACCTGTACATATTTGATCAAAAAATAACATTCTATCTGTCAAATATATTTTAACAGAGAAGCACATTCCCTCTCAAACTGATGGAGAGGCACACATTTCCTGCAAATGGAGATAAATATTCCTCTCTAATAAGCAGATAGAGTTTCCTGATGACAGGGAGACGCTCACACACATATACAAATCAATATATAATGTAGGGGGAGAGCAACAAAATAAATAATCTTGCTGTTCTTTGGTGACTGGGTCTCATAAATTGCCGCAAGAAGATAAGAAAGGAAGAGCAATTTGATCATATTAAACCACAGAAATGATGCATCACCGAGGCCCTGCTTGTGAGCTCATTTGTTTGTGTGGAACTCAGTACAATTTCCTCAGGGGTTTTAGGTAGCAATGGTTACCACGGCTCACTGAAGAATGTACAGATAAGATAATTTGAAATATTTTCTTCTGAGGTTTTTTCACTATTATTCTCATTCAGTTACCCGTTTCCTATACCAATGCAAAGTTTGGGATTTTTTTTCTTTATTCATTCACGGGATGTGGGCGTCGCTGGCAAGGCCAGCATTTATTGCCCATCCTTAATTGCCCTTGAGATGGTGGCGGTGAGCCACCTTCTTGAACTGCTTCAGTCCATTGTAGCAGGTTTTTTTTGATACGGCGAAGTGGCTTGCTAGTGGCCATTTCAGAGGGCAGTTAAGGGTCAACCACAATGCTGTGGGTCTGGAGTCACATGTAAGGACGGCAGGTTTCCTTCCCTAAAGGACATTAGTGAACTAGTTGGGTTTTTACAACATTATGGTAGTTTCATGGTCACCATTACTGATAGTAGCTTTTTTTAAATTCCAGATTTATCTAATTAACTGAATTTAAATTCCCCAACTGCCATGGTGGGATTTGAACTTGCGTCTCCGGATTAATAGTCCAGGATCTGCCAGAACCACCCAGCTCCAGACCTCCTAAGAACATAAGAAATAGGAGCAGGAGTAGGCCATTTGGCCCCTCGAGCCTGCTCTGCCATTTAATGAGATCATGGGTGATCTGATCTTGGGCTCAGCTCCATTTCCCTGCCCACTCCCCATAACCCTTCACTCCCTTGTTGTTCAAAAATCTGTCTATCTCCACCTTAAATATATTCAATGACCCAGCCTCCACAGCTCTCTGGGGCAGAGAATTCCAATGATTTACGACCCTCTGAGAGAAGAAATTCCTCAACATCTCAGTTTTAAATGGGTGACCCCTTATTCTGAAACTATGCCCCCTAGTTCTAGATTTCCCCATGAGTGGAAACATCTTCTCTGCATCTACCTTGTCGAGCCCCCTCAGTATCTTATATGTTTCAATGTTTGAGGATTGTGCTAATGGTGCCTTTTCAGGATGTGTGTTGAGAGTGGTTGGAGGTGACGGAGGTCATATGAGATGAGATGAGGATTGCAGTCACTGGCAGTGGTGGAGGGAGCAAATAGGAGGCGAGCATGCCAAGGGAGTGAGGGCGATAGGAGGTGCATTGATTTGGTCCAGTTGGTCATGATGAGAGCGATGTGGGGGTGAGGAGTAGTGTGAATGGAGTAGGACTGACCAGCCAGAGTGAGAGGGGGTGCAGTGCAGTATCTGGGAGAATATAGCCATATGCTCACCTTTCCTGACCCGGTCAGATCATTGAACCGCTTGCAGCACTGAATCCATGATCTCCGGGTCACACTCCTGCTGCTGACCTCCTCCGCCACCTCCAGCCATGCCTTCATGGTCGTGCCAGCAGGCTTCTTTATCTCACTGGCTGGGAACAGCACCTCCCTCCTGCCCCAGCAGCACATCCAGCAATCCATCTGAAAATCTTGGTGCAGCCTTTCATCTACTCCCACTCATTCTTCAGCTTCCCGGTTGTTCTTTTACAACAAAACCCTACAAACCTCCTCCTCCGTTTCATCTCTGAACTGGGCCTCTAAATAGGCGACGGGAAGTCGTGCCATGCGGGCTGGCGTCACATCTACTCGCGCACATGAGACGCAAAAACCGGAGGTAAAATGATAAAGAGGCATCCCTGTTGAAATCAGATTTTTATTTTATTCGTTCACGGGATGTGGGCATTGCTGGCAAGACCGGTATTTATTGCCCATCCTTAATTGCCCTCGAGAAGGTGGTGGTGAGCCGCCGCCTTGAACCGCTGCAGTCCTTGCGGTGAAGGTACTCCCACAGTGCTGACTTTGGTACAACTGAATGGCTTGCTAGGCCATTTCAGAGGGCGGTTAACAGTCAATCACATTGTGGGTCTGGAGTCACATATAGGCCAGACCAGGTTTCCTTCCTTGAAGGACATTCGTGAACCAGTTGGGTTTTTATGACAATCCGGTAGTTTCATGGTCACCATTACTGATACTAGCTTTTTAATACCAGATTTATTTAATTAACTGAATTTTAAATTCCCCAGCTGCCGTGGTGGGATTTGAACTTATGTCTCCAGATTATTAGTCCAGGCCTCTGGATTAATAGTCCAGTAACATAACCACTATGCTACCGTACCCTCCTACCCGTCCCACGATGTTGCGCTTACGTCACCTGCTATCGGCCTCACCCCCCGCCCCGTTCCCGTCTCCACGTTAATATCGGGGCCAACATCAACATTTAAGAATAGGTTAGGCAGGTGGTTGAAGTAAAGGGGGGGAGAGTGAAAGGGATTTGGGAACAGAGCAAGGTTAGGATCACAGCTCGTGTGTGTGGAGGATAAACACCAATATTGTCTGGTTGGGCCGAACGGCCTGTTTCCCATGTTGTAACTTCAGTGTAATTCTACGGAAAATATTTCATTGTAGTGCGATCAACTCACTTTTCAAAGGAACTAAAATCACAAGACTCTGATCTTACCATCCTTCTCTTATCGGAGGGAGGATCGTCAGCCTCATGTTCTCCTCGATTTTGAACCAATGAAGAGTCACAAAGACGTCTTTTTCTTGTGCTAGACAACTCTGCACTGTGTCTCTTGTAACCTGTGGTGCTGTCTGCAGGTGTTCTGCCCTGGGCTTTCCCTCCACAATCCAGGCTCTTCCTGATCTTGGGTGACTTCCGAACCATCTCGGAGTCCTCCAGCAGCCTCCTTTTCTTGCTGTTTTGTCGCATCTGGTAGGTGAGAACGTGAAGGGCCGACGAGCTGTTCTCAGCAGCCACCTGCCTCATGTCCATAATGCTCTTCATCGCTTCCATGATGTGAGCCATCTTCCCCAAATCTTTCTCGGGCGCCTTGACCAGTTTCTCCAGGACCGCCTGTAGTTGTCGGGTTTGATCCAAACATGGACACAAGACTTGAATTCCAGAGGTGAGGTGAGAGTGACTACCCTTGACGTTAAGGCAACATTCGACTGAGTGTGGCACAAAGGAGCCCTAGTAAAATTGAAGTCGATGGAGATTTGGGGAGGGGGGAAGCTTTCCAGTGGCTGGGATCAGAGCTGGTTCAAAAGGAGATGGTTGCGGTTATTGCAGGCCAGTCATCTCAGCGTCAGGACATTGATGCAGGCCTTGCCAGCAACACCCACATTCTGAGAATGAAAAAAAAAAGTAAATATATCTTGGAGAATTATCATCCTGTGTGGATAGTACAGGATTCAGACAGCAACATAAGCAGAAACTTATGACATGGCAAGAAAGGTGAAGGAGAAACAAAATGAATATAGCTCTCGGATGTGAACTAATTGCTCAACCACAGAGCACTTCCTTAGCAACTCTACCGTGTCACTTCTGTCCTTACTTTGCCTTTGAAGATCTTTCTCTTTGTCCCCTCCTAACCCCCACCTTTTTGTTCCTGCTGCTGAGAGTCCACTAATTGTCAATCACCATGTAAAGCACGCTGAGATATCTCTCTCTCTACGTGAGGAGTGTTGTGGAAATGTATGTTGTTGTTGCTGTAATGAGCTTGTTAGCTTTTGTTTCATTGATCCAAGGAATGCAAGTTTCAAATAAATAATGAAGAAACTTGACAATTTGGCCAGCCTGCATAAGATAGGATTCCCTAAACATTACTTTGGAGTCAGACACCACAAACAATGTAACGTGCCAGAGTCAGATGAGTTATCACTGATTAGAAAAGAAAGGAAGAAAAACAATGTTACCAAAAAATAACAATTGGCTATTCTACTACTGACTGCTTACATTTTGGATTAAGCCATAGTGGTTAAACTAAGGTGTTATTTCATTGACAACCCCTTTACTTGTGCCAAAGGCAGATTTTTTGCTTGGCACACCCGATGGGTAGGAGTGGGAATTGTGAACGGGATCCAGAACCAGACCACTTTTTTGCCCGTCCGATTTTCTACTGTTTCTTCCACCCACATCAAAGTTTCCATCTCGTAGGAGGTGATGAGGTGCAGGTTGGCAGGTTCACTACCTGTTGTCACTCTCCCTCTCTCTCTCTCTCTGGTGTTCTGGAGTGTCTTCTATTTTTAAAAAGAATGTAAAAAGTATTAAGGACTTCTAGTTGGCGTGAAATGCCGTCAAACCCAGACGTCAGCAGACAGAACACAATGGGAGTGATGACATGTGCATCAACCAAGCAATTACATACCATGTGAGGATGTGAATGAAGGAACACTTGCAGGTGGATGTTGGGGGTGTAAACAGTCTTGCTTGGGGATTGATGATGAGCAACTGAAGCACTCTAACACAATGAAGGGGAGGTGACTGTAAGTTGCAAACATCCTTAATTCATTGTATTCTTAGAAGGTGAGCCTGGCTCCTCTTACCTTGGCAGACCTTGTAAGGTTGTTAAACTTTTTGCGACACTTTGTTGGCTTGTGTGGGGTTGTGCAATTAGCGCTGGCTGCTGTGGCCACCTTCTGCTATTGGTGCTGTGCTGTTCTCCTTGTTGGGCATTGTTGTGGGATTCCAAATGACCCTCTCCTGTGCCCAGTTTTACTTAGAAGCACTTCCAATGCTTAATTTGTGAACATGGGGACCTCATTCAATCTCCAGAATTTTTACAAATCTTGGCTGCAAAAATCTAGCATGTTCACACTGTACGTCTTCTGGGAGTACAATGGAAAGCACGAGAATTAGGCCGAGACCTGGATATGCTACTAGATTTTAGGGAGACCTTTTTGGGATGGGACCTCTGTCTACCCCAAACCACCGCCCTTTCTCTGGCAAGTGCCTGAGATGTGCTCATCGTGGCAAAAGTGCCCCTCAGTTTTATGTAGCTCAGAGAACCTCTCACTGACCTCGGTATTCCACAGAGTCAGTGGTGGAGGTTCCTGGAGGGCTGATTCAGCACTTACGACAGTTTCAAAGGCTGGTGGATTTTTGAGATCCTTTTCTTTTATTGCTAGAAATTTAAAGTTTTGCTGTTCTGTCTTTTAAATCCAGCAGCCGCACATGCATTTCTGCTCTACAATGGTGACCTCCCACTATGTGGGATCTCATCCAGGTACTGTTAATTTGGCTGCCTCCGGAGACTCTGATGGGGTCAGCACACTACTCGCTCAGGAAGCACAAATAGTGCTCCATCATTTTTCTGCTCAGATTTTTGATGCCAAAATATCTAGGCTGAAAGGTTTACTGTTGGTGCAATTCAAGAAATTATCAAATTGGTGTGCTGTTGTTGCAAACATTCATCAGTTTTCAATCTAAACATTTGGTAACTACAAGAAATTGGAAGTGTGACAAATATCTTTGGATGTGGCGCCATTAATTAAAGCTGGGCTATATGCATTGTTACAATTACTAGTCAATCCGCTAGCATCCCTTCAGTTAAGTGTTTGTGTGGAGAGATGCTTGGTTGAGATATTGAACTCATTTTGTTGGAACATGCAATAATTGTTTTAACTAATCCATATTTCAATTTCATAAAACAACTGTGTAGGAGGTAAATGGTACAGTGCAATTTTAATCCTGAGTGCATCAAAATAGATAATGTCGCATTGCTGATAAGTTAATTTGGGGGGATACTCTTCGCCAGAGCCCACAAGGCTGCTTTTGTAATTAGATGTTTATTGCCTTTAACGAGATAGTGGAATGCAGAAATAGTTCTGATGGTTTAGGTTTTAACACTTGCTATATCCTTAGGTTCAATGCCACTGGCCACTCCTGGAGGTGGACCTCATAACCCCTGAATCTGAGTGTACCATTAACTGTCCAATATTTAGGTAAATGTAAAAAGGCCCAGGGTCAATCCAACAAGCCTTGGCACTGTACTCTGGCTTATGGAATACATTACATTCCTTCAAGTGATCACTTCATCTTTGGTAGGTGGAATAAAATGCACACTATCAGATCATGGCTCAGGCTATAAACCACTAGATTAATTTACTGAACGTTCAACAAGTAGATGAGCAGTACCGAACACAAACAATGGCCCGGATTTTGCGTTAAGAATAAGGGTGAGGCTGTCAGCACTCACCGTTATTATGGAGTAAATCAGACAGCAACTTCCAGAGTCTGCACATGTGCAGTTAAACGCGCAAATTCCGAAGTTGTTGTCCGAGTTGCCCTGCTCCTCCAGAGGCTGCGCTATAACAGTACCTCGCCGAGAGACTTGGCATTGAAATCCATGTAAGTGCATGGAGTTGGGGTACTTACCCACTAGTTACCCACTAAACATGCCAGAAAAAGTTAGGGCTGTGCATTCAGGTGTAAGTGAATTTTTAACAGCATGATTGATAAGTCATTATTACTGCCAAACAAGCTCTCTGGCACTGAAAATTTAATTTTACAAGAGTGCAATGTTATTCCTTCAGAATTTATTTAGTGTTGCAGGTTTTTTTTTAAATTAAAATAATTTCATTTCCTTTTTCTTTCTGTCTCTTTTATCTCTCTCTCTCTTCTCCCCTTCAAATCTGCCGTCATCACCCCTCTTTTCAAAAAAACAAACCATGACCCCTCCAACCTTGCAAACTAACGTCCCAACTCCAACCTCCCTTTCCTTGTAATCCTTGAACGTGTTGTCACCTCCCAAATTCATGCTCATCTTTCCCAGAACTCCATGTTTGAATCCCTCCAATCAGGTTTCCGCCCTGCCACTGTACCGAAATGGCTCTTACCAAAGTCACAAATGACATCCTAGTTGTCACAGGCAAAAGTAAACTATCCTTCCTCATCCTTCTTGACCTATCTGCAGCCTTTGACATGGTTGACCACAAAATTCTGCTCCAACGCCTCTCCACCATCGTCCAGCTGGTGGGACTGCATTTGTCTGGTTCCATTCTTATCCATGCAGTCGTAGCCAGAGAATCACCTCCAATGGCTTCTCTTCCCGCTCCCGCACCATCACCTCTGGTGTCCCTATCCTTGGCCCCTCCTATTTCTCATCTGCATGCTGCCCCTCGGCAACATCATCTGAAAACACTACATAGGATTACAAAGGATATACGGCACAGAAACAGGCCATTCAGCCCAACCAGTCCATGCCAGCGTTTATGCTCCACTCGAGCCTCCTCCTGTCTTTCCTCATCTAACTCTATCAGCAAAACTCCCTATTCCCTTCTCCCTCATATGCTTATCTAACCGGCCCTTAAATGTTTCTATACTTTTCATTTCAACCACTCCCTGTGATAGCGAGTTCCACATTCTCGCCACTCTCTGGGTAAAGAAGTTTCTTCTGAATTCCCCATTTGATTTCTTGGTGACTATCTTATATTGATGGCCTCTAGTTATGCTCTTCCCCACAAGTGGAAACATTCTCTCTGTATCCACTCTATCAAAATCTTTCATAATTTTAAAGACCTCTATTAGGTCACCCCTCAGCCTTCTCTTTTCAAGAGAAAAGATGCCCAGCCTGTTCACCCTTTCCTGATAGGTATACCCTCGCATTTCTGGTATCATCCTTGAAAATCTTCTCTGCACCCACTCCAGTTCTTCTATATCCTTTTTATAATATGGTGACCACCACCACCAACAACAACTTTGTAAGATCTTAATGATCTCTGAGTTCTTGGACAAGACACCAATAGGCAGCAGCCAGTATGTTTGAGCAATAGATCAAGATTTATTAAGCATACAGCATAATATACTTAATATTAGGCGATAGTTTTAACGAGTAGCTCGCAGCCCTTGGTCTCTGGAACCTCTCAGACACAGATGACGTCGTCTTAAGTCAGTTCCTTTGTTCTCGCAGTACATCTGTGTAAAGTTGTTCTTTGAGTATCGAGGTTTTAACCCTTTTCTTATCAGAAGTTGGTTTGGCCAGTGTCCATATATGGTTTTTAACAAAATCACCTTTTATAATTGGTTCTAATGGTCAAAATACCATTGTCACTCAGACTAAGGTAGCATCCCGCCTTTCCAGTATTTTTCCACCAACTTTGCCATGTTCAGTGTTATCTTGTTTATAGTTTTTCACCCCATTGGAATTTACTTTATCTCTTTCATTTCTAGCTTCCCTGGTACAAGGCCTTTATACCTGGGGCCCATATCAGCGCTGTTTCACGAGTCTTGAGGTATCCAAACTATCTCACTTTAATCTACCAGATAAATACCTTATCTCCATGATCTCTCTCATTTTATGTCCTTATACTAATTATTTTTTAAATATCATTGTAATTCGTTTTGGTAAGCGAATTTTAATTTCTACTTAGCATCATAATATGTTTTTTTAGCAATTTAACCTTCACTCTGTCGAAGTTTCGACTTCCGAGTAAGACTCTTTAAACAATATCATCAAAGAAGGCTTTATTATTATATTTTACTTGCAAGGCGAATGCAACCATAGCCAAATAGCTATGACTACAGACTGAAGAATCAAACAGAAAATGGAAGATCTTATACACTGAAAACAAGCTTCCCATATCACATGACATGTTGTTTAAGGTAAGCTAAGTTACGAGTTAAAAAAACATAAGAAATGCCTTACAATGAGACTAGCTAATCTCTACAAAATGGAGTCTATCTATCTGTTCTTCTCTCACCAAGGCCAAGGCGTCTGGTTGTTTACTTCACTAGCCTTTGGTTATCTCAAGTTGATTAGAAGAAGCCTGTTATTTCTCTGTGCTGGCAGACTTTGCTGACAGCATAGTCTAAAACTTTAAATACATTTTCATGAGAAACATAACAACGGATTCTTGCTTTCCAAACAAGTCAGATTCGGCCATTTTGTATCATTCTTTGTTCAAGGAAGCCATTTTGTGTCCAAGACAAAAACTGCACTTCCACAACTTGCAGTCTGTGGCTGTTTGTTATCAAAACTTAGTCAAAACTGCTTTTGACTGTCTGCAGCTACATTTTGAACAAGTCTTAGCTTTTTAGTTACCCAGGAGTAATTATGGGTAATATTATTTGGTCAATGGCTACACTTGAATTTATATGTATATGATTCTCATCTACTAAATATCTCTAAATATCAGCCTTTCGTACAAGTCCCCACCCCGAGGATGAAATGTTTTAAACATTGATTCCTCGACTACTTCAATCTATTCTCTGACAAGCGTTGCTGCAAATTGGAGTCCACTAATTGAGGGGAACGGAACACTTCTCAAATGAGGTTTTATCCCCCTTTTCATTATAGGCCTGGGTGCTAACTATGACACTCACAGGGGCTGACCGCCTATCCTCATGGCTGGAGGACACCCCGGGGTCTCCCCAACCATCATGTCGGCTATGCTGATATGTCTTGCCTTCTAGTGCGTCCCAGTCTATCCTTTCTCCTCCGCCCGCTACTCCTATTGCTGCATACGATCTGGCAGTATCGGCCCTGATCTGACCCTTACTTAAATTCAATTCACTGTTCGGGTGTTCCAATTCTGCCCTGCGTGGGGTATTCTCTGTTTCTTCTATCTTTCCTGATGTTACCCCGCCTGGGGTCTCCTCAACTTCGGATCTTCTCTTTCGGTGTGCTCAATTAATTTGTTGGTGCTGGTTAGTCATAGGCATGAGTACCCAATTGGCTTATGTATCAAAGTCTTACTACATAGGGTATACATATATCAAATACACTATCATTACAAGTTGGTGAACTACCAGAGCATGTGAAATAATACGAACCTAAGGGTGTGCTGATATATTAAGCCGAATATCCCACCAGTGTGAGTTGTCCTCTATGCTGTCAATTTCAATATCCATTTTCGAGTTGTCTTGCTCCAAAACATAAAAATGCTTTAGGGAGGAGTTCAGTCGCATCATGAGCTCACTGAAACGCTCAAACAACAGGGGAATGTCGTATCCGAATTGTGCCACATAATTGTGCAGCTCATACTTAAGCATCTCATTTACTGTCAGTTTCACTTGAATTTATGGGCCAAAAATTTGGCACTTGCCGGGACTGTGAACTCACCCGTAAGGCCTCCTGAAGTGCCGGTTTCCTGCATGCGCGGGAAACCGGAACTTCCGGTGGCCTGAAGGAAAGGGTTCGTAGTTGAAGCGCATGCGCATTGAAATTCGGTATTTTTCTCAATTGGTGCAGTGCGGGTAAATCCCCGGCAGCTGCGCTTTTAAAAAGCAAGAGTAAAGCCTTTTTAGAAGCTCTGGAACAACCAGGAAGAAGAAATCTTTCACCAGTGGGGCTACTAAACTGAAAATTTTTAATTCTGAAAGGGAGCAAAGTTTTTTTCATAAAGTCTGAGGTAAGTTTCCAATTGTAAAAATTTTTAAAAACGGGTTTTGACCATTTGGAGTAGTGTAGTTATAAGGAGCAACTCTCGCTGTGTGCAAGGCCTAATTGAATTAGATTTTTTTCTTTCAGAAAGTCTGAGGTAAGTTTCCAACTTTAAAAATTTGTTAAAAACGAGTTTGGACCTTGTTTTGAGTAGTGTAGTTATAAGGAGCAACTCTTGCTGTGTGCAAGGCCTAATTGAATTAGATCTTTTTCTTAAATATGAAAATGACTGTTTAAAAATGAATTATTTAACATTTCCAAAAGTTTAAAAAAAGAAAATGATCATCAATTATATTCCTTTAAGTAAGTATGTATGTATGACTTTCTGAAAATGTTAGTTATTGGAAAATCATCTCGGGCCGTGATATTCATCAGGCGGGTATGACGTGTTCCCAATCCGATCCCGCACGTTTCCCACCATAGCCCGACGTGATTCTCTAGCCACTCACTTTATTAAAATTACTTTTACAACTCTTTCCATTTTTCCTTACAAGTACTTAATCTGTTTAAAGAGGAAGCCTGTGAGGGAGAAACATGCCCTTTGAGAATGTTGCCCTGATCCTCTGTGCGATTTTGCTTCAGAGAATTGTAAACACCAGGGAACAACAAAGAAGACTGAGGAACCATAACCGTCTCCTGAGAAGGAGAAACTACTACCCACCCCAGAGAGTGTACAGGGAGAGGCTGTCATTTGAGATGTTGTTGGTCGGAGGAGTTGTGTGTGAGGAGGATGCGCTTCAGTAAAGAGGCAATCGGCCGACTATGTGACATGTTAAAGGAGGACCTTCAAACACGCTCGAAGACCCGCACTGCCTTGTCAGTGAACATGAAGGTAACCACAGCATTGAACTTCTTTGCAAGTGGGTCATTTCAGGCAATGGTGACATTGCCAACATCTCCAAGAATGCTGCGAGGGCCTGCATTTACCAGGTCACAGATGTCATTTTCCGTAGGGCTTCAGAGTTAATTGACTTTGACTTGTCCACTCGCCATCAAAAGGAGATGGCCCTTGCATTTTATACCATTGCTGGATTCCCCAAAGTGATTGGGGCCGTCGATGGAACCCATATTGCATTGAAGGCACCAGTGGATGCACCTGTGACATTCATCAACAGGAAGGGGTTTCATTCATTGAATGTCATGATAGTCTGTGATGCGCACCTCAGGATCCTAAACGTGAATGCAGATCACCGGGGAAGTGCTCATGACTCCTTCGTCCTCCGTAACTCGAACTTATATGGCGCCCTCAGCGCATTGCCTCCAGGATCCGCATGGATATTGGGCGACAAGGGTTACCCGCTAAGACCATGGCTGATGACTCCCTGCCGCAAGACCAATAATGAGGCTCAGGAGAGATACAACCAGGCACACGTGTCCACACAGCAAGTGGTGGAGAGGACAATCGGAGTTCTGAAATCACGCTTCCGGTGCCTGGACAGCTCAGGGGGGACCTTGCAGTATTCTCCTCAGAAAGTGGGAAGGATTGTGGTGGCCTGTTGTGCTTTGCATAATTTTGCCCTGCGGGAAGGACTGACCCTTAACGGTGCAGAGGAGCTCCCTGCTGAAATGGAGGACGTGGACGATGCCAATGTGCCTGTGGCCAGGCCTGATGGGGAGGAGCCAAGTGCTGCTGAAAGTAAGGCTGCTTTGGAACAGCTAGTAGCCAACACCTTCACGAGGTAGTGTCGCCTTGTACCTCCCCCTCCCCCAGCAAGGCTAAGAAAGGAACAGACACAATTTAAAGTGAAACTCCCACTTTTATTACAGCATCAAAGACTTTTGAGGTTCAGTTTTGATGTACATAGTTTATAACTTTTAAATGTTAACTAGCTATTTTCTACTTTTCAAACATTCGTAAACATAAATAGTTTAGAATAAAATTTGTAAACAGTTTAAAGTGACTTTTTTGGTTTCTTAGTGCAATAAAGACATTCAAGATGGAAACTAGCTATTTTCTAAATTTCAAACAGTTGGGGGTAGAAATTAGGTCGCGCCCCATTTGGGGCGCAAATATCGTCTGGACGCAAATATTAGCGCCTGGCGCTAATTATCGGCACTGACAGGAAACTTCACTTTTACCGCCCCGGGAGGTGAGTGGAGCGCTAAAGCAGGCGCTGCACACCTGTCTTAAGGCGCAAAGGCCAAGGAGTGAGGCGCTAACTCAGCGCGCGAGCGCAGCGCAGCTGCTGCCAGTTAGCGAGGGAACACAGACACACTGGCGCCGGACACTGCTTAAAGCGGGGGATGCCACTTGCTCCCCAGCCACACCCTGCTCATTGCAGCCTTGAATCTCAGCCTGGAGAGACCTGTGAATCCATTTTGCTGCCAAGCATGGAGAGGGTGAGAGAACGCGCTCATCGCTTCACCGAGCGGGCCTTGGATGCTCTGGTTGGCGCAGTGGAGCGCAGACGATGTATGCTCTTCCCTGAGAGTGGCAGGAGGTCTTTGCCACGCGAGTTCAGAAGAGTGTGGAGGGAGGTGGCTCAGAGCGTCTCCTCCAGGAGCATGGTGCCCAGGACCCATACTCAATGCCGCAAAAAGTTCAACGACCTCACTCGGGTCGTCAGGGTGAGTGGCTTTTTCTCAATACCTCTCCATCCCTCCATCTCAACCTCACTATATGGCCAGAGGGTCTTAAAACCCCAATGCACAACACTCATCCAACACCTATGGCCCTTTCATGAAACACACACACACATTCCACACTTTGCATACAGTAAGGGCTATTCACCTATGGGAGGCACATCAGGCAAGACCATGGCTGCATATTGTAAGGGCTATTCACCTATGGGAGGCACATCAGGCAAGACCATGGCTGTATACAGTAAGGGCTATTCACCTATGGGAGGCACATCAGGCAAGACCATGGCTGCATATTGTAAGGGCTATTCAGCTATGGGAGGCACATCAGGCAAGACCATGGCTGCATATTGTAAGGGCTATTCACCTATGGGAGGCACATCAGGCAAGACCATGGCTGCATATTGTAAGGGCTATTCACCTATGGGAGGCACATCAGGCAAGACCATGGCTGTATATTTACTCAGATGCTGTCCTTTTTCTTGCAGGCTAAGCTGGCTCATAATAGGAGACAGCAGCAACGGACAGGTGGAGGGCGGCTTCAGCTGCAACCCCTCAGCGATCTGGAGGAGCGCGTCCACAGGATTGTGGCAAGCCGGGTGATCGGTCCCGTCGCCACTGGAGACGCCGACCCCGTTCTGGACAGCAATGGTAAGGTCATCACCTTTTTGTCCTCTGTCCTTCCACTTGTCCCTCACAACACCAGCCTTTGACACTTTCAATCCAACTTGCTAACTCGCTGCACTTATTCCTCCCTTACTGCCACCCTGTCCTCACGCTAAAGCCACTCTTGTACCTCCCTGCTTTCAGATGGTGATTCACCAGCTGAGGAGACGGGCCCTGAAGCTGCCACTGGGAGTGATGCTGCAGCTGAGGAGGAAGAGGAAGCCAGAGCATCAGTGCCACCCTCTCCCGAGGAAGCCCATGCCCACACTGGGAACACGCCTTCCCCGGAAGGGAGCAGGGGGGAAGGGGCTGATGATGGTGAAGCTCCAGGACCCAGCGGGCTGCAGCAACGCCATGGGGGGGGTAGGGAAGAACGGGGGCCTTCTCCCCAGAGGGAGAGTATGCCAGACACTCCTACTGCAATGGACGCAGAGGAGGAGCGGCTGATTGCAGAAATGAACACCCAGGCGGTGGGCATGCACACTGAGCTCATGGGTGCAGTGGGAAGGGTGCCCGAATGCATTGAGTCACTGGCAAGGAGTGTGGAGCACTTCGCTGTAGCACAGGCGGATGCCACACTAACGCTTAGTGCTGCAATTCAGTCACTGGCTGCCGTGATCTCACCTCTGACTGCTCTCATACAGACTCAGATGGAGGCCACGCGAGCACAGACTGCTGCCAACCTCGATGGTTCATGCACATGTCCCCGGGGCTGTCACCGCGCCGCAGCAGGCCAGCAATCTGTTCTCCGGCAGATTGCTCCGGATGCTGAAGTGCTGCCCCGTGGGAGTGCCAGTGTGTCGGGCGAGCAGGGAGTTGCTGTCCTCTCGCTCGATGACAGCATTCCTGCTGCCAACACTGTCACTTCTCCACTGCACTTGCCACCGCCTGTAGGACAGACTGCTGCCGCCCATGCAGAGTTGGTGGAGTCTGCAGCCGGGCCCTCCAGGCCCAGAAGTGGTCGAGGCCGTCCTTCAGGGGCATCTGCAGTGTCAGGGTCTGACGAGCAGCAGCCTTCCACCAGCCTTGCTGCAGCCACTGAGGTCCCATTACGGAGGAGCAGTAGGGTTAGAAGGGGGGAAGTGCGCAAGGGAAGGAGATCACCCTCGAAGGGCAAAAAGTAGGAGGTGTGACAAAATGCTGGTCATTTTTTTATTAAAGGCCGAGGTTCATGGTCCAACTTTTGTTTAGTGTTTTGGACATTATCTCCAGGTTGTGAGAACCAGTTATGTTATTGACTGTTTTTTTGTGTTTATTTCTATGAGTTTGTCATGAGGAATTGACACACACAGAGTTTGTAAAATAAATAAGTTTCTGTATTCAAAATATACATGGCTGGTGGTTGGAATTATTGGTGCCTTGGCCGGCTTAGGGGTTGCGTGCTGGGTTGATTAGTGTTTGTAGCAATGGCAGGGGCCCTAGAAGCGGCTTGCTATTAGTCGTTGACGGACGGCCCTTGCAGTTTGACCATTGTGGGCCGCCCTCCCGCCTTGGTGCTGCTGATGATCATCGTCCTCGTCCTCTTCCTCCTCTTCCTCCTCCTCCTCTGGTGGTGCTACAAGGCCTGGTGGCATTGGCTGGGTCCTGAGGATTGCCATGTTGTGCAACATGCAGCACACGACTACGAAGTTCGAAACTTGCTCAGGCGAGTACTGCAGGGCTCCTCCGGAATGGTCCAGACAGCGGAACCGTTGTTTCAGCACGCCGATTGTGCGCTCAATAATGTTCCTGGTTGCTTGATGGCTTTCATTGTACCGCAGCTCAGCAGGGGTGTTTGGCGTACGGAGCGGTGTCATCAGCCAGGTGCTCAATGCGTACCCCTTGTCCCCGAGAAGCCAACCAACTGGCTGATGCGGTGCCTCGAAAACTTCTGCCACAGTAGTCTGGCGCAGGATGAAAGCATCGTGGCAGCTGCCCGGATAGTGGGCATTGACAGCGAGTATCACCTGTCTGTGGTCACAGACCAACTGCACATTCAAGGAATGGAACCCCTTTCTGTTCCTGAATTCTTCTGCATTCTCTCGCGGAGCACGCAAAGCCACATGCGTGCAGTCAATGGCGCCCTGCACCATGGGGAAGCCCGCTACCCTCGCAAAGCCCAGAGCACGGTCACGCTGCTTGTCTGGGGTCATAGGGAAAGAGATGAAGTCTCGTCTCCTTCTGAAGAGGGCATTGGTGACCTGCCGGATGCAGCGATGCACCGCAAACTGGGAGATATTGGCGAGGTCCCCAACAGCAGCTTGGAATGAGCCAGTGGCGTAGAAGTTCAAAGCCACTGTGACCTTCACTGCCACCGACAGAGACGTCCTGGACCTCAGCTGAGGCTGCAGATCTGGCTGCAGCAGGTGGCAGAGCTCAGTGACCACCTCCTTGCTGAATCGCAGCCTTCGCAAACACAGCTCCTCGGACATATGGATGTAGGAGAGCTGTTCACGATATACCCTGGGAGGGTAAGCTCTCCTGTACATGCGCCTGATGGCCCTCCTCCGTCTGGCCATCATTGCCACTCTCTGTCTGCGTCTCTGTATCCTCCGATTCAGCTGGAGCAGGACGACGCCCCCAATCAGTGCAGCCCCCATATTCTCTTTGCCAGAAAAGTAATGAGGTACAGCAACTAAAGTAGCAACAAAGTTAGGATGAATGGGCAAAACTACCTCACAAAGCGTTGAGTCAATGTAGAAGTCTCTCTCTCTCTCTCTCCGAATCTCTCTCGCTCTCTCAGAACGAGTGGTGCATAAATGTCGACCACAGAAAAAGACAGGAAGACGCCCCCTTTAAATAGCGCCCCCCCCAGCCCCACACCGATTGATAGCGTTCCAGTCTTCCGGTCGTTGGAAGCGCCAGGCGGTAAGGCAGGGGGCGCCACTCAATTTCCGCTCCGGGGCGCCCCAAGGGCGTTGCACCATGGAATGACGTCATAATCTGCGCGCGCAGGTGGTCGCAGCGGTAAGTTTTAGCGCCGCCGCACAATCTCAAGTAAGTTCTCGAGCGGCGCAAACATCGCTGCGCCCGGGCGTTAGCGGCTTAACGCCCCATTAGCGCCCTCTTAAGGCGCTAACGGGAGGCGCAACCAAGTGAATTTTTACCCCTTGTAATGTTAAATTTTTTTGCAAATAAAAAAGTTGAATTTTTTCAAAGTGACTAGAGGCTGTACTTTTTAAATGAAAAGGCTACATACACTTTCAGTCACAAATATATATTTCAATAAAAAAAGCAATGAAAACATTTAACATTTAAATAAAACGAAAAATTAAACAATTGAACGATTTGCCCCCTCGCATCTGTGCCTGAGGGTCAATGGATGTGCATAGTTCAAAAGGTGACACCCTACTGTCTCCTGCGCTTTCCCGCTCCCCGTGACCGGAGCCCTCTGCTGCCACTTGAAAGGCCCTGTGTGCCATCTCTTGCCCTTCAGCAATTGCCTCCTGACAGGGTTGCTGCTGCTGCTGCTGCTGCTGCAAGGCAAGGCAACGTTTGCTTGCATCACAACTGGAGGAGCAGCTGGCTCTTGGGCCCGCACTGTTTCTGCGCTGGGAGCAGGTAAGGGCGGTTCTGCGGGAGTCAAAGTAATGGCAGCAGAAAGTGGTTTAAGCATATGCAAGAGTCCAACGAGAGACTCATTTATTTGATTAAGTGACATGCCAATATAATCAATTCCCTGCCTGATCGAGGCAAGAGAGTCAACTTTCTTCTCAGTAAGAGACCACATCTTGTCCTTCAACCCTTCAATATGCTGCATCTGAGCTTGTAACTCATTCTGTTCTGTTGAATGTATTTCTGCTTCTCCCACATGCTCTGCAGTATCAAGCTGGTGTCTGTCTCGCACAGAGCCAGAGGGGCCAGGAGATGGAGAGGTACTCTGCAGCAACCCAGGTTCCATACTCTCCTCTTCCACTAGATGACAAAGCACAAGTTGCTCCTGCTCCTCCACCACCACCACCTCACTCACTGCTCCCGCTGCATCAGCAACCCCTTCCCCAATGCCCTCTGCAGCTGCAGACTCAAAGCACTGCTCATCCCGTGTATGAGAAGTCTGCTGTGCACCTGTGGAAAGGAAACAGTAAACATTTGCAAAGGTAAAGCATGATCTGCCACATCACAGAAGCTGATATTCAACGCACATCTAACATTTTTAAACATATAGCTGGCCAGAGCAACTCACGTTTATGTATACCAATGTCTATTTCTACACCAGCCAAGGGGCAACCGCGACTAAATCCAAACAAATGCTCGACCCTTTCCTCATGTTCGGATAAAGCCCTAACGTGACAACACCACCGCCTGTCAGTGCACGTTCTCTGGCGTTGTGAGCAGTTTTATTCTAAAATAAAAACAGAAAATATGAAACGTCATGAATCGTCAGCTTTTTCTGCAGATTACACCCACCTGCATTTGAAACATGGACAGAGCCTGCTTTGCAGAGGGTTTTTTTTTCCACTCACTAAATGAAATTTTACAACTCAAACCAGTGGAATCAAGATAAGAGCACAATGGATGACCCTGAGCTGGCCCCAAAGCCATAAAAATCTATGGCAAGCTCATGTGCCTGGATGATGAAGTCACTTGACTAAACACATGCATATAGATATTTAAAACTAGTTCAGTTAAATTTAAAGACATTTTACAGTTGACTTTTGTAATAACTGTACAAACCTTGACAGATCACAATAAATCACTGAATTTCTTGCGGCATTGTTCCGCTGTCCGTGGAATGGTGGAGTTCGCACTGACAGCCTGGGCAACTTCAGACCAAGCTGTCATCTGTCCTTTGCGCGGCGCCCTGGACTTCTCATTCCCAATGATCCGCAGGCGCTTCGCCTCAACCTCGTTGAGGAGTGTGCTAAGATCATCGTCACTGAAATTCTGAGCTCTCTTAATGATGTGAATTGTGCTCATTCCAGCCATTTCACTTTGCTGATTAAATAAAATAAAATGAATGAAAAAAATGCTTTCAGAGCTTTTAAAACTATTTAAATTACTTCAAATCTCTTTAAAACTGTTTAAAATTCTTCCAATTCATGCAAAAGTCTTTAAAAGTTTGTAAAAGTTAGCAAAACATTCATTAAAATACAAAGAGACAACTTACCATGCTGTTCTGCTTGTAAAAAAGGTTTGCAGCATGTGAAAAAAAATCGGGGGCGTGGCCTATGCAAATGCGACTTTGGAGGGCGTGTCTTCACTGCCCTCCGCTCCGGAGGCTCTGCGCACGCTGCGCTCCTGGGCGGTGTCAGACGCGATAGGTAAGTGCGCGCGCGATCCTTACCCCCGCGACAAGCCGGAGAGGCGAATTTCTGGGCCTATATGTATATGATTCTTGTCTACTAAATATCTCTAAATATCAGCCTTTCGTACACTACATCCAGTATTGGATGAGCAGAAATTTCCTCCAACTTAAAATTGGGAAGACCAAAGCCATTGTCTTCGGTCCCCGCCACAAACTCCGTACCCTTGCCACTGACTCCATCTCTCTCCCTGGCAACTATCTGAGGCTGAACCAGGCTATTCACAACCTTGGTCTTATATTTCCTGCCACATATCTGCGCCATCACCAAGACCGCCTATTTCCACCTCCAGAACATCGCCCGACTCCGCCCCTGCCTCAGCTCATCTGCTGCTGAAACCCTCATCCATGCCTTTGTTACCTCTTGACTTGACTATTCCAGCGCACTCCTGGCCAGCCTCCCTAGTTCTACTCTCTGTAAACTTGAGCTCATTCAAAACTCTGCTGCCCGTGTCCTAACTCGCACCAAGTCCCGTTCACCCATCATCCCTGTGCTCACTGACCTACATTAGCTCCTGGTTAAGCAATGCCTTGATTTTAAAATTCTCATCCTTGTTTTCAAATAGCTCCCTGGCCTCTCCCCTCCCTATCTCTGTAATCTCCTCCAGCCCTACAACCCCACGAGATCTCTGCGCTCTGCCATTTCTCGTCTCTTGAACAGCCTTCAGCTGTCAAGGCCCTAATCTCTGGAATTCTCTCTTTTGGTCATCTGCCCTAATATCTCCTTATGTGGCTCGGTGTCAAATTTTATTTGCTAATGTTCCTGTGAAGCGCCTTGGGATGTTTTACTATGTTAAAGGTGCTATATAAATTCAAGTTGTTGTTGTTGTTGTTAATCCCATCATTCTTTCCCTCTCTTTATTTCGCTTTCTGTACATGATTTAAATCCAATTTATACTTCCTGGTTTATACTTCCTGGTTTAGACTCTGCTGGCTGGATTTTGATACTGGGGCGGGTTGGGGTCGTGTCATCCACTTTTCGTGTTATCTACCCGACTGCAATTGGATGTGGGAGATTGATGCAATTTTCACCTAATTGGGCAATTGAGTTCCAGCATGTGGGAACCCATGAACCAATTAGTGTTTTCAGTCTGAAAGTCGCCTCTGATGATGTCATCATTGCTGCTGCATTGAAGGTCTTCAAAGACTGCCTGGCCTTTGCTGTGAGAGGACCTGGATGCAAAATGAGCAGCAGCCCTAAGTCTGCTCCCAGATATTTTTACACCACTGCTCCCAGATATGTCTCCTCCCCATCCATCCATATATGCATCCATCCACATAGCCATCCATATATGCATCCCCACAGCCAGCTAGCCAACCAGCCCGCCCGCCCCAAATGTGCTCCCGCCAGGTTTCATATTCGTGGTTCAGAACAGGCGTGCTTCACGTAGAAAAAGAGTTAAAATCACAAAGGCCTTTCAAAATGGCATTATAGAGGCAATTTAGTGCTTGTTAAGGGCCTTAACAACCTATCCCGCCTCACGGAGTCGGGACCAGCAGACACGATTTAATGAAAATTGCGTGGAGGCGGGATGGAGGCGGGCTTGTGCCCGCCCGCCAGTTTTCGCAATTTTAACCCCCCACACGCCTCCAAACCCACCTCCATGGGTCAATGAAAATCCAGCCCTGCGTGCCTCAATGAGGATTCTTCAATTTAATTGGTTGAAGAGCCTCACTGTTACTTTCCCTGTTCATACTCACCACAGATCCTCTGTAGAGGGCACCGTGCTGGATCAGACACCTGATGACAGAAAGTCGCTGCTCAAAAGCCCACAAAAAGTATGTTGGCAGCTGTAAGCGTAGTGAATGGCGAGTGCCGTTCCTTCGTCGCTGACTGCAAAATCCTGGCCAGTAGATTTACAATAAATTCAGTCTTTACTATTCTTTTTGGAATCAAAACAACAAAAGGACTTGTCCCTTTGCTAACTCTCAACATAAAACTTTCCCTTGAAATATGATTGCTTGCACAGCTATCCATTACCATGGAGTTTTCTGACTAACTTACTTTCAAAATGGTATTGGCTGTATACTTGAAAAGGAATTGATGGGCTATCGGGAAAGAGAGGGGGCGTGGAACTAATTGGATAGCTCTTTAAATGAGCTGTCACAGGCACAATGGGCCAGATGTTGTCCATCTGTGCTGTAAGATTCTATCATTCTAACCTTATCACTGCTGGTTTCAGACTGGCTGCGATCTGGTTGAATATCACCCAAAATATAGCTTCAAATTTCTTTGAAGATATGAAAGAACAAAGGGATATTGAAAATTGTATCTCTCAAAGCTAGATCAGGAGCAGGAATTTCCTCAGCACTGGTCCTGCTCCGCCGGCGTAACTTCACCGGAGTGTGGAAGAAACCATATTTACATGCGTATTTACACCGCACTACCGGTGAGGTTATGGTGACAAAGCTGGAGCAGCTCAGAGGAAATCCTTAACCTAGGTGGTCCTTAACATAGGATTCAAAGCAACATTTGTCCACATAAATACAGCTGCCAAACAAACATGTGCTGTAAACGGCCGCAAGGATGCTTGCAATTAAATGGAACGCCTTGACTAGTTGATCAGTTCCAAATGTTTTGAATGATCTGTGAGGCAGGTCCCCTTTCAAGGCCAATGGCAGTAATCAACCCATGCTAGGTCTTCTTGAACTACACATTGTCTCTTGTCTGTCCTGAGGTGTCTATATCAGCTATCTGAGATGTGTATTCTTTGAAACCTGCAGAAACACCTAGTGGAAACTGATTTTAACCCTGTATGGACTGTGGCCAGCAGGAAAAAAATGTCTATGTTTCTAAGGATCATCAAATGAGGCCATATGGGTTGAACTGAAGAACAAAAAAGAGGCAATTACACTGCTGGGAGTGGACTATAGATCCCAAACAGTCAGAGGGAGATAGAAGAGCAAATATATAGGCACATTTCTGAGAAGTGCAAAAACAATATGGCAGTAATAGTAGGGGATTGATGATGGCTTTGAAAGAGAGGGGGGACAGTTCACGAGGTGAGGGAACCATTTATAATATCAACTAACATTGGGGCTAGGAATGTAAGTTGGGTGATCAGCAGTTTAGTGGGAGTAGGGTCAAAAGTGCAGAAGGTGGGTCTCATGGAGAAAATGAGCTCAGAGACACCATGAAGGGAGGTTGGAGAGAAAGTAGAGGAAGATGCAAGTTCAGGGCTAGGGCGGGGGAGGTGGTAGAAAACTTGTGGGAAGCTTGGCTCGGAGTGCAAGAGGAAGGGAGGGAAGTGGCAGAGGCAGCTGAACGGGTGGTCTCAATCTTAATGACAAAGATGTCCATGAGCTCCTCACACTTGGTGGTGAGAGTGGAGGGCACAGGGGAGAGGGGTTTAAGAAAACGGTTGAAAGAGAAGCCGGGGTTATTGTTGCATTTCAGGATGATTAGTTTTGGCAGAGTAGAGCAGGATCCAATGGTGCTTGATGTGGTCCAGCCAGATCTGACAGTGAATGGCTAAACCAGTTGTGCATCAGAGATGCTTAAGTCTGTGCCCCTTGGATTTGGGGGCAGAGGATGGGGCCGCACCAGGGGAAACAACCAGGGTGGAAGAGAGTAAGGATTTTATTGGGGACAAGGCATCAAAAGCATTGGTTAAACAGATTAATAACTGCAGAAGTATTGTGACAAATGGAAGGTCAAAGGCTAGGCAATGAGGAGTTTGAAAGTGTCCTTGTAAGTGAGTTGAGTATAAGAGATTGAGGGCTGATTTGATTGAGGTGTTTAAAATGTTGAAAGTGTTTGATAGAGTAGATAATGAGAAACTATTTCCTCTGGTGGGGGGAATGAAGAATAAGGGGACATAATCTTAAAATTAGAACTAGGACATTCAGGGTTGAAATCAGGAAACACTTTTTCACACAAAATGTAGTGGAAATCTGGAAGTCTCTCCCCCAAAGGGCTCTGGATTCTAGGACAATTGGAGCTTTCAAGACTGAGATAGATAGAATTTGAATAGGTAAGGGTATCAAGGGATATGGAGCAAAGGTGGGTAAATGGAGTTGAGGTGCAGATCAGCCGTGATCTAAGTGAATGGTGGAGCACCCAAGGGGCTGAATGGCCTCCTCCTGTTTCTATGAGAGAGAGTTTTTTTGCAGGGGTGGATGCAGAAGGAAGTTGGGTTGGAAAGAGATAGAGGGTTGTGGGTGAGACAAGGAATTGTCCAGAGATGGTCTTGACAGTGATTAAGACCATGGAAGTAGTGAAGCAAGGCAAGATGGCAAAGTTGAGGGGGTGGCCATGAATATGGGTAGGAGAGCTTAAGGGACGACAGGAGGGCAGTAAAATCAGAGGAGAGAGGGCAAAGGGAGTTGAGATGGAGATTGAAATGATTGAGGAGGAGGAGTCACTGAGTCCAGAGACTGAAGGAGGAAAGCAGGGAGGATATGTGGGTGAGAAACCTGAGTTGGTAGGCAGTAGAGAACAAGGATTTTAAAGGAGAGAAGTGTGGAACAGCCACTCTGATGTCACAACGGACCGCTCTGATGTCACAACATCTTTCTCATTACATCATGAAGCAGTTTCAATCCCTTTGGAATTTACTTCATGTCAACACACAAATAAAAACAGTGGAATCATTTGTTTAGACGGTGATGAACGTACAAACCCACAACTGTGTTTACTCCGGAATTATAAAATCATCCTTTCTAGTCAAATGCAAATGGTATCTAACCCGATCCATATTAGTTGAGACTATCCTACTGGGCTGGAAATTATGCTTTCCCATTCTAACCCCGGAATGATCTCATGAGTTCAGATCTTTTTATTTCTAGTGTATTTAAAATTGATTTGAGTCACATGAACATCTCAATTTGGGGGCAATTCTGCTAGAAATGTCTGCCCTACATCTTTTCTACATCTCTACATCTTTTGTCACAAGTACTTTGAGAGTCTGTGGTGCGGTAGGTTCTTTATTAGGAACAAACAGCTGCTTGATCCAATATGGCTGCCAAGGGTTGTCTTTCCCGCATGGTCTGTATCTCAGGTCTGGGCCTTAACCCGCACCATCCACCTTAAACTGCCACAAACAGCTGGCAGGACTTAAATGGGCACATGACCCAGGGCACATCACAACAGAGGGGCTATGTAACCTGGCCTCACAATGAAAACCATGACAACACAGAAACCGGAGGTGTGGACAACATACAGCAAAGTGGTACAAACTGTGCATTTGTGCATGAGAGAGCAATGAGGGGAGAGCTTAAAGACAAGTGTGTTCATCAAATCTATCCAAATTTTGGAAGATCATCGAAGAGCAGATTAGAAACACTGTTCAAACATTGAGTGAGTGAATGAAGACAGTCTTTAATTGATCATTACTCACAGAAATCATTTGGTTAAAACATGTCTTCAGAGTGAAGAGTAGTAGAATTTCGAGTAAAGAACAGGACAGAGTTGCTGAGAGTGTGTCCAGACAGCTTAGTGTGAGGGCAGTAGCAATGTCTAATATTGAAGTGAACAATTCTAAACTTCCAGTGGACTTCTAGAATGTACCTCAACATGGAATCATTCTCAGTTGCCCTCACGCATAGAAGATTGCTGAGGGAGATGAAAGTTGTCAGCAGAAAGACCCTCCAGACACTGGGGCGTCAGCACCCAGAAATAGTGTGAATGAGCTGCCATGACCGTCTGCCCCACCTCACCATGTGGACCGCTCCACAGGGGGCTGTAGTATTGGAGAGCATAGCGATGATTATCAAGGACACCCTTGATCAAATTAACCAAGCACTAGCTGATAAAGTTATCTCTTTGGCTGCACTGTGGATGACAATGTTAACAGGAGCATCAGCTGACAGCCAGGAAGCTGCCAGCAATCTTCAGGTTCAGAAATGAAGTTGTCCGGTTGACAACAAAGGATTTCAAACTAGAGCACCTTCCGCATGTGTAACATGGTGAAGACCTTAACAAAAATGTCAACAGAAAATGTGTATGGCATGGTGACTTTACTAAAATCTATCTTTGGGACCATGATTCCAGTTCTCATTGGAGTTAAACAGACTGAGCTGAAGTCTGCATTAGCTTCAGCATTGGAAAGTTTAAGTAACAGCATCCTAATCTATCTGGGAAATGTGGAGAAAGCCTCAGACCTTAGTGACCAAAGAGTCTTTCTCCACCGAGATGAACACTATCTATAGTTCTGACGAAGGGTCATCGACCTGAAACGTTAACTCTGTTTCTCTCTCCACAGATGCTGCCTGACCTGCTGAGTATTTCCAGCATCCTTAGTATTTTGCTTTTGTACTATCTATAGTCTGTTGTTCAAGGTGTGGCTCAAGAAGGAGTCCTCTGAAGTGAAGATCCCAGTAGTGGAAGCTTTAGGCTATGTCATCTCCCTGCTGCCCCAGGACACACTGGAGGAAGAGCTGCCCAGGTTAGTTCCAGGCATCCTGTCTCTCTACAAGAAACAACCAGGGCATTTTTCCATCACAGAGTGTCTGTGCTGGGTACTGGATGTTGCCATAGAGATGAGGTATCTGGGGCTGAAAACACAGATGGACAATCTGCTTAAAAGTCTCCACCAGCAGATTTGTGTTTCGGTGGCGTCTAATAACCATCTTGCTGTGAAGAAACGCAATAAGATCATTTGCTGTTTCGGAGTTCTGGCCCCAGCTTATGCAGACTCAGTGCTCGAATTTCTCCAACAGCAGTGAGAGAATAAAGAGCAACTAATGAGAGTAGGAACACTCAGTGTAGTGAGGCACCTCATCATATTAGTCGCCTCGCACGTTGAGAGGAAGGAGGCTCAGATTGTGGCTGCCATAAAATCAGTGCTCCTGGACAAGAGCAGCAATTAGGAGAAGAAGCTCATTGCCCAGGTAATATGTGTCATGGCCCAGCAAGGTTACCTTGAGCCAGAGGGAGGAAAGGCAATGGTGGAATTCATCATCCAACAGTGTGCTGCATCCGTTGATTCAGGGACCCTGGTACAACCCAATCATCAACCAGACCAGGTAACAGATGAAGACTTGGTCACAGTGTGCGAAATAGTGATGCGTATGATCACAACTGCAGTGAAGATGGAGAATGTCCTTTGGCCATTCTTACTGGAGTTTGTCACTATGACCAGTACACCAAGGCTTTAATAATAATCTGTAATTGTTCAGCACATCCTGGGAAAAAGAAACTGTTGTACGGTAGCATAGTGGTTATGTTACTGGACTAATGATCCAGAGACGTGAGTTCAAATCCCACCACAGCTGCTGGGGAATTTAAATTCAGTTAATTAAATAAATCTGGAATAAAAAGTCAGTATCAGTAATGGTGACCATGAAACTATCGGATTGTCGTAAAAACCCATCTGGTTCACTAATGCCCTTTAGAGAAGGAAATCAGCTGTCCTTACCTGGTCTGGCCTAAATGTGACTCCAGACCCACAGCAATGTGGTTGACTCTTAACTGCCCTCTGAAATGGCCTAGCAAGCCACTCAGTTGTAGCAAACCGCTACGAAAAACAAGATTAATAAGTCAATGTCCCAGACTCCTCCATCACCATCCCTGGGTATGTCCTGTCCCACCGACAGGACCCCGACACTTTAGAGGTAGTGGCACAGTGGTATACAGTCGGGAGGGAGTAGCCCTGGGAGTCCTCAACATTGCTCCGGACCCCATGAAGTCTCATGGCTTCAGGTCAAACACGGGCAAGGAAACCTCCTGCTGATTACCACCTACCGCCCTCCCTCAGCTGATGAATCAGTACTCCTCCAAATTGAACACCACTGGGAAGAAACACAGAGTAAAAAGGGCACAGAATGTACTCTGGGTGGGGGACTTCAATGTCTATCACCAAGAGTGGCTCAGTAGCACCACTACTGACCGAGCTGACTGAGTCCTGAAGGACATAACTGCCAGTCTGGGCCTGCAGCAGGTGGTGAGAACCAACATGAGGGAAAAACCTACTTGACCTCATCCTCACCAATCTACCTGTCGCAGATGCATCTGTCCATGAGAGTATTGGTAGCAGTGACTACCATAATCGGCGCTGTGAGCCAGCAGCAGAATTGTATTCCTCCACAATCTGTAACCTCAGGGTCCAGCATATCTCTCACTCTACCATTACCATCAAGCCAGGGGACCAACCCTGGTTCAATGAGAGTGCAGAAGAGCATGCCAGGAGCAGCACCAGGTGCACCTAAAAATAAGGTGCCAACCTGGGGAAGCTGCACACAGGACTACATGCATGCTAAACAGCAGAAAAAGCATGCTATAGACAGAGCTAAGCGATCCCACAACCAACGGATCAGCTCAAAGCTCTGCAGTCCTGCTACATCCAGTCATGAATGGTGGTGGACCATTAAACAACTAACAGGAGGAGAAGGCTCCATGACCATCCCCATCCTCAATGATGGCGGAGCCCAGCATGCGAGTGCAAAAGACAAGGCTGAAGCGTTTGCAACCATCTTCAGCCAGAAATGCCGAGTGGATGATCCATCTCGGCCTCCTCCTGAGGTCCCCACCATTGCAGAAGCCAGTCTTCAGCCAATTCGATTCACTCCACGTGATATCAAGAAATGGCTGAGTGCACTGGATATGGCAAAGGCTGAGGGCCCTGACAACATCCCGGCTATCTTGCTGAAGATTTGTGCTCCAGAACTAGCTGCGCCTCAAGCCAAGCTGTTACAGTACAGCTACAACACTGGCATCTACCCGACAATGTGGAAAACTGCCCAGGTATGTCCTGTCCACAAAAAACAGGACAAATCCAATCCGGCCAATTACCGCCCCATCAGTCTGCTTTCACTGATCAGCAAAGTGATGGAAGGTGTCGTTGAAAGTGCTATCAAGCGGCACTTACTCACCAATAACCTGCTCACCTATGCTCAGTTTGGGTTCCGCCAGGACCACTTGACTCCCAACCTCATTACAGCCTTGGTCCAAACATGTACAAAAGAGCTGAATTCCAGAGGTGAGGTAAGAGTGACTGCCCTTAACATAAAGGCAATGGGAATCAAGGAGAAAGCTCTTCACTGGCTGGAGACATACCGAGCACAAAGGAAGATGATTGTGGTTGTTGGAGGTCAATCATCACAGCCCCAGGACATCACTGCAAGAGTTCCTCAGGGCAGTGTCCTAGGCCCAACCATTTTCAGCTGCTTCATCAATGACCTTCCCTCCATCATAAGGTCAGAAGTGGGGATGTTCGCTGATGATTGCACAGTGTTCAGTTCCATTCGCAACTCCTCAAATAATGAAGCAGTCCATGCCCACATGCAACAAAACCTGGACGACATTCAAACTTGGGCTGATAAGTGGCAAGTGACATTCATGCCAGGCAATGACTATCTCCAACAAGAGAGAATCTAACCACCACCCCTTGACATTCAACGGCATTACCATCGCCGAATCCCCCACCATCAATATCCTGGGTGTCACCATTGACCAGAAACTTAGCTGGACCAGCCACATAAATACCTTGGCTACAAGAGCAGGTCAGAGGCTATGTATTCTGCGGCGAGTGTCTCATCTCCTGACTCCCCAAAGCTTTTCCACCATCTACAAGGCACAAGTCAGGATTATGATGGCATACTCTCCCCATGCCTGGATGATTGCAGCTCCAACAACACTCAAGAAGCTCGACACCATCCAGGACAAAGCAGCCCGCTTGATTGGCACCCCATCCACCAACTTAAACATTCATTCCCTCCACCACCAGTGCACCGTGGCTGCATTGTGTACTATCTACAAGATGCAGTGCAGGAACTTGACAAGGCTTCTTCGACAGCACCTCCCAAACCCACGACCTCTACCACCTAGAAGGACAAAAGCAGCAGGCGCATGGAACACCATCACCTCCAAGTTCCCCTCCAAGTTACACACCATCCTGACTTGGAAATATATCACTGTTCCTTTATCATCACTGGGTCAAAATCATGGAACTCCCTCCCTAACAACACTGTGGGAGTACCTTCACCACACAGACTGCAGCGGTTCAAGAAGGCGGCTCACCACCACCACCTTCTCAAGGGCAATTAGAGATGGGCAATAAATGCTGGCCTTGCCAGCAACTTCCACATTCCAGGAACTAATAAAAAAAAACTCTGATAGCCAGATCCCTACATTCAAATCGTCAGAGAGTTCCCATCAACTTTATCAGAAACAGTGAGCTGCTGATATACACGCAGGATCTTATTGAGGTTGAGCCACCAGAGCAGCTGCAGAGCCCTGTTCGACAGTTAGCCAAGAACGCCTGCACGCATCTCGTACAACGACACACTGAATCAAACCAAGCTAGCTCCTGCCAATTGATTCAAAGCTGCCTGACCAGTACTTTCAGCTTGGTACCTTCAGAACTGGACAATGACAAAGACAGAAATGATAACATAAAAGAGACAGCAACACTTTCGATCCAAACCATGAGTTGGCTGCAGGAGCTTCTGAAGCAATATTGATTCAGGATCTGTCCCCTGAAGGACTTGAGGTCATTTTCAATCAGGTAGAAGAGTGGAACATTTCAACAAAAGCTCATGAACGAGAGAGAGAGCCATGGACACAACCTTGGAGCTTTTGAAACTTTATGTGGAGAAGCTCAATGTGAGTAATGTAGTGCCTGGAAGTAACCCTGGGACTCTGATTGGACGACTGACGGCTGCACTGTGCAGTCCCATCGCTTCCCGTTTGACAGATGGCCCTGGACACTTTGTACATAGTCCTGTCCAATCAGTTATCGTATGAAGGCACCAATCTGGATCAGCAAAGGAGCAGTTAGAGGTTCTGAAAGCAGTCAGAGAACAGTTAGTTAACCCTGACACTTCAGTCCTCTTTCAAACATGCTGTCAGATCACAGAGGTCATTTCCAAGTGTTTGCCCCATAATCAGCTGCGCAACTTGCTCTTCATGGTCTTCGATGGACTGTCCGACCAACACCCCAGCTGTTGCAGTGCAGCCGCTGTGCTCATGCAAACGATCATTAAAAGACGTGGCAGTGAACTTCGGGACCAGGTCTCGGAGATACTTGATGTGCTGTGGGTTCAATTGCAGTCAGTTCCTTATGAGGAGGTGAAATTTTTGGTTCAACTGAGTATCGCCATACTGGCCTCGCACAACGCAGCAACAGTTGTGTCCTGTCTCCTCCCCTACCCAGTCTGTTTGGACAAGTACGTCAGTGATGTATGGAGATCACTGGCCGAGGACTGTGCCATGAGTGCAATGGGAGAGCTGCTGGACACACTGAACAAACAGTTAGCATTTTCAATAAGCAGAACCTGTCCCGTCAGTGAGAATGCGGCACAGTATTCGACCCTTGAATCCCTGGCTACCATCTGTGGGCTGCACGAGATGATAACTAAGCCTGAGTCAGCAGAGGCGATGACTACATTATTCCCGGCAGTTATTCAGTGCCCTGCCCATTCATCTCAACTTTTGTGTTAATGTTTGTCTGCTCAATGGTTTTGTTCCTGATGGTCAATCGCAGCAGAGCGAATTCTCAGTTGAGGTTCTAGCATCTGAAAGCAGTGTGGACTGTGTGGAGACACTAAAGGACCTGCTAGCTCTGACAAATAATAAAGCTGTGCTTAACGACATGGTGGAAAGTGGAGGATGGGACCAGATGATGGATCTCTGCAAGTCCGACAAGAGGGTTGTCCTGCTGGCCAGAGCAATTGGGAAATATGCTGGCCCCATTCTGACTGGCATTGTGAAACAGCTGGCAGCTCAAATCCTTACTGTCCAAGACTGTCAGACAGTCACCGTGGCTTCCTTCTTTGGAGAGCTGTTAAAATCTCCACTGGTTTCACAGCTGCAGCTCACAGACACTCTGGTGAACAGATTGCTAAGATGTTTGAGCAGCACTTCTCCAGTTGCCTAATTGCTGTGTGTCAGGGGCCTGGGCAATGTTACAATTGGAGCACATCACAAGACTAAAGATGGTCTTGGAAAGTGATGTGCACAATAATTAGTCTGTTGGAGAACAAGGAGAACCAGAAGGAGGTGCTAATATTTGAGGTGCTGGTGTGCCTCTCTAAGCAATTAATTCAGTTGAGAGCAAACACCATCCAACCCTTTGTCGAGAAAATCCTCACCAGGATTCAACCACTCTTTGAGACAGAGTGTGATCCATCTTGGGGAACTTGGCAAGTGTGGAATCAGAGGTTCCAGATCTTCCTTCTGCCGACAGGTTTATTCCAACCTGGTGCGCTTGTTATTGCACCTGGATTGAAAGAGTGAGGAGGTCATTAGGTCTTGTAGTGCAACACTGCGGTTGGTCTTCCCACTTATTGGATCTGCCAAGGCTTCCTCCTTGATTGAGAAGTATCAAGAGGAGCCCACCAGAAGCTACATGGACTTCCTAAGAGACCTTTCAGTTGGTTCAAGATATCCCCAAATGGATCACCTCATATGCCACGGATTGCGAGTCCTTCTTCAAGAATCCCCAGGAGCAACTGTGATCGCACGCAGTGGCCTTTGCATGTTTACTTCATCAACAGTCAGAACATGCCTTTTGTGTCTAGAAATCTATCTATCTCCTTCTTAAATATATTCAGTGACTTGGCCCCCACAGCCTTCTGTGGTAGAGAATTCCAAAGATTCACCCTCTGAGTGAAGAAATTTCTCCTCATCTCAGTCCTAAGTGTCCTACCCCTTATCCTGAGACTGTGACCCCTCGTTCTAGACCCCCCAACCAGGGGAAACATCCTCCCTGCATCCAGTCTGTCTAGCCCTGTCAGAATTTTATACGTTTCAATGAGATCCCCTCTCATTCTTCTAAACTCTAGTGAATAAACATGTCATCGATGACGACGAACACCTTGCTAAGGCCATCCCCACGCCTCCACTACTCGCCTTCAAGCAGCCGCCTAACCTCAAAAGTACCATCGTTCGCAGCAGATTACCCATCTTTCAGGAGAACAGCAACCACGACACCACACAACCCTGCCACGGCAACCTCTGCAAGACATGCCAAATCATGGACACAGATACCATCATCACACGTGAGGACACTACCCACCAGGTACACGGTACATACTCATGTGACTCGGCCAACGTTGTCTACCTGATACGTTGCAGTAAAGGATGCTCCAGAGCATGGTACATCGGCGAGACCATGCAGACACTGAGACAACGTATGAACGGACACCGTGCAACAATCGCCAGGCAGGAGGGTTGCCTCCCAGTTGGGGAACACTTCAGCAGCCAGGGGCATTCAGCCTCGGATCTGCGGGTAAGCGTTCTCCAAGGCGGCCTTCGGGATACACGACAGCGCAAAATCATAGAGCAGAAACAGGCCTAGTCGACCCAATCTCTCCTCATACGACAGTCCTGCCATCCCAGGAATCAGTCTGGTGAACCTTCGCTGCAGTCCCTCTGTGGCAAGTATATCCTTTCTTAGGTAAGGAGACCAAAATTGCACACAGTACTCCCAGGTGTGGTCTCACCAAGGCCCTGTATAACTGTAGTAAGACATTGTGATCGCACGCAGTGGCCTTTGCATGTTTACTTCAACAGTCAGAACGTGTCTGACCCACCTGGAGGGTCACCTGATGGAACAGCTGCATAATGAACTGCTGCTGTTCACCATCATACTGATGACTAAATACACAGGCCACCAACCTTCTCCACCTCCTCTTCTTCTTAGCAGCAAACTGATCATTCTTTCAACATGATTAGTAAATTGGTAATTTTATGAATTGTAAATAAATCGATAACCTGTTGTGCCATTGTAACTATTGGTGGATCTTCAAATAGGTCCCGCTACTGTGTGACTGGGAGTGAACTCTCCTGATATTCGCTCACACACACACACACACACTCAAACCCACACCTGACATTAGACATAGTTCCTGCCCCTCACTCCATGCAATTGGTTGCTGGATCACAATGCTACTTTATTTATAGACACATCCCTTACAAACTGTGCTAGGATTTGCCTGTGGGCAGTTCTCGGGCCTTGTCAATCTAGGGCGGCGGGGTGGGGGGAGGGCTCAGTGCTCTCTGGGGCTGCCCAGGGTGGGGGCGGGGGTGGGGGCTATGGGCTCTCTGGGGCTGCACAGGGTGGGGGCGGGGTTGGGGGCTATGGGCTCTCTGGGGCTGCCCAGGGTGGGGGCGGGGGTGGGGGGGAGGGCTATGGGCTCTCTGGGGCTGCACAGGGTGGGGGCGGTGTTGGGGGCTATGTGCTCTCTGGGGCTGCCCAGGGTGGGGGCGGGGGTGGGGGGGAGGGCTATGGGCTCTCTGGGGCTGCACAGGGTGGGGGCGGTGTTGGGGGCTATGTGCTCTCTGGGGCTGCCCAGGATGGGGGCGGGGTTGGGGGCTATGGGCTCTCTGGGGCTGCACAGGGTGGGGGCGGGGTTGGGGGCTATGTGCTCTCTGGGGCTGCCCAGGGTGGGGGCTGGGTTGGGGGCTGTGGTCTCTCTGGAGCAGCCCAGGGTGGGGGCAGGGGTCGTTATGGGCTCCCTTGTCAGCACAGGGTGGGAGGTCTATTGGCTCCTTGGGTAGCACAGGGCAGGGGGAGGTCTATGGGCTGGAAGGTAGAAGGTCGGGAGTGGGCCCTTTCTCAAAGGGGGGAGAGGAGGGGAGGGGAGGGGAGAGGAGGGACCCAGAGCCACAGGGTCCCAGGTTTTTTCCGGGGAGCTTGGAGGTGGATATTTCCTCACGGTGACAGAAGGAAATCAGGAATTAACAAGTGTATGTTATCCAATTAACCCATTGGGCTCTCACGAAGAGCCAGGATGGATTTTCCATAGTTTAAAGAGGCGACCATAGATTTCGGGACCGAGTCAGTGGTGATGGAGCAGGATTACTTTTACAGGAAAGTAGCTCCACAGAGTTTCAGAGAAGCCTTTGCTGGAAAGGTGTTGGTACAAGGAAGAGATCAATAGTGTTCAGAATTTAAGGTCAGATCTGCAGACATTGGCAAATAACAATTGTCACACCATGGCGACAAGCTGGAGTAAAGCTTTCCCTCTCAAAGGCTCGGCTTAAACCCATTCAGGGTCAGTTATTTTCCAAGAGAGAGTGCTCAAGGGGGTGACACGAGAGTTACCTCCAAAAGTAATTGTAAGCAGTTCTGTCTCTGTTGTAAAACGAGCAAGCCTGGGCATCATTTGTTTCTGAAATTGAATCATAGGTTCATAGAATGGTTACAGCACAGAAGGAGGCCATTCAGCCCGTCGAGCCCGTGTCAGCTCTCTGCAAGAGCACGTCAGTGAGTCCCACTCCCCCGCCCTGTAAAATTCGCAATTATCGCGATTCGAAATAACGAGATAAAGCAGATTCGTTTCATCAGTTTTATTTCAACGAAATGCTGTCATGATTAAATAGGACACAGAAGCCTGTAAAATGGCCGCCGCGCCTCGTGGCAGAAGCTTCCAGAATTTTCAGTGGGCAGACAAGATGGCGTTCGAATAAACATTTCAGTATAAGATTGGTTAATACGCAGCAAACACTGATAAAGACAGGATGCAACCTGTCTGCATTCGACACAATAGCAAAGATATAAGTGCTGGAATCATTTTCCATGCACAAGTAAGGACCATTGTACTGGGCAATCGAAGGCCCATCCAGATACATCAATACACAAATTCCCCACGGCTCTACAATGAGAGAGCCATTCTCGGGTGATTAAGTCAGTATTCGAGGAGGCCCCAAAACCAGTCAGGGAGGCTCCTAGCCGGTTCGACAATGGGGAAAGCATTAACGGGTAGTTGGCCAGTTTAAGGTGCTACCGAAACCCATTACCGACAAGAATCACCCCATACTGGGAATTTTGAGCGCCAAGATTTTACAAAGGATGAACATTAAGATTTAAGCGGGAGATAAGGGAACCCAGCACTATAACTATAGTGAACAAACGTCCATCTCTCTCTTATTCTCTCGGCTGGCTCTTATTCTCTTATTCCTCTGATCCTCCCGGGGCTGATTCGTTTTGAACTGACTCTGGACGCGGGCTGAACTTTTATTCTCCTATGTTGGGTGGAGCTCAATTTGGAACGAGCCGCCTCGACGAAGGCCAGTGACCGGGTGCACCATCCCGAGGGTCGGTAAACGGTGTTCTGGACCCGAAGGCCCGAAGAGATGAGACGAGATGAGATGAGAAGAGAAGAAGAAGAATCCACGTGCCGCCGCGGTCAGTAAACCCTGACCGCGCCCGAAAATATATAGACTATTTTTGAACTCTATAGGTTACTGCACGAACTGGTCAAAGACTCTTCTTTGAATTCTACCGGCAACCGGTGTCAGACACAGGAAGACTCTTCTTCGAACCGGGCCCGAGCACTGTCGAGTTCTTCATGACAACGGGGAGCCCAGCCTGCTTGCAGCAGCAGCGAAAGTGAACAAGTGGGGTACAGAGACCCCTCAAAACACGTGACAGTCAGGCGCTGCAGCGAAATGAACCGAGTGCCTCGTTTAAAATTCTCCGAAGTATCACGAGTGGTGAGCATGTTTCCCGATCCTACAAATCTAGATTAGTGTAGGTATTGATAGGGGAGGGTGGTTTTATTAAGGATAAATATAATGTGTTCCCCTTTTTACGATGTGCCGTGCGTTCCTCATTACCCTAGACCAAGTTTTATGAATGTATGTATACTTGTACTGTCATTAATTTGTGCCTATGACATGTACTTCATGATTTTGGACGTTATGCAATAAAGATTTCCATTTCGTACTATTCAACCGGGTCTATTTGAGTTTTCTCTGCATTATTGCTCTCGCACCTAAGTCCAGTGTTAGAACCGTAAGGGCGAGTGGGTCGAACCACTCACAGGTGCTTATTGCAACAAGGCTGGCCGGAGACCAGAGCAAGCAATAGTATTAGGCAACGAAGGCCTAACCCCGCACAAGCACCTACGACCGAACCCCTTACAGCCCTTTCCCTGTAGCCCTGCAAATTTCTTTTCTTCTGGTACTTATCCAATCCCCTTTTGAAAGCCATGATTGAATCTGCCCCCACCACCCTCTCAGGCATTGCATTCCAGATCCTAACCACTCACTGAGTAAAAAAGTTTTTCCTCATGTCGCCTTTGGTTCTTCTGCCAATCACCTTAAATCTGTGTCCTCTGGTTTTCGACCCTTCCGCCAATGGGAACATTTTCTCTCTCTCTACTCTGTCTAGACCCCTCATGATTTTGAACACCTCTATCAAATCTCCTCTCAACCTTCTCTGCTCTAAGGAGAACAACCCCAGCTTCTCCAGTCTATCCACGTAACTGAAGTCCCTCATCCCTGGAATCATTCTAATAAATCTTTTCTGCACCCTCTCTAAGGCCTTCACATCCTTCCTAAAGTGCGGTGCCCAGAATTGGATGCAATACTCCAGTTGAGGCCGAACCAGTATTTTATAAAGGTTCATCATAACTTCCTTGCTTTTGTACTCTATGGGGTAAAAATTCAGTTGGTTGCGCCTCCCGTTAGCGCCTTAAGAGGGCGCTAATGGGGCGCAAAGCCGCTAACGCCCGGGCGCAGCGATGTTTGCGCCGCTCGGGAACTTAACTAGAGATTGTGCGGCGGCGCTAAACCTTACCGCTGCGACCACCTGCGCGCGCAGATTGTGACGTCATTCCATGGTGCAACGCCCTTGTGGCGCCCCGGAGCAGAAATTGAGTGGCGCCTCCTGCCTTACCGCCTGGCGCATCCAACGACCGGAAGACTGGAACGCTATCAATCGCTGTGGGGCTGGGGGGGGGGGCGCTATTTAAAGGGGGCCTCTTCCTGTCTTTTTCTGTGGTGGACATTTTTGCACCACTCGTTCTGAGAGAGAGAGAGAGATTCGGAGAGAGAGAAAGAGAGACTTCTGCATTGACTCAACGCTTTGTGAGGTAGTTTTGCCTACTGATCCTAACTTCGCTAGTACTTTAGTTGCTGTCCTTCATTACTTTGCTTGCAAAGAGACTATGGGGGCTGCACTGATTGGGGGCGTCGTCCTGCTCCAGCTGAATCGGAGGACACAGAGACGCAGAGAGAGAGTGGCAATGATGGCCAGACGGAGGAGGGCCAACAGGCGTATGTACAGGAGAGCTTACCCTCCCAGGGTATATCGTGAACAGCTCTCCTACATTCATATGTCTGAGGAGCTGTGTTTGTGAAGGCTGCGATTCAGCAAGGAGGTGGTCACTGAGCTCTGCCACCTGCTGCAGCCAGATCTGCAGCCTCAACTGAGGTCCAGGACGTCTCTGTCGGTGGCAGTGAAGGTCACAGTGGCTCTCAACTTCTACGCTACTGGCTCATTTCAAGCTGCTGCTGGGGACCTCGCCAATATCTCCCAGTTCGCGGTGCATTGCTGCATCCGGCAGGTCACAAATGCCCTCTTTAAAAGGAGACGAGAGTTCATCTCTTTCCCCATGACCCCAGACAAGCAGTGTGACCACGCTCTGGGCTTTGCGAGGATAGCGGGCTTCCCCATGGTGCAGGGCGCCATTGACTGCACGCATGTGGCTTTGCGTGCTCCACATGAGAATGCCGAGGAATTCCGGAACAGAAAGGGGTTCCATTCCTTGAATGTTCAGTTGGTCTGTGACCACAGACAGCTGATACTCGCTGTCAATGCCCACTATCCTGGCAGCTGCCACGATGCTTTTATCCTGCGCCAGACTACTGTGGCAGAACTTTTCGAGGCACCGCATCAGCCAGTTGGTTGGCTTCTCGGGGACAAGGGGTATGCATTGAGCACCTGGCTGATGACACCGCTCCGTACGCCCAACACCCCTGCTGAGCTGCGGTACAATGAGAGCCATCAAGCTACCAGGAACATAATTGAGCGCACAATCGGCGTGCTGAAGCAACGGTTCCGCTGTCTCGACCATTCTGGAGGAGCCCTGCAGTACTCGCCTGAGCGAGTATCCAACTTCGTAGTTGTGTGCTGCATGTTGCATAACATGGCAATCCTCAGGACCTAGCCAATGCCACCAGGCCTTGGAGCACCACCAGAGGAGGAGGAGGAAGAGGAGGAAGAAGAGGAGGAGGATTATCATCAGCAGCACCAAGGCGGGAGGGCGGCCCACAATGGTCAAACTGCAAGGGCCGTCCGTCAACGGCTGATAGCAAGCCTCTTCTAGGGCCCCTGCTGTGGAAATGGCTTCTGCCATTGCTAACAACATCAATGAACCCAGCACGCAACCCCTAAGCCGGCCAAGGCACCAATAATTCCAACCACCAACCATGTATATTTTGAATACAGAAACTTATTTATTTTACAAACTCTGTGTGTGTCAATTCCTCATGACAAACTCATAGAAATAAACACAAAAAAACAGTCAATAACATAACTGGTTCTCACAACCTGGAGATAATGTCCAAAACACTAAACAGAAGTTGGACCATGAACCTCGACCTTTAATAAAAAAATGACCAGCATTTTGTCACACCTCCTACTTTTTGCCCTTCGAGGGTGATCTCCTTCCCTTGCGCACTTCCCCCCTTCTAACCCTACTGGTCCTCCGTAATGGGACCTCAGTGGCTGCAGAAAGGCTGGTGGAAGGCTGCTGCTCGTCAGACCCTGACACTGCAGATGCCCCTGAAGGACGGCCTCGACCAGTTCTGGGCCTGGAGGACCCGGCTGCAGACTGCACCAACTCTGCATGGGCGGCAGCAGTCTGTCCTACAGGCGGTGGTAAGTGCAGTGGAGAAGTGACAGTGTTGGCAGCAGGAATGCTGTCATCGTGAGAGAGGACAGCAACTCCCTGCTCGCCCGACACACTGGCACTCCCACGGGGCAGCACTTCAGCATCCGGAGCAATCTGCTGGAGAACAGATTGCTGGCCTGCTGCGGCGCGGTGACAGCCCCGGGGACATGTGAACGAACCATCGAGGTTGGCAGCAGTCTGTACTCGCGTGGCCTCAATCTGAGTCTGCATGAGAGCAGTCAGAGATGGGATCACGGCAGCCAGTGACTGAATTGCAGCACTAAGCGTTAGTGTGGCATCCGCCTGTGCTACAGCGAAGTGCTCCACACTCCTTGCCAGTGACTCAATGCATTCGGGCACCCTTCCCACTGCACCCATGAGCTCAGTGTGCATGCCCACCGCCTGGGTGTTCATTTCTGCGATCAGCCGCTCCTCCTCTGCGTCCATTGCAGTAGGAGTGTCTGGCATACTCTCCCTCTGGGGAGAAGGCCCCCGTTCTTCCCTACCCCCATGGCGTTGCTGCAGCCCGCTGGGTCCTGGAGCTTCACCCTCATCAGACCCTTCCCCCCTGCTCCCCTCCAGGGAAGGCGTGTTCCCAGTGTGGGCATGGGCTTCCTCGGGAGAGGGTGGCACTGATGCTCCGGCTTCCTCTTCCTCCTCGGCTGCAGCTTCACTCCCAGTGGCAGCTTCAGGGCTCGTCTCCTCAGCTGGTGAATCACCATCTGAAAGCAGGGAGGTACAAGAGTGGCTTTAGCGTGAGGACAGGGTGGCAGTAAGGGAGGAATAAGTGCAGCGAGTTAGCAAGTTGGATTGAAAGTGTCAAAGGCTGGTGTTGTGAGGGACAAGTGGAAGGACAGAGGACAAAAAGGTGATGACCTTACCATTGCTGTCCAGAACGGGGTCGGAGTCTCCAGTGGCGACGGGACCGATCACCCGGCTTGCCACAATCCTGTGGACGCGCTCCTCAAGATCGCTGAGGGGTTGTAGCTGAGGCCGCCCTCCACCTGTCCGTTGCTGCTGTCTCCGATTATGCGCCAGCTTGGCCTGCAAGAAAAAAGACAGCATCTGAGTAAATATACAGCCATGGTCTTGCCTGATGTGCCTCCCATAGGTGAATAGCCCTTACTGTATGCAGCCATGGTCTTGCCTGATGTGCCTCCCATAGGTGAATAGCCCTTACTGTATGCAGCCATGGTCTTGCCTGATGTGCCTCCCATAGGTGAATAGCCCTTACTGTATGCAAAGTGTGGAATGTGTGTGTGTGTTTCATGAAAGGGCCATAGGTGTTGGATGAGTGTTGTGCATTGGGGTTTTAAGACCCTCTGGCCATAGAGTGAGGTTGAGATGGAGGGATGGAGAGGTATTGAAAAAAGCCACTCACCCTGACGACCCGAGTGAGGTCGTTGAACTTTTTGCAGCATTGAGTATGGGTCCTGGGCACCATGCTCCTGGAGGAGACGCTCTGAGCCACCTCCCTCCACACTCTTCTGAACTCGCGTGGCAAAGGCCTCCTGCCACTCTCAGGGAAGAGTATACATCTTCTGCGCTCCACCGCGCCAACCAGAGCATCCAAGGCCCGCTCGGTGAAGCGATGAGCTCGTTCTCTCTCCCTCTCCATCCTTGGCAGCAAAATGGATTCACAGGTCTCTCCAGGCCGAGATTCAAGGCTGTAATGAGCAGGGTGTGGCTGGGGAGCAAGTTGGCCCCCCCCCGCTTTAAGAAGTGGCCGGCGCCAGTGTGTCTGTGTTCCCTCACTAACTGGCAGCAGCTGCGCTGCGCTCGCGCGCTGAGTTAGCGCCTCACTGCTCGGCCTTTGCGCCTTAAGACAGGTGTGCAGCGCCTGATTTAGCGCTCCACTCACCTCCTGGGGCGGTAAAAGTGAAGTTTCCAGTCAGTGGCGATAATTAGCGCCAGGCGCTAATATTTGCGTCCAGACGATATTTGCGCCCCAAATGGGGCGCGACCTAATTTTTCCCCCTATGTCTCTATTTATGAAGCCCAGGATCCCGTATGCTTTTTAACCGCTTTCTCAACCTGCCCTGCCACCTTCAATGAATTGTGCACATATACCCCTAGGTCTCTCTGTTCATGCACTCCCTTTAGGATTGTACCCTTTAGTTTATATTGCCTCTCCACGTTCTTCCTACCAAAACGTATCACTTCGTACTTTTCTGCGTTAAATTTCATCAGCCACATGTCCGCCCATTCCACCAGCCTATCTATGTCTTCTTGAAGTCTATCACTATCGTCCTCAATGTTCACTATACTTCCAAGTTTTGTGTCATCTGAAAATTTTGAAATTGTACTCTGTACACCCAAGTTCAAGTCATTAATATATATCAAGAAATGCAGTGGTCCTAGTACCGACCACTGGGAAACACCACAGTGTACCTTCCTCCAGTCCGAAAAACAACCGTCCACCACTACTCTCTGTTTCCTGTCACTTAGCCAATTTCGTATCCATGCTGCCATTGTCCCTTTTATTCCATGGGCTTCAACTTTGCTGGCAAGCCTATTATGTGGCACTTTATCAAACGCCTTTAGGAAGTCCATGTACACCATGTCAACTGCATTGCCCTCATCAACCCTCTCTGTTACTTCATCAAAGAACTCAATTAAGTTAGTGAAACACAATTTGCCCTTAACAAATCCGTGCTGGCTTTCCTGATCAGATATATTGATATGAGTTGCTGTTCAAGCACTCGAGAAGGGAACATTTACCTGAAGTTTAAGGGGATAATCACAGAGTCCAGTCTAAGTGGTTACTGCCCAATGCTGTGTATCAAGCAAGAAACTTCTTTTTGGGAAATGAAATGAAACATTGACAAGTCTTGTCAGTCCAACAATCCTAGTCCGGTCTAGTCTTTGTGTCGAGGAGACTGTTGTGCTCAAGGTAACTGATATCCCTCATCACTCATCCTGCAGACTGAGCTGCCCTCTGGAATTGGGATCATCTTGAAAAGATTATGGACTCGGGCATACTGAAGCAGGATATTTAAAAAAAGGTCCAAGAAGGGTTTAAGTAAAATAAACAAAACATATTGAGACATTGGACCAAACTGTGAATATTTATTGGACAGTAAAGTTCTTCCAGGGCTCATTAATGAGATGAAATATTAATATAATGGGTTGTGTAAATTGGACATGAGGAAGTGACTGAAGGTACAAGATAGAAACAGGAAAATGACACTGCCAAATGGGGTCTAAGGTCATCGCCCTAGGGGATGTTGCAGTTGATGTTGTGTATATGGACTTTAATAAGGCGTTTGATAAAGTACCACATAATAGACTTGTTAGCAAAATTAAAGCCCATGGAATTAAAGGGACAGTGGCAGCGTGGATATGAAATTGGCTAACGGACAGAAAGGAGAGTGTTGGTGAACGGTTGTTTTATAGACTGGAGGGAGGTATAGAATCATAGGGGGTTAAATTGGGTACCTTTGCGCTTCCCGTTAGTGCCTCCGGGGGCGCTAACGGGGCACTACTGGCTTAGCGACTGGACGCGGCGATAGTACCAACGCCCGTGAAATTGAAGTGGAGGTTTGCGGCGGCGCTACCCACTAGCGCCACGCTCTCCTGCAACTGGAGATCGTGACATCATCCAGCTGCGTAGCGCCCCGGTAGCAACCCGGCTCAGAGATTCACTCTCGCCCCCTGCCTGAGCGCCTGCCATAAGCAACAACAGGCAGAGGAGGCAGCTACCTGATGAACGCTGGAGGAGCGCTATAAGGCGTCAATATCCGGTTTATTTTTAGGCGGCAAAAGACTGCTGCCTTGTCAGTTTGACATAGGCAAACAGGTGTTTTGAGCGATTTCAGCATTTTTCAGTTGAAGGAGTCTTCTAGTTCAGAAAAATTATTCACTTTCATTTAGTTGAGATTTGAAAGTGCAACATTTCCATACTTCAATGGGGGCTGTACTGGCCCCGGACCTTGCCCTCCAGTGTCACCATCAGAGGCAGCGGAGGTAGAGAGAAAGATTGCAAAATGTGGCCAGATGGAGGAGGGCCAACAGGACTCTCAACAGGAGGCCTTACCCTCCCAGGGTATTCCGGCAGCATTTCTCCTACATCAATTTCACTGAGGAACAGTGTGTTAGAAGGCTCCGCTTCACCAAGGACGTGGTCACAGAGCTCTGCCACCTCCTGCAGCCAGACCTCGAGCCTCACATCAGGAGCACCACGGCTCTCTCAGTGGCAGCCAAGGTCACCGTCGCCCTCAATTTCTACGCCAGCGGATCCTTCCAGTGTGCAACAGGAGACATAGCGAACATCTCGTAGTTCGCTGTCCATCGCTGAATCTGTGTGGTCACAGGTGCTCTGTACAGAAGGAGAAGGGACTACATTTCCTTCCCATGGCCAGAGAGAAGCAGCGCGAGCGTGCATGTGGCTTTGCCAGGATAGCGGGCTTGCCCATGGTGCAGGGCGCCATTGACTGCATCACGTGGCTTTGTGGGCACCCCGTAACAATCCTGAGGTATTCTGTAACCGCAAAGGCTACCACTCAATTAATGTGCAGTTGGTGTGTGACCACACACAGCGAATCCTCACCGTCAATGCCCGCTATCTGTTCCAGCCACCACATCAAACTCATGGCTGGCTGCTGGGAGACAAGGGCTTTCCGCTCCCCACCTGGCTCATGGCTCCCCTCCGCAACCCCAACACTCGTGCCCAGCAATCATACAATGAGAGCCAAGCTGCAACCAGGAACATCATAGAGCAGACCATCGGAGTGCTCAAGCAATGGTTCCGCTGCCTTGACCGCTCGGGAGGAGCCCTCCAGTACTCGGCTGAGCAGGTGTCCCTTTTCGTCATGGCCTGCTGCATGCTGCACAACTTGGCCATCATGAGGGCGCAGCCATTGCCACCAGGCATAGCCGCACCACCTCAGGAAGAGGAAGAGGGAGACGAGGAGGCCGAGGCCGAAGACAAGGAAGAGGAGGAGGAGGAACAGAAGCACGAACATCAGTGACGGAGGAGGCAGCCACTCAACCGGCCTTGTGGAAGGGCGGTCCGTGACTGCCTCATCAGACTGCGGTTCCAATGAATTGGAGGCCACTTCCCGGTTGCTCAGCAGGTCCCCATCATTCCATCAATTTCTCATTCCGTACCACACCCCAAAACTGAAATGAGACACAGCCGCAAATCTGCAACATTCCAAGAGTAAATTTATCCAAATTCAGCAACCACATATATACAGCAACAATATTGACTAATCACTCTTGTGCAAACCCTTGCCTCCCCTCTTTATAATCCCCTTTCCTAATCTAGTGCTCCTACGTAGTGTCTCCCCAGTGGCTGCAGCAGGGCTGGTGGAAGGCTGCTGAGTGTCGGTGCCAGAGACCACAGATGGCCTTGCAGGACGCCCTCGACCAGCTCTGGGCCTGGAAGTCCCGGCTGTACACTGCACCACCTCAGGATGGGCAGCGACAGTCTGGGTTGGCTGGATGACAGGCAACGACAAGGGCAAGGGCAATGGCGGAGTGGCAGTGGTGGGAGCAGGAATGCTGTCATCCTGAGAGAGGACAGCAGGTTCCTGCTCCACTGACCCACTCCCACTCCGCTGGGGCAGCACCTCAGCATCCTTACCAATTTGCTGGAGCACAGATTGCTGGCCTGCTGCGACACCGTGAGATCCCCAGTGGACTGTGGTGGAAGGCACAAGACTCACGTTAAGGTGAGGGCAGGGGGGCAGGAAGGGAGCAAGGAATGCAGACAGTATCAGGAGCTGGAAAGTGGAAAAGGCTTATGGTGTGAGGGGGAAGTAGGATGAGAGAAGGACAGGGGATGAACATACATTTGTTGCACCCAAGGGGGTCGACGTTGCCAATGGCCACACTGCTGCCCAATGAGTCGCAGCACTCGCTCCTCAAGGTCTGAGACCTGCTGGAGCTGCGCATCACCCCCGCCTGTTCTCTGCTGCTCCCTCCTATTGTGAGCCATCTTGGCCTGCAAGAGAAACAAATGTGTTTGAGTCAGAGTCCAGTTATGTATTTGGGAGATATGCCTGCCATAGTTGAATAGCTGTGATTATAGGCAAGGTGTGAGATGTGGATGTGAGTTTGAGTAGCTGAAGATGTTTGGTGGGTGAGTGGTGGCGGTGTGGTGGTTTGTGCAGTGTGTACAGACTGAGGTTCAGATGCTGGTACGTAGGAGCTGTTGAAGCATGTACTCACCTTGACCACCCGACTGAGGTCATAGAATTTCTTGTGCCCAGCACCAACCCCCGATCTCCCCAAAACCCCCCCCCCCAGCTATCTCACACTCTCCCCGAACCCTCCCCCATGATCTCTGACTCTCTCCGAACACCCAGCACCAACCCCCGATCTCCCCGAACCTCCCCCACCCGCGATCTCAGACTCTCCCTGAACACCCCCCGCGATCTCAGACTCTCCCTGAACACCCCCCGCGATCTCAGACTCTCCCTGAACACCCCCCGCGATCTCAGACTCTCCCCGAACCCCCCCCGCGATCTCAGACTCTCCCTGAACACCCCCCGCGATCTCAGACTCTCCCTGAACACCCCCCGCGATCTCAGACTCTCCCTGAACACCCCCCGCGATCTCAGACTCTCCCTGAACACCCCCCGCGATCTCAGACTCTCCCTGAACACCCCCCGCGATCTCAGACTCTCCCTGAACACCCCCCGCGATCTCAGACTCTCCCCGAACCCCCCCCGTGATCTCAGACTCTCCCCGAACCCCCCCCATGAACTCCGACTCTCCCCGAACCCCCCCCATGAACTCCGACTCTCCCCGAACCCCCCCCATGAACTCCGACTCTCCCCGAACCCCCCCGCGATCTCCGACTCTCCCCGAACCCCCCATGAACTCCGACTCTCCCCGAACCCCCCCCATGAACTCCGACTCTCCCCGAACCCCCCCCATGAACTCCGACTCTCCCCGAACCCCCCCATGAACTCCGACTCTCCCCAAACCCCCCCGTGATCTCCGACTCTCCCCGAACCCCCCCCCGTGATCTCCGACTCTCCCCGAACCCCCCCCCGCGATCTCCGACTCTCCCCGAACCCCCAGCACCAAATCCCAATCTCCCCAAAACCCCCCACGAACTCCGACTCTCCCCCCGACTCCCCAATGATCACTCCCTGACCCCCCCCCCAGCCCCGTGATCACCCCCGATCCCCCAACCACGGTCTACCCACTCCTGACCCCCCCAACCATGCTCTCCCCAATCCCCCCGGATCCTCCGCTGAAGCCTCTTCTGGAGAACTTACCTGTCTGACAGGCAGCCAAGCCCGTCAATCGGGCTGGCTTCCATGCAGGGAATCTGTTTAAAAAAAACTCTACACGCTCGGGAAAATCTGCACTTCCGGGTTTCCTGACTGTAACTCCTCCCCACGCTCCGAAACCCCGTCCCAGTGAACATCGGGGCCATAGTCTTTGCTGTGTCCAGTGCACTCAGCTGTTTCTTGACATCACATGGAGTGAATCGAATTAGCTGAAGACTGGCGTCAGTGATGCAGTGATGGTAAGCCTAAAAGCAGATTTAATCCAACTCTTGGTCTGTAGCCTTGCAGGTGGCGACACTTCAGGTGCATATCCAAGTATTTTTTAAATGCTTTGAGTGTTTCTGCCTCTACCACCCTTTCAGGCAGTGCATTCCAGACCCCAACCACCCTCTGGGTGAAAAAAAAATCTCCTCAACTCCCCTCTAATCCTTCTACCAATTATTTTAAATCTATGCCCCGGTTATTTACCTCACTGCTAAGGGAAATAGGTCCTTCCTCTCCACTCTATCTAGGCCCCTGAAAATGTTACACACCTCAATTAAGTCTCCCTTCAGCCTCCTCTGTTCCAAAGAAAACAACCCAGCCTATCCAATCTTTCCTCATCGGTAAATTCTCCAGTCCTGGTAACATCCTCGTAAATTGCCTCTGTACCCTCTCTAGTGCGATCACATCTTTCTTGTAATGTGGTGACCAGAACTGTACGCAGTACTCTTGCTGTGGCCTAACTAGTGTTTTATACAATTATAGCATAACCTCTCTGCTCTTATGTTCTATGCCTTCCAGGCTTGAGGTGGCGATATTTACAACATCTCGCAGTTTGCCATCCACTGTTGTGTAAGGGAGGTCACTGAGGCTCTCTATTCCAAGAGAGGTGACTACATTTCATTCTCTCTTGCCAGAGAGCAGCAGGTGGAGTGAGCATGCAGCTTTGCTTGGATTGCAGGCTTCCCCATGGTGCAGGGTGCCATTGATTGTATGCACGTCGCTTTGCGGGCACCGCATGTCGACTCTGAAATGTACCGCAACCGAAAGTGATTCCACTTCCTCAACGTTCAGTTGGTGTGAAACCATAGGCAGCGAATGTCCCAAAATGTGCGGGTTAGGTTGATTTGGCTATGATAAATTGACCCTTAGTGTTAGGGGGGGATTAAATATGTGGGGTTATGGGGATAGGATGGGATATGTTAGGGGGAATTAAATACGTGGGGTTACGGGGGTAGGGTGGGATATGTGTACTGTGGGGATTAAAGCAGGGACAGGGTACTGGACTTGGATGATCAGCCATGATCGTATTGAATGGTGGAGCAGGCTCGACGGGCCGAATGGCCTACTCCTGCTCCTAGATTCTATGTTTCTATGAATCAAGCAGGTCAATGCTCGGTATCCTGGCAGCAGTCATGGTGCCTTCATTCTGCGGCAGCCCGCTGTGCCATCTGCATTTGAGCCACCACGACAAACCAGAGGGTGGCTACTGGGCGACAAGGGTTATCCGCTGACAACATGGCTCATGACTCCGGTGCGCAACCCACATACACGTGGGCAGCATGCATACAACAACATGTGATAGAGCAGACCATTGGCGAGCTGAAACAACGCTTCCACTGCCTGGACTGCTCTGGAGGAGCCCTGCAGTACTCGGCAGAGCGTGTGTCAAGATTCGTGGTGGTTGCTGCATGCTGCACAACCTCGCCAGCATGAGGGCACAGCCCTTGCCACCAGCTATTGGCGACCAGTTGAGGAGCAGGAGGAGGAGAAGTAGGAGGAGAAGTAGGAGGAGCAGGAGGAGGAGGAAGAGGAAGGGAGGAGGCAACCTAGACAGCCCCTTTCTGGGCAGGCTGTCTGTGAACGACTCATCTGACTGCGAGATCAGTAAACACAACCCCAATTCCCATTCACCAACAATCCCACACCTTACCTTCCCTCTGTTACTGTCCACCACAGTGTCTGCTTGGCCACAATGCAAAAAGGAAAGGCAACACAAAATAAACATTCAAAACCAAATTTATAAATCAAGCCATGCCATATTGCATAAAAATGTCAATTAATCACCCTTGTGGATTCCTTTAGTGCTTGTCTTCCGTGTGCCTTTGCCTGTCCTCGTGCTCCTACGCAGTGCTACCCCAGTGGCTGCAGCATGGCTGGTGGAAGGCTGCTGACTTTCAGTGGGGGAGACTGCAGATGGCCTTGCAGGACGACCTCAAGCAGCTCTGGGCCTAGAAGGCCCGGCTTTGGACTGCACCATCTCGGCATGGGTGGCAGCAGTCTGGGCTGGCTGGCTGACAGGCAACAGCAAGGGCACTGGAGGAGCGGCAGTGGTGGGAGGATGAATGCTGTCTTCCTGAGAGAGGACAGCAGGTTCGTGTTCCGCGGAGCCACTTCCACTCCCCTGGGGGCAGCACCTCAGCAATCCTAGTAATCTGTTGGAGGACAGATTGCTGGATACACTGCAAGCCGCTGTGAACACCGATATCCGCAGCCATGTTGGCAGCAGTCTGAGCTGATGAGGCAGCAAGCTGAGCTTGCATGATAAAAGTCTGGGCTTACACTGCAGCACTCAGACATTGGGCAGCTTCTGCTTGTGCTGCAATGGAAGGTGAGACATCGACCATCAGACATTGTATCTTGGTGGATCCACAAGTGTGCTGATGGAGTTGGCCACCACTTCCATGCTGGAAATCATGGGCTCCAAGCTCTGCGCAAAGCCCTGTGCAAGGCTGGTGCCGGACTCCTCCATGCTCCTTGACATTGCACGCAGGCTTTCTGGCAGGCCTGCCAATGCACCAAGCATTTCATTGTGCATACCCATCAGCGTTCTTCTGTAGCCTGCCCTATCAAAGTGCTCATCTGAGTCCTCTGCAGCAGAACTCGTGTGCGACCTCGCCCTCCGGCGAGCTGGTACCTGTGCTACACATGTCCCCTGCCCTGGTTGAAGGCCACTCGTGCCCAGTGTCTGACCATGTGGAAATCCCGCCTCTAAGCTATCCTCTAAATTGCGCAGTGTCAGTTTCTGAGCTGGTGGCTGCGAGTGTGATATCGAGTGACGGTGTTTTTTCTTCTTCACTGTCTTCCTGCTCTTCCACCTGTTGCTCTTCTACCCCTGGGTGGCCAGGTTGCAGTTCTTGGGTATCTGAAAGGAGAAAGGCACAAGGGTATGGTTGTGGTGAGGGAAGGAGGGGGAAAGCAAGAGGTGCATGCTTACATCATCTGCAGCTTATAAATCAGCAGAGATTGTAGGATGACTGGGAAGTGGGATGTGAGAAGGAGGATTAGGTATGAGGATACCGTCATCTTCTATCGTTTCAACCCCGCTGCTGGCCACGACCTCAGCAATGGCCACTCCAATGATGGCGAGCACTGTTTCCTCCATGGGGTTTAAGGACAAACAGCCGCGCCTGTCCCCCGCCGCTTAGCTCCTGCTGGCTCAGATTATGTGTCACCATGTCCTGCAAGAGAGAAGGAAGTGTGTCAGTGAGTGTGGTGCAATGTGTTTGGGTGAAGTGTGTCAGTGAGTGTGGTGCAATATGTTTGGGTGATGTGTGTATCAGTGAGTGTGGTGCAATGTGTTTGGGTGAAGTGTGTCAGTGAGTGTGGTGCAATGTGTTTGGGTGAAGTGTGTCAGTGAGTGTGGTGCAATGTGTTTGGGTGAAGTGTGTCAGTGAGTGTGGTGCAATGTGTTTGGGTGATGTGTGTCAGTGAGTGTGGTGCAATGTGTTTGGGTGATGTGTGTCAGTGAGTGTGGTGCAATGTGTTTGGGTGAAGTGTGTCAGTGAGTGTGGTGCAATGTGTTTGGGTGAAGTGTGTGTCAGTGAGTGTGGTGCAATGTGTTTGGGTGCTGTTTGTCAGTGAGTGTGGTGCAATGTGTTTGGGTGATGTGTGTCAGTGAGTGTGGTGCAATGTGTTTGGGTGAAGTGTGTCAGTGAGTGTGGTGCAATGTGTTTGGGTGATGTGTGTGTCAGTGAGTGTGGTGCAATGTGTTTGGGTGATGTGTGTGTCAGTGAGTGTGGTGCAATGTGTTTGGGTGATGTGTGTGTCAGTGAGTGTGTGCAATGTGTTTGGGTGAAGTGTGTCAGTGAGTGTGGTGCAATGTTGTTGGTGAAGTGTGTCAGAGAGTGTGGTGCAATGTGTTTGGGTGATATGTGTGTCAGTGAGTGTGGGTGCAATGTGTTTGGGTGAAGTGTGTCAGTGAGTGTGGTGCAATGTGTGTTGGGTGGAAGTGTGTCAGTGAGTGTGGTGCAATATGTTTGGGTGATGGTGGGTGTCAGTGAGTGTGGTGCAATGCTGTTTGGGTGAAGTGTGTCAGTGAGTGTGGTGCAATGTATTTGGGTGATGTTGTGTCAGTGAGTGTGGTGGCAGAAGTGTGTCAGTGAGTGTGGTGCAATGTGTTTGGGTGAAGTGTGTCAGTGAGTGTGGTGCAATGTGTTTGGGTGAAGTGTGTCTGAGTGTGGTGCAATGTGTTTGGGTGAAATATGTCAGTGAGTGTGGTGCAATGTGTTTGGGTGAAGTGTGTCAGTGAGTGTGGTGCAATGTGTTTGGGTGAAGTGTGTCAGTGAGTGTGGTGCAATGTGTTTGGGTGAAGTGTGTCAGTGAGTGTGGTGCAATGTGTTTGGGTGAAGTGTGTCAGTGAGTGTGGTGCAATGTGTTTGGGTGAAGTGTGTCAGTGAGTGTGGTGCAATGTGTTTGGGTGAAGTGTGTCAGTGAGTGTGGTGCAATGTGTTTGGGTGAAGTGTGTCAGTGAGTGTGGAGCAATGTGTTTGGGTGAAGTGTGTCAGTGAGTGTGGTGCAATGTGATTGGGTGAAGTGTGTCAGTGAGTGTGGTGCAATGTGTTTGGGTGAAGTGTGTCAGTGAGTGTGGTGCAATGTGTTTGGGTGAAGTGTGTCAGTGAGTGTGGTGCAATGTGATTGGGTGAAGTGTGGCAGTGAGTGTGGTGCAATGTGTTTGGGTGATGTGTGTCAGTGAGTGTGGTGCAATGTGATTGGGTGAAGTGTGTCAGTGAGTGTGGTGCAATGTGATTGGGTGAAGTGTGTCAGTGAGTGTGGTGCAATGTGTTTGGGTGAAGTGTGTGTCAATGAGTGTGGTGCAATGTGATTGGGTGAAGTGTGTGTCAGTGAGTCTGGTGCAATGTGTTTGGGTGAAGTGTGTGTCAGTGAGTGTGGTGCAATGTGTTTGGGTGAAGTGTGTCAGTGAGTGTGGTGCAATGTGTTTGGGTGAAGTGTGTCAGTGAGTGTGGTGCAATGTGTTTGGGTGAAGTGTGTCAGTGAGTGTGGTGCAATGTGTTTGGGTGAAGTGTGTCAGTGAGTGTGGTGCAATGTGTTTGGATGAAGTGTGTCAGTGAGTGTGGTGCAATGTGTTTGGGTGAAGTGTGTCAGTGAGTGTGGAGCAATGTGTTTGGGTGAAGTGTGTCAGTGAGTGTGGTGCAATGTGTTTGGGTGAAGTGTGTCAGTGAGTGTGGTGCAATGTGTTTGGGTGAAGTGTGTCAGTGAGTGTGGTGCAATGTGTTTGGGTGAAGTGTGTCTGAGTGTGGTGCAATGTGTTTGGGTGAAGTGTGTCAGTGAGTGTGGTGCAATGTGATTGGGTGAAGTGTGTCAGTGAGTGTGGTGCAATGTGTTTGGGTGAAGTGTGTCAGTGAGTGTGGTGCAATGTGTTTGGGTGAAGTGTGTCAGTGAGTGTGGTGCAATGTGATTGGGTGAAGTGTGTCAGTGAGTGTGGTGCAATGTGTTTGGGTGATGTGTGTCAGTGAGTGTGGTGCAATGTGATTGGGTGAAGTGTGTCAGTGAGTGTGGTGCAATGTGATTGGGTGAAGTGTGTCAGTGAGTGTGGTGCAATGTGTTTGGGTGAAGTGTGTGTCAATGAGTGTGGTGCAATGTGATTGGGTGAAGTGTGTGTCAGTGAGTCTGGTGCAATGTGTTTGGGTGAAGTGTGTCAGTGAGTGTGGTGCAATGTGTTTGGGTGATGTGGCTGTCATGGTTGAATATCTGGCAGTGTGTGCAAGGTGTGATGTTGGTGTGAGGCTTGCAGCAGTGCTAAGTGTGTGAAGGTGGGGGTGAAGCTATGAATCTTAGGTATGAGTCGTAATTGCTAGAGATTGTTGGGAGGTGGGTGATACGGTTGTGGTACATTGAGCAGTTTGTGAGACTAATGGTGCAGTTGGTGGGAGATGATATTTGAAGATACAATCACTGACCTTGACAACTCATGTGAGGTCATTGAACTTTTTGCAGCACTGCACCCAGGTCCTCGGGGCTTGACTCCTGGCATTGACCACCACGGCTATCTGGTCCCATTGCCTTCGCAAAGTTTGTCTGGAGGGCCTCCTGGCCCTCTGTGGATAGAGCACATTGCTCCTCCACCAAGGCCTCAGGCGTGCAGCCACTCAGCTGGAAGCTTAGCATTGGCTGCACACTGTAATCATGTAAATTAGCAGGCAGCACCAAGTTGGCGTGCTGCCTGCATCGGAAGCAAAGGACGCAGGTTAATCCCGCATCGTGATCCCCGTACCTGATTTTGAGCCCTGTCCAATTTAGCTCCCACTATCTCTCACATCAATGGTCCCTTGTTCTTGACCCCTCAACCACTAGAAACAGCCTGCTTCTATCTACCCCATCCCATCCTTTCATAATTTTAAACATTTTGATCATATCACCCTGGAATATGTGTTGTTCTAAAAGAAAAAGGCCCAACTTTTCAAGTCTTCCTTCGTATTTGTATTTCCTCATACCAGGCAGCATCCTCCTTAATCTACATTGAGCCTCTCAAAAGCCTTAATATCCCTCCTATAGTGTGGAGCTCAATACTGCACATCGTACTCCAGCTGGGGTCTTATGAAGGTTTCATTATTACCTCTTGCTTTTATATTCTACACCACATGATAACATCTAGAATTCCAGTCGCTTTTTTTACAGCCTTATCACTCGGAGTTTCTGCCTTTAATGTCCCCCCCAATCCCTCTGCTCTACCACAGCACTGAGCCTCCTTCCATTCACAGTATAATTACTGCCGTTATTTTTTACCAAATTGTATCACCTCACACTTATTGACATTGAATTCTATCTGACACATTTTAGTCCATTGCTCCAACTTATCTATAACTCTTTGCAACAACAACAACTTACATTTATATAGTGCCTTTAACATAGAAAAAAGTCTGAAGGTGTTTCACAGATGTGCAATCTGACAAAAAAATAAGTTAGCTTCCTTTGGTCTTCTAAAGAATTAACTATACCTCCTATTTTGGCAATATCTGCCAATTTCAACAACAGCCCCTCCAGACCTATGTCCAAACCATTGATATACATGGTGAACAGAAGTGGTCCCAGAACAGAATCCTGTGGGACACCACTACCCACTTCCAACCACTCTGAGAAACTGCCCTTAACTCCTGCTCTCTGTTTCCTCCCTTCTAACCAGTTTTGAATCTGGTTTGCTCTCCTGCCCCTATTTCCATACCCATTATTCTTCTCCTATGTGGGACATTTCTAAAGGATTTCCTAAAGTCCATGTACATCACATACACTGCATTTCCCACATCCACCATGTCTGTTAACCCCTCAAAATAGCAGTGAGGTTTGACAAGAACAATCGTCCCTTTTGAAATCCGTGCTGGCTACTTCTAACTATTTTTTCTTATCTAAGCTATGTGGCAATTTCATCCTTAATTAAAGACTCTAAAATGTTCCGACCCCAGATGTTACATGAACTGGTCTGTATTGCCTGTGTTAGCTCTGTCTATCTTTTAAAACAATGGCTACTCCACCCTCCATTCCTCCGGCACACACCCACTCTCAAGAGAGGCTGAAATATCATTTCCAGGGCCTCAGCAATTTGCCCCCTTGTCACTCCCAGGATCCCTTCAGGACCTGGTGTTTTGTCTTCCTTTAGATTAACTAACTTATCTAAAATTTTCATTTTATCCATCACAATATCACTCATCTCACTCTCAACCCCTTTAGGATTTACCTCCTCTCCGATACCCTTCTCGTTAGTAAAGACTGATGTGAAATATTTATTATATATCTCTGCCATTTACTGATCTACAAATTGACAATCCTCTTCTCTCCCCTGTTTTTAAAAACATCACACTGTTACTCGACAGTTCTGTATTTCAATTTCTCCTTCCACCTCACCTCAGCTAGCTCACTCCTCATCTTTCTAAAATTTGCCCTAATCCAATCGGGTGTTCTAGTTTTGGTGCTTTCTAATTGGATCTTCGAGTTGTGTCAACTGTGGCTTAGTTGGTAGCACTCGTACCTCTGAGTCAGAAGGATGTGGGTTCCCACTCCAGAGACTTAAACACAAAAATCTAGGCTGACACTCCAGTGCCGTACTGAGGGAGTGCTGCACTGTCAGAGGTGCTGTCTTTCGGATAAGACGTTAAACCGAGGCCCCATCTTCTCTCTCAGGTAGATGTAAAAGTTGAAGCCCATGGAACAAAAGAGACCGTGACAGCATGGATATGAAATTGGCTAAGTGTCAGGAAATAGAGAGTAGTGGTGAACTGTTGTTTTTCGGACTGGAGGCGGGTCAACAGTGGTGTTGCCCACGGCTCGGTACGAGGATCACTGTATTTCTTGATATATATTAATGACTTGGACTTGGGTTTACAGGGCACAATTTCAAAATTTGCAGATAACACAAAACTTGGAAGTATAGTGAACAGTGAGGAGGATAGTGATAAACTTCAAGAAGACATAGACAGGCTGGTGGAATGGGCGGACACGTGGCAGATGAAATTTAACGCAGAAAAGTGCGAAGTGATGCATTTTTGTAGGAAGAATGAGGAGAGGCAATATAAACTAAAGGGCACAATTCTAAAGCGGGTGCATGAACAGAGAGACCTGGGGGTATATGTGCACAAATCATTGAAGGTTGAGAAAACAGTTAAAAAAGCATACGGGATCCTGGGCCTCATAAATAGAGGCATAGAGTACAAAAGCAAGGAAGTTATGATGAACCTTTATAAAACACTGGTCCGTCCTCAACTGGAGTATTGTGTCCAATTCTAGGCACCGCACTTTAGGAAGGATGTGAAGGCCTTAGTGAGGGTGCAGAAAAGATTTACGAGAATGGTTCCAGGGATGAGGGACTTCAGTTATGTGGATAAACTGGAGAAGCTGGGGTTGTTCTCCTTAGAGCAGTGAAGGTTGAGAGAAGATTTGATAGAGGTGTTCAAAATCATGAGGGGTCTGGACAGAGTAGATGGAGAGAAACTGTTCCCATTGGCAGAAGGGTCGAGAACCAGAGGACACAGATTTAAGGTGATTGGCAGAAGAACCAAAGGTGACATGAGGAAAAACTTTTTTACGCAGTGAGTGGTTATGATCTGGAATACACTGCCTGAGATGGTGGTGGAGGCAGATTCAATCGTGGCTTTCAATAGGGAATTGGATAAGTACCTGAAGGAAAAAAATTGCAGGGCTACGGGGAAAGGGCGGGGGAGTGGGACTAGCTGAAGTGCTATTGCAGAGAGCTGGCACGGGCTCGACAGGCCGAATGGCCTCCTTCTGTGCTGTAACCATTCTATGATTCTAAAAGATTGAAGAAGAGCAGGGGAGTTATCCCTGGTGTCCTGGCCAATATTCGTCCCTCAACCAACATCACCAAAAAACAGATTATCTGGTCATTATCACATTGCTGTTTGTGGGAGCTTGCTGTGCGCAAATTGGCTGCCGCATTTCCTACATTACAACAGTGACTACACTTCAACAAAAAAGTACTTCATTGGCTATAAAGCACTTTGGGATGTCCAGTAGTCGTGAAAGGTGCTATATAAATGCAAGTCTTTCTTTTTTCTTTTCTTATACCTTCTCATATTGTAATCACTACTCTCCATATAGTCACCCACATTTAGCTCATCTATCTGATCTATTTTGTTACTCATAACGAAGTCCAGCAACACCTCTTCCTGTAGGCTGACTAACATCCTACTTGAGGAGGGAATCCTGTACACGCTTTAAGAATTCCATTCCCTTTTCTCCGTTTCCTTCCCCTCTGTCCAATCTAGAACTGGTCATTAAAATCTCCCAGAACAATAATTCTGTTATGCCTCCTCATCTTCCTGATGGGTCTACAGATCTCCTCTTCCATTCCCCTCACAATCTGGAGTACTGTAATACATCCACTAAAGGAACAATCACTTAAAAAATTTTTTTTTTTATCTAGAACCATATTGACCTTGTCTGTCCCTTAATTTCCTACATCAACCCTTTCTACAGCATGTATAACCTTCTTAATCAATATTACCACTCTGCTCTTTTCTTATCTATTTCTTCTTAACTACATGATAGACTCATAGAATGATACAGCCATTCGAGCTATTGTGCCTGTGCTGGCTCTTTCAAAGAGCTATCCAATTAGCCCCAATTTCCTGGTCTTTCCCATCGCCCTGCAAATATTTCCCCTTCAAGTATTTATTCAATTCCCTTGTGAAAGTTACTATTGAATCTGCTTCCACTATCCTTTCAGATAATGCATTCCAGATCATAACAAGTTAATGCGTAAAAAAAAATCTCCTCATCTCCCCTCTGATTCTTTTGCCAATTACCTTAAATCTGTGTCCCCTGGTTACTAACCCATCTGCCAGTGGAAACAGTTTCTCCTTATTTACTTTATCAAAATTCTTGATAATTTTGAACACCTCGATTAAATCAGCCCTTAACCTTATCTGCTCTAAGGAGAACAACCTTTGTGCAGTGCTTGTCAGTGTTTGCAGCACCTCAGTGCTGTAGATCACTGACAGCAGAACTGTCAAGATCAATTTGAACATGCCCCCTTTAAGCAAACCAGCTGATGATGTGTCATCAAATGACGTCATCAGACCCGCTTCTTTTTAATTGGCCGGGAACCTCGCAGGGCAGGCTTAACAAGACCAATCAACGAAAAATCACTCGGAGAGTGCGGGCTGCAGTAGGCAGCGGGCTGGGACCGCGACACTGATCCCGGCCGCCCTGGACCCGCCTCGGTCGGCAAAATCGCGGCCCCTCTCTCAGTGAGGCAGGGAGACAGTGCGCTAACAGTCACTCCTCCTTCATATTCACAGTGCAGTTTGTCCCACTTCAATTCCAATCTCATGAAATATTTCTGTTCCAGGCCAAGCGGAAAATAAACACTTCCCCACAAGCAAGAGATGGAGGGGAGGGTCAGAGTGGGAGGGTGCCTGGGGCTGTTCTGATTCCCAACACAACTGCCCAACGGAGAGCAATATTGGCTGAGGGCTGGGAGCAAGTCACTTTCCCAACATCCCGGGCTAGGAAAAGTCTCTGGCAAAACAATTTAAAAAAAACATAAAATGCGCCTGCTGAACTGGACAAAGGAATTATTCACTAAGGCGGTGCTTGTTCCCACACTAATAATATTTGGACAGTATAATTACAATATCGTTGTGCAATGGGAAGAGGTATCTCTACACTTGCTGGTGTTCCCACTTGCCTCATTTTTGTGCCTCACCATGTGGAACCATGAAGTTGCGGCCAGTTACATCAGGAAGGGGTTGCACTGCCCACAGCCCCACTGTTCCCATTCATTGCCTCAGAATCGAAACCTCATGGTATCACAGCAGGTGGAAATTCACCCAAAGTGTCTGCCATCAGCAATAGTCAGATCTGAACCACAAATCAGGCAAACAATGAAATGACAGGAACCACCAGCAAATGGACAGATAGATCCCTATAAAAACAGCGAGGGTCTGGATTATTGGGCAATTGAAGAGAAGGTGTTTCCACTTGTTCTGGACTCCCCCACCAGAGGAAATTGTTTCTCTCTATCTACCCCATCAAATCCTTTAATCATCTTAAACATCTCAATTAAAATCCCCCTTAATTTTCTATACTCAAGGGAATACAAGCTTAGTCTATGTAAACTGTCCTCATATTTGAACCCATTTAGCCCCAGTATCATTCTGGTGAATCTGTGCTGCACACCTTCCAAGGCCAACATATCCTTCCTGAGGTGCGGCACCCAGAACTGAACACAGTGCCCCAGAACTGAACACAGTGCCCCAGAACTGAACACAGTGCTCCAGAACTGAACACAGTGCCCCAGAACTGAACACAGTGCTCCAGAACTGAACACAGTGCTCCAGAACTGAACACAGTGCCCCAGAACTGAACACAGTGCTCCAGAACTGAACACAGTGCCCCAGAACTGAACACAGTGCCCCAGAACTGAACACAGTGCCCCAGAACTGAACACAGTGCTCCAGAACTGAACACAGTGCTCCAGAACTGAACACAGTGCCCCAGAACTGAACACAGTGCTCCAGAACTGAACACAGTGCCCCAGAACTGAACGCAGTACTCCAGATGTGGACCAACCAGACCTTTATATAACTGTAACATAACTTCTACCCCTTTGTATTCCAGCCCCCTTGAGATAAAGGCCAACAGCCTTTTAAATTATTTTTTGTACCTGTCCACTAGTTTTTCGTGATTTCTGTACTTGAACCCCTAAATCTCTCTGCTCGTCCACAGTTCCTAGCTTCTCACCATTTAGAAAATGCTCTGAACTATCTTTCTTAGGTCCAAAGTGGATGGCCACACATTTCCCCACATTGAACTTCAATTGCCTATTTGTGGTTCAGATCTGACTATTGCTGATGGCAGCCACTCAGTTAGCCTATCAATGTCCCTTTGCAACTTTCTGCTCCCATCTACACTATTTACTGTGCCACCTAACTTGGTGTTGTCAGCAAACTTGGATATGGGCCGGATTTTCTCAATGGGGAGCTTTTGGAGGCGGGACTCCCACTTGTCGAGTTTTAGTCCCGCCTCCATCGACTTGTGGCCAACCCATGTTATTTTCCTTTGATTGACCTTGTTAAGCCCACCCAGCGGGCTTAGCAGGCCGATTAAGGGAAAGCCGGTTACAGGTGACGTCAGCGAGTGACGTTTCATCTGTCAAGAGCTTTTGACAGATGAAATGTCAGCATTTGACGGCTCTGTGAAGCTGTCAAACACTGACAATCTGTCCTCTAACTTGAGTCCTTCCACTCAGACTCAGTTAGAGAGCTCTCCTGAGCAGAAAGCAGAAGGCTGCAGCTTTTGACAGTTCAGTGGCCATTCTGCTTTCTGTGCCAGTGAGATGAGGGACTCCGAGAACTGAAGGGATGAAGCTTGCAGGAAGAAGTAAAGGTAAGTAAAACTTATTAAAACACTTTACACTCACCTCACACACTCACCTCTCCGCACTTGCACCCATCACTCATCTGCACGCCGGACATCTCAACCCCTCCGACCCCCGCAGACCGACAGCCCGCCTCGCTGACCCTGGCATGGTTCGGAGCCATCGGGAAGCCCACACTTCAGGGCTGAAAATAGGGATTCTCAAAAAAACTGCCTATTAACTACCTGTTAACAGGCAGTTAATTGGCACTAATCCCCTTCCCGCCTCGGGGAGGCAGCTCCCAGCGCGGGTCGGGTACTCGCCTCCTGGGACGATGGCACGGAGGCGGGCTGGGGGCGGGATGGGTACCCGCCCCCAGATTCTGCCATTTTCCCGGCAGTCCCGCCTCCTTACCCGCCTCCCCAGGGCTGGCAAAATCGCCCCCATGGCTCTCTATTCCTTCATCTTAGTCATTTGTAAATATAGTGAAAAGCTGAAGCCCCACTACTGAGCCCCAGGAGACACAACTAGTCACATCCTGAGCTGCAAAAGGGGCTGAGAAGTGGGAATGGGAAGGGATGCGGATAATGTTACAGAGGTGGGATTGATTGGTCATTATGATAGAAAGGATAAACCCAATAAATAATCCATCAGACAATAATGGTTCATTTTTGTAACTTCCTTCTGCTCTACCCACTCACTCAAACTGTACATTCTGACAAGCTGTCAACCTCTTTAAAGACTTAAAAATTATATTGCATTACCATCTTCGAAAAATCAGATTTACTGCAGTCCTTAGTTTCTTCTAAACTATTTTGATAGCCATCTCTAATATTAGCCTAGAAATTACTGCTGGCAATTTAATGTCAGTGCATCATCATGTTATAAAATTCTTCTACATCATATTTCTTTCATGTGAAATTGTAGCCAGATCAATGGACTGGGATTTTAAAATGAAATGGTCTTGAGGATTTCCTTTGTCCTTGGACACTGGTTAAATAAAGCAGGTGCCATGCCAGACAATTCCAATAGGATTTGTTTCAAGTTTGAATGAGCCAACAACTCATCAGGAGGTAGAGGAGGTGCCTCATTCCTCCCATCCACCTGGGTGATATCACTGGTCTATTGAGAAAGGGTTTGGTTTTTCTTCCAAGGCACTTACTTGTTGTGAAAGGTCTCCTTTCATCTGACGTGTGATGCGCTGCCTAGAGGGGTACAGTTGCTGTTAGATTTTCCTGTTTTTCAGTTCACTCAGCCCATCCACATTTTCATGTCGTATTGGTGAGATGGAACTCCATGGAGCTAAAGTGCCGATGTTACATACATCCAAGATTCAACTAAAGGGACTCTAAAGATTTCAAAACAGTCTTGTTATTTTGGTTGAATGTAAAGTATCTGGGGTTAATTTTGACTTTGGCCGATATCGAGTCAGCCACACATGATACATCTGGCCCAATTGTCATTTCCATAGAAGACAAAGGAAATGAAAAAGTAGTGCTCCAATTTTCTCTCATTCCCAGAATGTGGAGAATCATCGATGCATCCCCAAGACACAGCGGGGCTGAAAATCCTCAGTCCGGCGGAAATATGGTGGAGTGGGCGGCAGTGACCTCTGCTTCTGACCCCACTGGAGTCACTGGGGTCAAGGTGGGGTCAGCTGATTTAAGTAGCATCAGTGGGCTGATGTGAGTGCATCTTGGGTACCTATCAGATGAAGGGGCACAGGAAAAGCAGAGCTGGCAAGTTACCTACAGGCCAGCTGACACCACAAGTTCGTAAACTTTTTAGTTCTGTGCCTAATTAGTCCCCTTTATAAAGAGGGCAATATTAATTATGTTGTCAGCTTTCTGATAAGGAGGCCCAGACCTGGACGCTGACCTGAACCTCCCCCAGAGAAACCCCATTACTACTGCTCAAAGGTCCTTAATGCTGGGCGTCAAGATCACTGGCCAGTAAAGAGGTTGAGGCCAAGGACATTTCCAGCGTGAGGATTCCCTCCTCTCCGCCACCCCCCCCCCTCGGCCCCACCCTCTCTGACATTAGGGGCCATGCTTGGGGTGGAAAGAAATTCTGCCCAATCCAGGTCCCTGCGCAAATGTAATGCGAGCGGGATTCTGAGTAGAGACCTAGCGTTCCAGGGTCCCGCTGGAAATCCTGCTTTGGTCAGGCCTCCTGCACTCGACTCATTCCACAGGGGCACTGTTGCGGCCTAGGAATTTTGGCTCCAGACTGGCCAATACGCTCAACTACTGTGCCCCACCCTTAAAACAAATCATTTTCAGCGTTTGTATTTAAAAATGGCAGGGACTGAAATCTCAGAAGCGACTGACGACCTTCCATTTGTCTTCACTGGCCTCTTTGTATTAAAGCTATGGGTGACATATATTAAATAAATGAAAAATAATTTATTTCTCTAGAAGGAAAGAGAGAACCTTCACTACCTTGAATCCTCATCAGCCACATTGACATTTAATTTTGTTGGGTTGGGGAGTAAGTCTTATATGTTTTCCAGTCTGCAGCTGAATTTCGGTAAAAACATTTCCCACATTGATTTTGACAAAAATTGCATAGGTGACCAATGCTGCATCTATATTACTGACTGGTGGTTTTACAATCCTGCCTGCACGTGCTCTTTAAACAGTGCAGTGGTTTCTACAGCTGTCAGATCCACACCGAAACAACCTCTCAAGTGGAAGTAAGCTTTTTCAATGTCAGAAACAATGACAATGTGGGACAGACCATGCAGGCCACAACATCAAAACCACTGCACTAGCTTACATGAGCGTTTCAACTGTTCAGCTCAACAGCAGCCAAAGAAACGACTGCTCCTGCCTCAAAATCAAGCTATTTTGGACTTATGTTGTCATTGAGGTGCTACTGCAACTGGAGCCATTGGTATTCACTGCCTCATTTTCATTACTGGTTTGCTGCCAACTTTGGAGGAGCAATGGGCTGCAAGCGAGCATAATAAATGCGGCACGGGAACCAACTACAGTAACACACTGATCATCATCTTTATAACCTCCATGGATTAGCTCAGGAGATTTGGGTTTCAAACTGCTTATGAGCTGGTCAATGATACAATGTAAGAAAATGAAACTGGGAAACAAGAATCACACGAGAAAGGCAGGTAAGTTAAAACTATTTGTACTTCCTTTGCAAGAAACCCATGAATCCAACTGAGTCACACACCAACAATTAAATGACAAATAACACTTAACAAGCAAAAGACAACATGGGGGAAAAATTCAGTATCGCCCCATTTGGGGCGCAATCATCGGCCGGGCACAAAGATTAGCGCCTGGCGCTAATTATCGCCTCCGACTGCAAACTTGACTTTTATCGCCCCTGGAGGTGATTGGAGCGCTAAATCAGGCGCTTCACATCTGTCTTAAGGCGCAAAGGCCGAGGAGCGAGGCGCTACCTCAGAGCGCTGGCGCAGCTCATGTGATGTCAGTCAGCAATGGAACACAGACACAATGGCGCCGGCCAGTTCTTAAAGGGAAGGGTTGATCTTGCTTTCCATCCACATCCTGCTCATTGCAGCCTTGAATCTCAGCCTGGAGAGACCTGTACATCAAATCTGCTGGAAAGAACAATGGAGAGTACCAGGGAAAGAGCTCAGAGTGCAGCCCCTACAGTCTCTTCTAAATCGATACAAGGAATGGCAAATCAAAATGAACCTGCAAAGTGCTGCTCAGTACCCAAAACTCCTTCACACAGCGTTGAATCTCTCCAGAAGTCTCTCTCTCTCTCTCAGAATGCGTGGTTCAAAAATGTCACCAACAATAAAAGGCAGGAAGCGGTCGCCTTTAAATAGCGCTCCTCCAGTCCCTTCCTGACTGCAAAACGCTCCCCTCAACCTGTCGTTGCTAGCGGCAGGCGGTAAGGCAGGGGGCGCCACTCAATATTCGCTCCAGGGTGCTACCGGGGTGTTGCGCACTCAACTGACGTCACGATCTGCCGGCGCAGGAGATCGTGGCGATAGTGTTTAGCGCCGCTGCAAAATGTCTAGTTAATTTCGCGAGCAGCGCAAATATCACCGCGCCCGGGCCCTCTTAAGGTGCTAATGGGAGGCACAACCAACTGAATTTTTCCTCCCATATAACATATAACGCCAGTTCTGACGAAGGGTCATCGACCTGAAACGTTAACTCTGTTTCTCTCTCCACAGATGCTGCCTGACCTGCTGAGTATTTCCAGCATTTTCTGTTTTTATTTTATATTATATAACACAGGGTGCTGTCATATTGCAGGAGTGCAGCCAACTGGAGCTGTACATACATCCCTCCATCTGCTGCACTCTATAGTATAAATGGCCAACTGCTCAGGTTAAGGAAGTTTGCTTTAGTAATTTAAACATTACATTTGCACAGCAGAGCCCAGGGTGACTGGCAACTGAGTGAAAACTGAGGGGTACACGAAGGCCGCTCTCCCGAGACAGGAACAGTGGGAAATTGGCAATATAAAATCATCCTGGGAAAAGTAACAAAACAATGAGATCAACACTGCAACTTTAGCCTTAACAGAAACAGTCAAAATAAAAACAAACTTAAATAACAAAGATGCAGTAGCCAAAGATCACCAGTAACAACCCACGAAGAACAATAGAATCATACAATGGTTACAGCACAGAAGAGGCCATTCGGCCCGTCGAGCCCATTCCAGCTCTCTGCAAGAGCACTTCAGCTAGTCCCACTCCCCTGCCCTTTCTCCTTAGCCCTGTAAATTTTTTTCCTTCAGGTATTTATCCAATTCCCTTTTGAAAGCCACGATTGAGTCTGCCTCCACCACCCGCTCAGGCAGTGCATTCCAGATCATAACCACTCGCTGCGTAAATAGTTATTCCTCATGTCGTCTTTGGTTCTTCTGCCAATCACCTTAAATCTGTGTCCTCTGGTTCTCAACCCTTCCGCCAATGGGAACAGTTTCTCTCTATCTACTCTGTCTAGACCCATCATGATTTTGAACATCTCTATCAAATCTCCTCTCAACCTTCTCTGCTCTAAGGAGAACAACCCCAGCTTCTCCAGTCTATCCACATAACTGAAGTCCCTCATCCCTGGAACCATTCTTGTCAATCTTTTCTGCACCCTCTCTAAGGCCTTCACATCCTTCCTAAAGTGCGGTGCCCAGAATTGGACACAATACTCCAGTTGAGGTTTTATAAAGGTTCATCATAACATCCTTGCTTTTGTACTCTATGCCTCTATTTATGAAGCTTTTTTAACTGCTTTCTCAACCTGCCCTGCCACCTTCAACAATTTGTGCACATATACCCCCAGGTCTCTGTTCATGCACCCCCTTTAGAATTGTACCCTTTAGTTTATATTTCTTCTCCTCGTTCTTCCTACCAAAATGTATCACTTCACACTTTTCTGCGTTAAATTTCATCTGCACGTGTCCGCCCATTCTACCAGCCTGTCTATGTCCTCTTGAAGTCTATCACTATCCTCTTCATTGTTCACTATACTTCCAAGTTTTGTGTCATCTGCAAATTTTGAAATTGTGCTCTGTAAACCCAAGTCCAAGTCATTAATATATATCAAGAAAAGCAGTGGTCCCAGTACCGACCCCTGGGGAACACCACTGCATAACTTCCTCCAGTCCAAAAAACAACCGTTCACCACTACTCTCTGTTTCCTGTCACTTAGCCAATTTCGTATCCACGCTGCCACTGTCCCTTTTATTCCATGGGCTTCAACTTGCTGCCAAGCCTATTATGTGGCACTTTTTCAAACACCTTTTAGAAATCCATGTATACCACATCAACCACATTATCCTCATCAACCCTCTCTGTTACCTCATCAAAAAACTCAATCAAGTTAGTTAAACACGATTTGCCTTTAACAAATCCGTGCTGGCTTTCTTGAATTAATCCACACTTGTCCAAGTGATTGTTAATTTTGTCCCGGATTATCGTTTCAATGAATTGAATGATCAGTTTGTCTGTTTTTTTGTTGCTTGGTTCGGTTGAGAAAGGAAGCACACCAGAAGAACTCGCGCTCTTCTTTGAATAGTGTAGGGGGTCTTTAATGTCCAGCTGAACGACTAGAACAAGCAGACCAGGCCTTGGTTTCTTGTCTCATTTGAAGGATCTGCTTTGCATGTCTGTGTAGCACAGGGGAGCACAGTAATTACTGAGTAAGGAGTGAACAGGAACTTGTTAACACTTTGCATTTATCTCGTTGTCATAAACAAGCATATATTAGAACGCTGCATGTGGATTTGACTATAGTTGCAGTAGGTAGGTTTATATAATTATTGTCACATTAATTAACATTTAAGTGATTAAAATCATTAAATAGATTTAGTGTATAAAAGATAACATTAAAATACTGAGCATAAAATCAACACATATATGATTTATACTTCAGGAGAAGTAGTGCTCTATTTTAATGATCTGATTTCATTTCTGGCCTAGGAGATTGACAGGAGTTTAGTTGACAGCTGAGTGGAGAGATATAGTGAACCCACCGGGGTGATAGCTATTACCTGTTCAATTGTTGTTTGGTATGATGGGAAAAGCTTATAACAGGATGTCTAGTTTGACTATCCATTCGATGGCCTCCTGAGATGCTGAGTGGAGAAATGAGGTGCCTTCCGCAACAACAACAACTTGTATTTATATAGTGCCTTTAATGTAGTAAAACGTCCCAAGGAGTATTATAAGACAAAAAATTTGACACTGAGCCATATACGGAGAAATTAGGGCAGATGACCAAAAGCTTGGTCAAAGAGGGAGGTTAAGGAGCGTCTTAAAGGAGGAAAGAGAGGTAGCGAGGCGGAGAGGCTTAGGCAGGGAATTCCAGAGCTTAGGGCCTAGGCAACAGAAGGCACAGCCACCAATGGTTGAGCGATTGAGGGATGCTCAAGAGGACAGAATTAGAGGAGAGCAGATATCTCAGGGGGTTGTGGGGCTGGAGGAGATTACAGAGATAGGGAGGGGCAAGGCCATGGAGGGATTTGAAAACAAGGATGAGAATTTTGTAATCGAGGCTTTGCTTAACCGGAAACCAATGTAGGTCAGCGAGCACAGGGGTGATGGGCGAATGGGACTTGATGCGAGTTAGGACACGGGCAGCCGAGTTTTTGATGACCTCAAATTTACGTTGTGTAGAACGTGGGAGGCCAGCCAGGAGTGCGTTGGAATAGTCAGGTCTAGAGGTAACAAAGGCATGGATGAGGGTTTCAGCAGCAGATGAGTTGAGGCAAGGGCAGAGATGGGCGATGTTACGGAGGTGGAAATAGGCGGTCTTAGTTATGCCGCGGATATGTGGTCGGAAGCATATTTCAGAGTTAAATATGACACCAAGGTTGTGAACCGTGTGGTTCAGCCTCAGACAAATGTTAGGGAGAGGGATGGAGTCAGTGGCGGGGACTGAAAACAATGGCTTCGGTCTTCCCAATATTTAATTGGAGAAAATTTTTGCTTATCCAGAACTGGATGTCAGACAAGCAGTCTGACAATTTAGAGATCATGGAGGAGTTGAGAGAAGAGGTGGTGAGGTAGAGCTGGGTGTCATCAGCGTACATGTGGAAACTGATGCTGTGTTTTCGGATGATGTCGCCAAGAGGCAGCATGTAGATGGGAAATAGGAGGGGGCCAAGGATAGATCCTTGGGGGACATCAGAGGTAACGATGCGGGAGCAGGAAGAGAAGCCATTGCAGGTGATTCTCTGGCTACGATTAGATAGATAAGAATGGAACCAGGCGAGTGCGGTACCACCCAGCTGGACGACGGTGGAGAGGCGCTGGAGAAGGATGGAGTAGTCAACCGTGTCAAAGGCTGCAGACAAGTCAAGAAGGACGAGGAGGAATAGTTTGCCTTTGTCACAGTCACAATGGATGTCATTTGTGACTTTGATGCAAGCCTTTTCGGTACTATGGCAGGTGCGGAAACCTGATTGGATGGATTCAAACATGGAGTTGCGGGAAAGGTAGGCACGGATTTGGGAGGCAACAAGGACTTTGGAGAGGAAAGGGAGGTTGGAGATGGGGCGGTAGTATGCAAGGACGGAGGGGTCAAGCTTTGGTTTTTTGAGGCGTGATGATGGCACTTTTGAGGGAGAGGGGGACAGTACCTGAGGAGAGACAACCATTAACAATGTCAGCTAATAAGGGAGCCAGAAAAGAAAGTTGGGTGGTCAGCAGCTTAGTGGGAATAGGGTCAAGGGAGCAGGAAGTGGATCTCATGGACAAGATGAGTGCGGAGAAGTCATGAGGGGAGATCGGAGAGAAACTGGAGAAAGATGTGAGTTCAGGGCTAGGGCAGGGGGAAACTTAGAGGAAGTTTGGCCCGGTGGGCTAGGGGAAAGAAGGGAAGTGGCAGAGGCAGCTGAACGGATGGTATTAATCTTAGAGGCAAAGAAGTCCATGAGCTCCTCACACTCAATGTCGGAGGTGAGGGTGGAGGAGACGGGGGAGAGGGGTTTAAGAAGACGGTTAGCAGTGGAGAATAGAAGCTGGGGTTTATCTTTACATTCCAGAATGATTCTGGAATAGTGATCAATTATGGTAGTTGAGAGCAGGACCCGATAATGCTTTATGGTCCAGCCAGGTCTGGCGGTGAATGGCTAAACCAGTTGTCCACCATATCCGTTCTAGTTTACGTCCCTTGGACTTAAGTGAGCGAAGATGAGAGCTGTACCAGGGGGAATGGCCAGGGTGAGAGAGAGTAATTGTTTTAATAGGGACTAGGGCATCAAGGGTGGTGGTGAGGCTGTGGTTGAGCAGATCAGTAGCTGCAGAAATATCATGGTGAATGGAGGGCAAAAGGCTGGACAGTTGGGATTTCGTAAATGCAGTTGTAAGAGAGTTGGCAGATAGTTTTTTTCCAGGGGTGGACACAGAAGGAAGTAGAGTTGGGGGGGTGGTGGGGAAGGGAGATGTGGGTGGAGAGCGATACGAGGAAGTGGTCAGAGATGGCCTTATCTGTGATTGACACAATGGGAGTAGCGAGGCATCGAGAGATGGCGAGGTCGAGGGGGTGGCTGTGAATATGGGTTGGGGAGTTTACATGCAGGGAGAGATTAAGGGAGGATAGGATGCTAATGAACTCAGAGGAGCGAGAGCATGATGAATTGAGATGGAGGTTGAAATCACCGAGGATGAGAAGTCGCTCAGGTGCAGAGGCTGAGGGAGGAAAGCAGTGAAGATATCTCGGTAATAGCATTTTTATGGTACTTGGGTGGGCGGTAGAGAATGAGAATTTTAAATGAGAGGTGAAAGGGGTGGAATAAGGTGAGATGCTCAAAGGAGGAGAAAATGCCGGAGGAGTAGGGGGACAGACCAAGGTGTAATTTGGTGATGAGAGCCACACCGCCACCACGGTGGTCTGAGCGGGGCAAGTGGTGGAAGGTATAGCCAGGCAGGGAGGTTTCATTTAAGGATAAGGTGTCATCACCCCTCAGCCAAGTTTCTGCCAGGGCCATGATGTCGTTGCAATCATCCACGATAAGCTCATGGATGGCAAGGGCCTTGTTCGCAAGTGAACGGACATTCTGGAGGAAGATGCGGAGAGGGTCAGGTGATGGCTACCCCACTGCCAGCGTCCACAGGGTCAGCGCTGGGAGGGGTGAGTTGGATGGGGAGGAGATTGGCAAGATTAGCCCCCAGTGGGCAACAGAACTTAGTGGGCAGGTTGCGGTGATGTGTTCCATGGTCTGGGACTCATGGCCACAGTCGTACTTCTGGCCGTCTCTCATCTTCCACTTGTGGAACAGGTGGCCGCAGTGTCCATGCCCTGTGCGGATTGGGTTGAGCGCTGTCCACTGTCTTCGTGGGAGGTCGAAGCCAGGGACCTCTGCTGTTGGGTCAGTGATGAGGTGTTGGTTTTTTATGTTGCATGCGTCCCATGATTCCATCCATCTGGATAGTGGGTCGATACCAGCTGCATGAATATTGGCTGCTGTTTCCCAAAATGGCCGGCGCGATTTTAAGCGCTTTCTTGGTGGGTTTTTCAAGTCTTCGGGAATGGGAAGGACAATGTTGCTCATGATTAATAACCTTACTAATCTGTTGAATAACCTTAATAACATTAATAACCTGTTGAATAACCTTAACGAGGTTTGAATGGTACATCTGGGGTGGCATAAAGCATTGCCATACAGAATTAGAGATACAGTCAACTTAGACAGGTCCAGAAAGATTATGTGGGGGCAGGAATCCCATTGGTGTCTGTCTGTTGAAATTCAGTCAGCTTAGTCTCCTGAAACATTCTAGGAAGAGTGGTTGAGGACAATGTATTAATTATATAGAATTTACAGCACAGAGACAGGCCATTCGGCCCAACAGGTCTATGCTTCACGCAAGCCTCCTCCGACCTCACTTTATCTCACTCTATCACAATAATCCTAGTTCTTTGTCCCTCATGTACTTATCTAGCTTTCCCTTAAATGCATCTATGCTATTCACCTCAATTGCTCCAAGTGATAGCAAGTTCCACATTCTCACCACTGTCTGAGTAAAGAAGTTTCTCCTGAATTTGTTATTGGATTTCTTAATGGCTCTCTTATATTTATGGCCCGTAGTTTTGGACTCCCCCACAAGTGGAAACATCTTCTCTACGTCTATCCTGTTTGAATCCCTTCATCATTTTAAAGACCTCTATCAGGTCACCTTGCAGTCTTCTGTTTTCTAGAGAAAAGAGCCCCAGCTTGTTCAGTCTTTCCTGAAAGTTGTACCCTTTCAGTTCTGGTATCATCCTTGTAAATCTTTTTTGCACTTTCTCCAGTGCTTCTATATCCTTTTTGTAACATGGAGACCAGAACTATGGACAGGCACTCAGAGGGGGTGATTTTATCAATGGGGACGTGATGGAGGCGGGACTGCTGCTTGTCGGGTTTCAGTCCCGCCTCCATCGACGTCCGGCCAACCCACGCTATTTTCCCTTGATTGACCTTGTTAAGCCCGCCTCCATACCCGCCTCCCCAGGGTTGGGAAAATCGCCCCCTAAGTGCGGTCTAACTAAGGTTCTTTATAACTTCAACATAACTTCTCTGCTTTTGAATTCTCTTCCTCTAGAAATTAACCCCAGTGCTTTGCTTGCATTTTTATGGGTTTTGTTAGCCTGCATTGCTACTTGTAATGATTTGTGAGTCTGTACCCCTAGATCGCTTTGTGCCTGTATCCCCTTAGACTCTTATTTTCCAAGGAATAGATGGCCTCCTATTCCTCCTATCAAAATGCATCACCTCACACTTATGTATATTGACATTAATTTGCCATTTACACACCCATTCTGCAACTTTGTTAATGTCTTCTATTTTGTTGCAGTCTTCCTCTGTATTAACTATACCCCCACTTTGGTTTCATCTGCAAATTTTGATACAGTACTTCCAATTCCCGAGTCCAAATCATGTACGTAAATGGTGAACAACAGTGGTCCTAGCACCAAGCCCTGTGGTACACCCCTTCCCACCTTCCGCCAGTCTGAGTAACTACTTTTAACCCTTATTCTCTGTTTTCTGTTTTGTAGCCATTTGCTAGCCATTCTGCTACTTGTCCCCGGCTCCACATGCTATGACCTTAATCATGGGTCTACCATGTGGTACCTTATCGAAGGGCTTTTGAAAGTCCATATATATTACATCTACTGCATTACCCTTGTCTACTCTTTCTATTTCTTCTTCAAAGAATTCATTAAAGTTGGTCAAGCATGACCTTCCCTTTTGAAATCTGTGCTGACTATTCTTTGTTATATTCTCAGTTTCTAGATGTTTTTCTATTACATCTTTGATTAAAGATTCCAATATCTTTCCTACTACTGACGTTAAGCTAACTGGTCTATAGTTTCTTGGATTGGTTCTATCTCCCTTTTTATATATATAACATTAGCTCAATTAATAATTGAGTTCACAAAAAACTGGGGTAGTAGCAGCTGTCACTGTGTAAATGTGTTTTATTCTGTGTGCAAAAGTAAAGAAAAATCATTTTTACTGAACTATTATTATAATCCTCCCCATATTAATAAAACCATTTAATTAATTTTATATACTGAGCAAGTTGCATCCCAAGATTATTATAATTAGCTGTCAGGGATCACAGGAGGCTGGGTTTCATTTCCATGAATATTAAATCAATAGTTTGTAGACCATTTCCTTGTATCACTCACCACCGACATCCCTTTGAATCCCACTTCATTCTGTGTCCGCACCTGCACTTTCAAACTCCCAACTGCTCAGTCCTTGGCACTCCATTCATCACAATACTTCTACAGCTGTCGATATGCTCAACATTCCCTCTCCTTTGATGCCCTTGTCCCCAGTAAAACCCTTACTCTCTCCCACCCTAGTCGGTCCTCATCTTCGCCCTCTCAAGACAAGGGGCACAGATTTGAGCGTATCTGGCACATAACTTGTTTAGCTATCCATCATCAGACCCAGCTGAACCACATCAAGCACTATCAGGCCTTGCTCTCTTCTGCCAAAACCACTCATTACTTCAACATCATCCTAGAAAGCAAAGATAACCCTACGCTTCTCATTTCCCCTGTACACCATCTCCTTAGAACTCGCTCCCCTACACAGTCACCTCACAGAAGTGCAAGGAGCTTATGGGCTTCTTTGTCACTAAGATTGAGACCATCCATTCAGCTGCCTCTGCCACATTTTGCCCTTTCCCATCAAGCCAAACCACCCCGTTTCCCCACTGCCCTAGCCCTAGGTTCACTGTGCCTTTCTCTAGTTTCTCTATTCCCCTCATGCCCTCTCCAAGCTCACCTTTTCCATGAGACCCACTTCCTGCTCCCTTGACCCCATTCCCACTAATCCACTGACCACCCAACTTCCCTTCCTAGTCCCTATGCTAGCCGACATTGTAAATGGTTCCTTCTCCTCAAGTACTGTCAAAACCGCCATCATCACCCCCTTCTGAAAAAACCCACTGTCGAGCTCTCTGTCCTCGCAAACTACCACCCCATCTCCAATCTACCTGTCTTTCCTGCAACTCCATATTTGAATCTCTCCAATTAGCTTTCTGTGCCGGCCACAGTACTGAAAAAGCCCTAATCATAGTCACAAATGACATTCTCTGTAATTGTGGTGTACTATCCCTCTTCATCTTTCTTCCCCTCTCTGCAGCTTTTGACACAATGAACCACACCACCCTCCTCCAAGGCGAATGGTAAGGGGGGGACATCTGTGGGAGGAACATGATTGTAAGGCTTTGTAACCTCAGCGGTCTATAGCGCACATAAGAATTCAACATGAGTGTGTTAATTAGTGTCCTAAAAAAGTAGCAGATTTTCAGCCTCAAAGGAAGACCGAAAGAGACAAATAAGCGAACAGATAAAGAAACAGAAGAGGGAAGCAAACAAATCAATAGATAACCAATGCAACTAAAGATTGACCAAATAACAAAGTGCTGAGAACATATAAATGAGTAGAGAGAAATCTGGTACGTTTAAATTAAGTCAAGCTTTTCAAACATTTACAATTTTCTTCATTTATTTCCCAATATTTATCAATCATGCTATATGGAGCATATTATATATTCTGTTAAGTTTGGCCTCTCTAATTGTACATGTGTGATGACCTATTAGTGATGAATAATTAAAATAATTAACAATTATTTACACAGAAACCTAAGAATCAAGGTAGCAAATTATGTTGCGCAATATGCATACACCATTATAGAGAAGATTTACCTAAAAAGAATGATATATAATGTGTAATTCTTTGAAAATGAATTTGGAAAGTTCCAATTTCAAAATTGATGTGGCCTGCATTATTTCTCCCCCCATATATTTTGTTTCTAGCAGATGCATAACAGACAATGCAATCTTTGAGGTATAATGCAGCTGTAACCCACATGGCTGGTGAAATTTAGCTCTGTTTATTCTACTAATCCCTTTGGATTTTGCAGTAACCTCTGGGACTAGGGTTAATGTGATCAGTGTGTGACTGAGCAGCCAACCATGGGTTCCACTAGCAGATTCATATTTACAGAATATTCATTGGGGAATAGTGGAATTTTAGATCGTTCCCTAAGTGAGAAAGACCTTCTATCCCACAGGTGATGTTGATTTTTATCCAGTTTATCTTTGTGCAAACTTTGCAGGAAAATGTTACTTTTAGAAGGTAGTGGATATATTTGTAGGGGGTGTTGAATAGTTGGAAGTAAATTTAAGGCAGAAGCCCCGCGAGAAAAGTTCTAATGATATTATAAACCTTGGGATCAAAAGCCAGGAAAACTGCGGAAGCAGCTGTTTTTGACCTTGTTTTCCAATCAGAACATTGGGAATTATCTAAAAGGAACCAGACATTTTTTGTACGATGGACAGCAAGTCTAACCAATCACCAAGCATTTGTTTGTAAGCCCCATCCTCCTTATCCAGCACCGTATTAGACTCAGCACACCTCAGCAGGACTAAACTGCATTGTGGGAGTTGTAGCCCGACAGTATGTCATACAGATGCCGGTGCATTCTGAGAATCTACTACTTGGTTGAGCCTCTTCATTCAGCCAAGGCCCAAATAACTAACTGAAACTGGGGAATGCACCAGGACTCAAGCCCCAGACTTCAAAGAGAGGGACGGGATTGTGCAGGGAAACTTGTTGGAGGCATTTCTAGCATACACTTGCTGACTTTATACAAACATCTGCAAAAGTACAGGAAAAGACAAAATGGTCCAGCAAGCCTGTCCCATCCTGACATGGTGCAATCTACAGACACCATTACTTCCCCGACTCCAGTCACACAATATCTTTATTAAGAGAGGCAAAAAAAAATCTTTAGGCCAATTTAGGAAAAAAAAGTTTAAAATTCCTTTCTGACCTCCCCCCCCCCCCCCCCCCAGGGCAGTCAAGGAAGGTCCAGGAGACCACAGTGACTGATACTGCTTGTCCTCATTAACCCACCTTTCCGCTATATCTTGAGATGCCTTCTACTCGCAGGAACTCATCCAGTTTCCTTCTGAATACTTGCAGTGAATACACATTAACTGCACGTATTAGCAACCTATACCAGAAGTTGCTAACTCTCTGTAAAAAGAAGTACTTCATAATACCTAACCTAATTCTATTCTTTTATAATCTACACTGATGCTCCCTAATCCTCCCCTGCTTATCTAGCTCAAATAGACTATCCATGTGGACAGAATCCCTTCATTATTTTAAAGATCTTAATCATATCCCCTCAAAGTCTATGCTTTTCCAAACTAAAAAGCCCCAATTCTCGAAGCTTGTTCTCATAACTAAAGGCCCTTAAACTAGATAATAATCGAGTGGCCCTCCTCTGATCTTTTTCAAGGCCCTCGATATCCCAACCATGGAACCAAAACAGGAAGCATTGGGTTTAGTATTTAATTACAGAATTATTTAATTTTTTCATATCGTTAGGTTATAAATGACGATTGGTCAGAAATCAAGGGCCTAGAAATTCGAGAGTGCTGGATACCTGCCGGTGGCACCGCGGGCCGCAAGTAATGGCCGCCGAAAATTATAGCGCTGGCAGCACCGGTAAATTGGTGCTACTTGGTAATTAACATTAGCCCAGCGCTAAACTCACTGTGCCAGGTCGGTGCTCCTGGTGGTAGTCTCAGCAGGAGGCTCAATGTAGCGTGGCCGTAGCGTCTCTTAAAGCAAGGCTTTCATTTTAGAAAGCTGTGCAGTCCCTTAAAGGGGAACTGCTTCCTAAAATGAAAAAAATAAAATCATTTAAAAATAGGCAGTTTTTGGCTCTTACAGCTCAACTGCCTTCTGGAAAAAAAAACATTATAAAGAATTCCCAAATGGGAGTCTCCAGCTCTTAAAGCTGAATTGCCTTCCACACCTAAAAAATGGGAAAAGTGCTTCAGTACTATCACAGAAGGCTCAGCAAGCCAGGGAAGGGCCACCCAGGGTCTCACACACAGCACTCCAGCTTTGTGCAGGAGGTCAACACTGCAAAACAGGTCCTCTACCCACAGGGACCAGGAGGTCCGCCAGAAAGAACGATGTGGGACCAGATCACCAAGGCCGTCACTGCCAGCAGTGTCGCCCCCACCACCTGGCTCCAGTGCCCAAAGAAGCTTTATGACCTTATACCAGGGGTCAGGGTCAGTGAATGCATCTTCGAAAGCCGTCTCCTACCAACTGCACCACTAGCCTCACACATTTTTCAATGCATGACCCCTCACCCCACAATCATTCACCTACCAACAATCTGTATCAATCACAAGGCACATCAGCTATTCCTAGCCTCACCTCAGCCCCTTGGAGGAGATGGTGCTGGCCATTCTTGGCAGGGACAAGGCTGAGCCCTTGGCCAGTGGTGGGGTTGAAAGAATACAAGATGCTGGTATCCTCATACATTATTCTCGTTCTTGCATGCACCTCTTGCTTTCCCACCCTCCCCTCACCACAAGTCCACCTTAGTGCCTTCCTCATTTCACACACCAAAGAAATGCAGCCTGCCCAGCCAGTGGTTGACCAAGAAAAGGGAGAGAAGAAGAAGAAGAAGAAGAAGAACTATCACTCGATTTGACACTCCCAGCAACCAGCTCCTCAAGGTCGACCTGAAGGCCATTTGCAGTGTTCCCCACCGAAAGTCAGCAGCCTTCCACTAGCCATGCTGCAGCCACTGGGGTAACACTGCATGACATCAGTAGGATAGGCAAAGGGACACACAAGACAGTCACTAAGGCAATGCATTCGGGTGATTAGTTGATTTCTTGATGTCATATTGAATGGATAGATGCATGAAGTTGGATTGAAAAGTTTGCTTTGTGGTGACTTTTATTTCAGCATTGTGGCCAAGAAGACGCTGTGCTGGTCAGTAACAGAGGGAAGGGAAGGTGTGGGACAATGTTGAAAGGGGAATTGGGGTTGTGGTCACTGGTAATGCAGGCGAATGATTCCATCCCGGATATTCCGACCAGAAAGGAACTGTCTGGGCTGCATCCTCCACTTCTGCTTCTTCCTCTCCTGCATCTTCCTCTTCCCTCCGTGAGCAAATGTTGGAAACCTGAAATAAAAGCAAAAAATGCTGGAAATACTCAGCAGGTCAGGCAGCATCTTGACCTGAGACATGGGCCGGAATTTTCTGTAAGTGGGCGGGTCAGGTGCGGGCGGTCGCTGTGGCGGGTCACGACCCCGTTCTTCATTCCATGCCGTTCCTGAGATCGACTTTCTATTAATGGGGCCAATTAAGGCTGCCCTGTGCGTTACCCGGCCCCATTAAATGGTGCGGATCTGATGACATCAGTGATGACGCGTTTTCAGCCGGGATATTTAAAGGGGCCACGGTCACATTGCATTTGAAGGTTCATCCAGGATAGTGCAGGCAGCACACTGCACAATTGGACTGCTACAAAGAGTGCCAAATATGACTGCACAGAGGCAGAGGGCTGTACCCAGGTTCTCCGATGACTCCCTCCATATGCTTGTGGAGGGAGTGAGAGCACGCAGGGAGGTCCTCTTCCCTTCCGATGGACGGAAGAGACCTCCCCAAGAGACAAAAGGTGCTTGGCACCAAATAGCCGAGGTGGTGAACTGCAGGGATGTGTTCAGGAGGACCTGGGTGCAATGCCGCAAACGTTTCAATGATCTCATTAGATCAGGAAAGGTGAGTGCAAAGCCACACTCAACTTCATCCTGCTGTGCCTCTCATCACATCCCCATCACTCTGCCTTCCCAACCCTGCTCCTGCACATCCTTACTCACAACAACATACCTTACATGCCCAACCATCCCTCTCTCTCTATCTACATTATCACATCCCCATCTGACTAGCAACCCCTCACACTCACCATCATCCTAATGCAATCATACCAACTAACAACACACAAGGAGGCCACTTGGCATTGCCAGCCCACTCCATTGTAGTCGCCCTCTAAAAATGTTACCCATCCATTCCTTACAATCATTCCATCACTCTCACTCAACCTTCTCTTCTTTCCCTCCTTGCAGGAAAAGAGAGTGCACAATAAGAGGGAGAGGGAGAGAACTGGAGGTGGGCCTCCATCATTGGCCATCCTAACATCAGCAGAGGAGGCTGCCTTGGAAGTATCTGGAGTCGCCGAGCAGCTGGAGGTGGGAGATGGAGAGAGGGGGACATCTCAGCAACCTGGTGACAGAATTACATATCATACAGCTACATGGCATACATCAGTCACTCATATGGGGACTGATGTCAGCAGCCAGTGAATGTTCATCATGTGCATAATGGTATCGTTATTCATTCTTCATATGACATATCTAACTCATCTCTTTACTCTCCCTCAAGAGCACCCCTCCCCCGCCCCCCAACTGTCCAGGCGGAAGAGGAAGACGATTCCTCAGAGGAGCCTCCAGCCTCTGAGGGTGCACCGTCACCAGACATAAGCACACCCAGCACCAGCACAGATACTTCCACCTCGGTGGGTCCCACGCGAGATAGAGTAGTGTTGTCACTGGGTCCGTCACAAGAGACAGGGACAGCAGTGGAGAGTCCTCGCTGGACGGCACAGGACGCTCTCAGCTTTGCTCAGCTGCATACAGACACTGAGCCTCGGGGGCCATCCAGAAAGAGGGCGATCCTGGAGGTGCAGCAAGAAGTGCAGGGGGCTCTGACAGGTTTTGCAACCGCGATGTCTGCAAATGTGCAGAGAATGGAGGAGTCCATCTCCAACATGAGCACCACCATGTCGCAGACGATGGCGATTGTAGGCTCTTCCATGGATAGGACGGCCACCTGCATGGAGCAGCTAATGCGCCACTCACAGGAGCACATGGTCTCTAAGGAGAATAGATGGTTATCTAAGGAGAATAGATGGCAGAGGCTCATAGACGTCCTGTCTAGGAGGGATGTCAACGTAGAAGTGGGTTCTCATTGCCCCACTGCTGTGCAGCAAGGTGCTCTCCAGCTCCTTGCTAGCAGGGAGGTGCGGGTGGCCAATGAGAGGGATGATGGTGAGAGGGGACATGCAAGTCGGGGCTCCTCTCAAAGCGCTCACACTTCTCCTACATTGCCCCCCCACCACCCCCTCCCCCTCCCCCCCCATCCACAGTCAGAGCCCCAGATGCCTCCTCGGATCATGATGGCCAAGTCTGCCCCTGCACAGTCACAGGAGGAGCAGAATTTGGCGGGGCCATCACAGGCTCCAAAACCCGGAGGACGTCAGCCAAACGTGTCTGTGCAGTCGCAGCAGGGAAGTGAGCAGGCTGCCTCTACCTCTGCTGAAGCCACAGGGGTAGCACCTCGTATAAGCACGCGTAAGAGAAAGATCAAACATAAGTAGATTCACAAGGGTAGCCACTTGGGTGTTTTATTAAATGTTTGTGTAAAGTTTCCGTTACTGTGATGTCACAGATAAAAATCTTTATTTTCACCACTTTACGGTCATGGACAAATTTGTGTGCAACTTTGGAAGTGGCTTAGTGAGTTGGAGTGAATGGTGAGACATCACTTTAATTCCAGCAATGGTGGTCAGTGTGAAAGGAATGGCTTGGTCATTGTAGCGATGCTTTATGGTGTTGCTGTGGGGTGGTGCCAGCCTGGCACCACATGTGGTAGCCATATATGTGTAATGCGTAAAGTTAAGTAAATCTGGCCGTGATGAGCCCATCCCTGGCCTCCCAGGCAGCAATGTGCTCAGGTACTGGTGGGATCTGGACCGCAGGTTCCTCCAGCTCCTGCTCCTCCTTGTCTTCCAGCTGATGCTCCTCCCCCTCCTCCTCCTGCTTCTCCTCCTCTGAAGAGGCTGTGCGCTCAGTGCCTTGCTCCTCATGCAGCACTAATCCTCACTACTGCGCTATGTTGTGCAGGGCGCAGCAAACCACGACGATTCTGGAGACCCTGGCTGTAGCATACTGAAGGGCTCCTTCAGATCTGTCAAGGCATCTGAAGTGCACTTTGAGCATGCCTATTGTCTGCTCTATGACACATCTGGTGGAAATGTGGCTTTCATTATATCTCTCCTGGGCCTCAGTACTTGGCCTCCTCAAGGGTGTCATGAGCCACGTCTTCAGTGGATAGCCCTTGTCTCCAAGCAGCAAGCCGGAAAGTCTGTTTGGCAGAGCGAAGATCTGAGGGAGGGTGGACTGGCGAAGGACGAAAGAGTCATGACAGCTGCCAGGGAATTTTGCACACACATGCATGATGATCTTCCTATGGTTGCAGACGAGCTGCATAGTGAGGGAGTGGAAGCCCTTGCGGTTGACAAAGACTCCAAAGACTATGATGGGGTGCCCTGATGGCCACATGTGTGCAGTCGATGATGCCCTGCACCCGTGGAAAGCCAGCCAGAGTGGCAAAGCCCAGTGCCCACTCAGCAACACTGGCTTCATCAGTGACAAAGTTGATATAATTGGCTGACTTGTCAAAGAGGGCATCGGTAACCTATGTGATGCATCTGTGGGCGGCCGACTGGGAGATGCCACAAATGTCTGCTGCAGATCCCTGGAAGGAGCCTGAGGTGAAGAAGTTGAGGACGCTGGTTGTGAAGGAATAAGCCATATTCAGAAAAATACACCATTCTATAAAAGACTTCTGACTTTATTAAAACATGACATACTAGGTCTGAAAATCTAAAAACCTAACAATGGAGAAGCTGTGAACAGCATTCAGGCTATTGAGATCAGATAAGTTGTTGACACTGAATCAATAGCCTTGTTGAAACAGGAGGTTGGAGGTTCCTGATAGTCTGAAGCATTGGAAAGAAGACAATGGTGCACCCGGTTGAGGTGTTCTAAATGCAAAAGATACAAATGGAAGACCTTGGTAAGAATGACATCAAATAGATGCACCAGCCATCACATTGTTTTTGTGTTAAGCTTGAGACACCTACACAGGAGACATAATTCTTAATGCTACCAGCTGAACTGACTGTAAGAATAGCAGGGGTCAGCAGAAAACTGACTAGAGATAATTAACTTACATCAGCAGAAAACTTCAAAGGAAATACCACTGCAAAAGGGTATAAAAATTGAACTTTCAAATGGGATGATAGTTTCGCTGTAAGGGGCAAAGCGATTCTCAGGCTTCAGAGGCAAGCTCTGTAAGTCTTCAACTCTTTGTATCTCGGGGAATCAAGGTATTGTATTTGATTTTGGTGGATATCCTGGAATAAACTAAGAACTGTAAAACTAGCGAAGTTAAGATTTGAGAATAAGGATCTCTGATAATAGAATTGTAAGATTTATGTATTTGGAACTGTTAATGTTGCGATTGAAACACCTACTGTAAACTGCATGTCGGTTCTTTAATAAATCTATATATGTTTAGAATTGTCTCACATAATACTTCTGCATCAAACTCGCGAACTCAATCTCTGTACGCTCTTTGGTGATGAGTTGCAGAATTCTGGGGGAGTTTTCCAGACCCTCATAATATCCGGAAGGTTACAGTCTAGCTAAACTTATTAAAAGTGCTATCTGGAGGACGGTAACATCTTACATAAGAACATAAGAAATAGGAGCAGGAGTAGGCCAATCGGCCCCTCGAGCCTGCTCCGCCATTCAATAAGATCATGGCTGATCTGATCCTAACCGCCAATCTACTATCTATCACAGAACCATCTCCTGCATCTAACAGAATTGCACACACGAAATAGGAGCAGAATCAGGCTACACAGTCCCTGGGCCCGCTCCACTACCCACAGGGCCATGACCGATCCGAACCTAGACTCATGTCCAAATTCCTGCCCGCTCCCCGTAACCCTTAATGCCCTTTACTTCTAGGAAACTGTCTATTTCTGTTTTAAATTTAATTAATGTTGTAGCTTCTACAGCTTTTTGTGGCAGCATATTCCATGGACCTACCACCCTCTGAGTGAAGTAGTTCCTCCTCATCTCAGTTTTGAAAGAGCAGCCCCTTATTCTAAGACTATGTCCCCTAGTTCTCGTCTCACCCGTCATCGGGAACATCCTCCCCGCATCCACCCGATCCAACCCCTTCACAATCTTATATGTTTCAATAAGATCGCCTCTCATTCTTCTGAACTCCAATGAGTAGAGTCCCAATCTACCCAACCTCTCCTCATATGACCACCCCCTCATCCCCGGGATTAACCGAGTGAACCTTTTTTGCACTGCCTCGAGAGCAAGGATGTCTTTCCTTAAGTAAGGACACCAAAACTGTATGCAGTATTCCAGGTGCGGTCTCACCAATACCTTGTACAACTGAAGCAATACCTCCCTATTTTTATATTCTATCCCCCTAGCAATGAAAGCCAACATTCCATTTGCCTTCTTAATCACTTGCTGCACCTGCATACTAACCTTTTGAGTTTCGTGCACCAGGACCCCCAGATCCCTTTGCACTTCAGTACTCTCCAGTTTCTTGCCATTAAGATAATAAATTGCTCTAGGATTTTTCCTGCCAAAGTGCATCACCTCACACTTTCCAGTGTTGTATTCCATCTGCCAAATCTCTGCCCACTTACTTAGCCTGTCTATGTCCCCTTGCAGGTTTTTTATATCCTCCTCACTCACTACTTTCCCTCCCATCTTTGTATCATCTGCAAATTTTGATATGTTACACTTGGTCCCTTCCTCCAAATCGTTAATATAGATTGTGAAGAGTTGGGGACCCAGCACTGACCCCTGTGGAACACCACTAGTTACTGATTGCCAGTCTGAGAATGAACCATTTATCCCAACTCTTTGCTTTCTGTTAGATAGCCAATCCTCTATCCATGCCAGAATATTACCCCCAATCCCGTGATTTTTTACCTTAAGCAATAATCTTTTGTGTGGCACCTTGTCAAATGCCTTTTGGAAGTCTAAATACACTACGTCCACTGGTTCCCCTTTATCCACTCTATATGTTACTTCCTCAAAGAACTCCAGCAAATTTGTCAAACATGACTTCCCCTTCGTAAAACCATGCTGACTTTGTCCTATTAAATTATGATTATCCAAATGTCCTGTTACTGTTTCCTTAATAATGGACTCCAAAATTTTACCTACCACAGATGTTAGGCTAACCGGTCTATAGTTACCAGCCTTCTGTCTACTGCCCTTTTTAAATAAGGGTGTTACATTAGCAGTTTTCCAGTCTGCCGGGACCTTAGCGGAATCCAGGGAGTTTTGAAAAATTATTACCAATGCATCTACAATCCCTACCGCCACTTCCTTCAAGACTCTAGGATGTAAGCCATCAGGTCCAGGTGATTTATCCGCCTTGAGTCCCATTATTTTACCGAGTACCACTTCCTTAGTGATTTTGATCGTGTTTAGCTCCTCTCCCCCTATAGCCCCCTGTTTGTCCAGTGTTGGGATATTCTTAGTGTCCTCTACTGTAAAGACTGATACAAAATATTCATTCAGTGTTTTTGCCATCTCCATATTTCCCACCATTAATTTCCCGGTCTCATCCTCTAAGGGACCAACATTTACTTTAGCCACCCTTTTTCTTTTTATATAACTATAAAAACTCTTACTATCTGTTTTTATATTTTTTGCTAATTTACTTTCATAATCTATCTTCCCTTTCTTAATCAATCTTTTTGTTATTTTTTGCTGCCTTTTAAAGTTTTCCCAATCCTCTGTCCTCCCACTAGGTTGTTCCTTTCCTTTAGGGAGAGATAGTCTGGACCTTTAGACCCAATTAAGCGTCTTTAGGATTCGGCTACCTCAAACTTTAGTTGAAAGTGAACGTCTGGGGAATACGTCTGATCCGGGGTAGCCCTAAAGTGGCTAGGACCAGTAATAATCCCTTCATGGTGACTTTGACAGCCACTGGTAAGGCATGTCCACACGCTCCTCTGAGCTACAGGTCTTCCTCTAGCAATGTGCAAATGTTTGTGCCTCCCTGGCGTGATAGCCTGAGCCTCTTTTGGCACTGCTGCTCAGTCATGTTGAGGAAGCTCATCCTCCGGCGCAGTGCAGCCCTGCACTGATGCCCTCTGTCCTGTGCAGCATAAGATGGTTGAGGAGAAGCTTGGTGGTGGTGTTGTTGGTGCTGCTGGTGTGTCTGGTGCTGCTGGTGTTGGGGCTCATCGTGGTCCAATTCTGAGGACCAAGGTGAGACAGTATAAACGGCACCCATGCTGATGGAATAGATGGCAGTTCAAGTAGAGATGACAGAAGCAATCAGTCAATGGTGTGATAGATTCTACCAATGAGGTAACACTGGATGCCGACTGACGTAAGAAAACTACTAGGCACTTGGTCTAAGCGTTAAACAAAGCTTTAATCAACTGTTTTACAACATGGAGATCTAGTTGTGTCCTTCATTCGTTCTGGTTAAGAATGTCCTGTGCAAGCTGGGCCCGTGCCCGAGTATTTATACTCTCCCTGGACAGCGCCACCCTGCAGGCCACTCGGTATTATTTCATAAGTCATGAATGACAGATTCATGTCACCGACATTGCTGGAAACACTTGCAACCTCTAGAAAGCTAAGTCTGTGCTGACAATGCAGTCAGCAACAGCATCTGCCTTATGAAATTCTGACACCTTGGCATATGACACCTAAGGCCCCAAAATGGCGGGCAGGAAGAGCACCGCTTGCCATATTGGGTGAGGACTAACAAGAGGTGTCCTTTACTCAGGCCTCAAGCAGACATTAGGTGCTTTGCATATGCAAATAAGAGGCCTAACACCTGCTTGAGGTCCCCTTAGAAGATTTTTTTTAAATGTACTCATTCACGGGATGTGGGCGTCTCTGATAAGGCCAGTGTTTATTGCCCATTCCTAGTTGCCCTTGAGTAGGTGGTGGTGAGCCTCCAAAAGCCTGGAATTCCCTACCTGTAGCACTGTGGGAGTACCTTCACCACACAGACTGCAGCGGTTCAGGAAGGCGGCTCACCACCACCTTCTCAAGGGCAACTAGGAATGGGCAATAAACGCTGGCCTTGCCAGCGACGCCCACATCCCGTGAATGATTAAAAAAATACCATTTACAATCTATATACCTCTATAAGATAACCTCAAAGGTCAGGTTCACCAGCCTTTCCTATAACTCAGACCTTTGACATTAGGATCCAGAGGGGGGGAAATTCAGTTGGCTTTGCGCCTCCCATTAGCACCTTAAGAGGGCGCTAATGGGGCGCAAAGCAACTAGCGCCCGTGCACGGCGATGTTTGCGCCGCTCACATAATTAACTAGACATTTTGCGGCGGCGCTAAACACTACCGCCACGATCTCCTGCGCCGGCAGATCGTGACGTCAGTCGAGTGCGCAACGCCCTGGTAGCGCCCCGGACCGGATATTGAGTGGTGCCCCCTGCCTTACCGCCTGCCGCTAGCAACGACAGGTTGAGGGGAGCGTTTTGCAGTCAGGAAGGGACTAGGGTAGCGCTATTTAAAGGCGACCGCTTCCTGCCTTTTTTTGTTGGTGACATTTTTGCACCACACATTCTGAGAGAGAGAGAGAGACTTCTGGAGAGATTCAACGCTGTGTGAAGGAGTTTTGGGTACTGAGCAGCACTTTGCAGGTTCATTTTGATTTGCCATTCCTTGTATCGATTTAGAAGAGACTGTGGGGGCTGCACTGTGAGCTCTTTCCCTGATACTCTCCATTGTTCGTTCCAGCAGATTTGATGTACATGTCTCTCCAGGCCGAGATTCAAGGCTGCAATGAGCAGGATGTGGATGTAGAGCAAGATCAACCCTCCACTTTAAGAACTGGCCGGCGCCATTGTGTGTGTGTTCCATTGCTGACTGATATCACATGAGCTTCGCCAGCGCTCTGAGGTAGCGCCTCACTCCTCGGCCTTTGCACCTTAAGACAGTTGTGAAGTGCCTGATTTAGCGCTCCAATCACCTCCAGGGGTGATAAAAGCCAAGTTTGCAGTCGGAGGCGATAATTAGCGCCAGGGGCTAATCTTTGCGCCCGGCCGATAATTGCGCCCCAAATGGGGGTGATACTGAATTTCTCCCCCAGAAACTCGATTGCGCAGCACCCATCATTAAAACTGCCGGCCACCACTCACCCCCCTCCCAATTGCCTCATGCTGTAATGTCTGAGCTGTCTCCTCTAATTCCAGTCTCTCTCCTTAGTTTTGTATAAGTTGCACATTTGACCAATTTACACCGCTATGAGTCCTGTCGTTAATGTGAAATAGAAATAGAAATAGAAAAAGTAACGGGCCCAACACCAAACTCTGGGGCACCCCACTCAGTGGGGTTGATTTTAATTCGGGGCAGGCGGGGTGCAGGGCTGGAGGGAAAACCCTGCTGGGAGCTCAGTCTGTTTTGATCCTGCGCCTCATTTAAATATTCCAGCACTATCTCCCACCTGAAACCGATGGGGGTGGCGCCCGGCTGGCAGGTGGGTGCAGTAATCGGGTCGGGAGCCCAAGGACGCCGGGTACGGAAGGGAATGGTTCCCCGGCATGGTGTTAGTGCTGGTGAGGGAATTTGGGTGAAGATCCCAGTGCCGGGAGGGAGAGGCAAGGCTGGGGCTGGGGAGCCCAGGGACTCCTTGTGAAGCCTGGGGGAGCAGTCCTTCTCCTCCTGTCCCACAAAAATTCCACATAAAAGTAATTTTTTTTTAACTTACCTTGGTCTCTTCTGGCCACTCTGTGGACACTCGTCATGATAGAGCTGTCCGGGTTTCCCCATGCGGGCCTCCCGAATCCATGAGTAAAAATGGCGTCACATCACCAATGATGTCATTGGGCCTCGACTTTTCCATGTAAAATAGGCCCCTGTCTGCCTGGGGCATGCCTGTTCTGAAGTAAGTTAAAATGATGGGCGTGGTAACACGTCGGAACCCCCGCCCGCACCATTGCCACCGGGAGAGGGATTAAAATTGACCTCAGTTTTTCCCCCCCCCCACCTCTACATAATGCCTCTAACATGTACAGGTTATTTTTTACCCTTCAACATCATTTTCTTATTCTGAAGATTTATCCTGAATGCCCACTGCTTTGAGTTTAACTCATAGCTTGTCATGTGGAATTTTGTCAACTGCCTTTTGGCAGTCAAGGTACCACATGTTGTGGGGCTTACAACAGTCCACTTGGGATGTCACTTCCTCAAGGAAGTCAATGAGGTTAGTCAGACAAGATTTTCCCCTTCTGAATCCATGCTGAATACTCTTTACTAAATTATTATTATATGGATAATCTTCAAGCTTATACCTGATAATACCATTATTTCACACAGGATTAAAGTAAAACTAATGGCTCTGCCCGTGTCTGTTTTGTCATCCTTTTTGTTTTCAATCTGTTGGTAGCGCCGCAGTGTCCAGTCACTCCCTCATAATGATTGTTAGTGCTTCAAAAATCTCCTTCTTAGTCTCCTTTAGTATTCTGGGATAAATACCATCTATCCCTGGGGATTTGTTGTTTTTGAGACCATTTAGTCTGTTTCTCTCTCCACGGATGTTGCCTGGCCTACTGAGTTTTTCCAGCGTTTTCTGTTGTTGTTTCAATTTTCCAGCATCCGCAGTATTTTGCTATCGTAGCCTGTCTAGGATTTGCCTCTTATTTATATTGGTTATTAATTTTGCTTGGGTTATCTCTGTTTGGGGAGGGCATGTTGCTCATAACTTCCCTTGTGAATACTTAGAGGAAGTAATCATTCAGAATATTTACTATCTTATGATAGCCCTCTCTTTCAAGTTTATTTATGGTTCGTGGTTGAGGCAGAAACTATGTCAACATTCAAGACTAGTTTGGATGGATGGATGACGGAAAAGGGTTGAAGGGATATGGGAACAGGGTGGGTAAATGTGAGTAGAACTATTTGCTCGCACGGAGGGTAAATTATGACATGGACTGGTTGGGCCGAATGGCCTGTTTCGGTGTTGTAACTTCTGTGTAATTCTGTGTAAACTATCATGAGCCTCCCTTGGAATGGATATGGCTCTTCTCTTGGAGCCCCCAAGTCCCAGGATGGACATGGCAACAGCTGACTTTTTGTCATGGGCTTCTTGGCAGATTGGTTATGCAACGATGAAGGCTTCTGCAGGGAACTGATGGAGCGCTGCTGTGCTGCTGCCATGAGGGGACGCAGCATCTGAGGTATGCACAACAGCTGCTCCACTGGGAACAGGATTCTAGTTACCAGCGATCAGCGGGAGAACGGATGTCACGGAATCAGAAAGATCCTTAAATCTCTGAGAGTCAATCGAATATCGTCTAATCCCCTCAAGATACTGCCCTGTATATCCTGCAATCCAGCTGATAGTGAGTTCTGCAGATGGTTCCCCTAGACCTGCAGTCCTTCATTCAGTGCCTCCACATTGAGTTGACTGACTTACTTGACTCTCTCATGAAGCAGAGGAAGGTTTGCAGATGCTCCCGCAGCTGTCACTTTCTCCAGGTGGTTCAGCAATGAATAATAGAAACATAGAAACATAGAAAAATAGGAGCAGGAGTAGGCCATTCGGCCCTTCGAGCCTGCTCCCCCATTCAATATGATCATGGCTGATCCTCTATCTCAATACCATATTCCCGCTCTCTCCCCATACCCCTTGATGCCTTTTGTGTCTAGAAATCTATCTATCTCCTTCTTAAATATATTCAGTGACTTGGCCTCCACAGCCTTCTGTGGTAGAGAATTCCATAGGTTCACCACCCTCTGAGTGAAGAAATTTCTCCTCATCTCAGTCCTAAATGTCCTACCCCATATCCTGAGACTGTGACCCCTCGTTCTAGACCCCCCAGCCAGGGGAAACATCCTCCCTGCTTCCAGTCTGTCTAGCCCTGTCAGAATTTTATACGTTTCAATGAGATCCCCTCTCATTCTTCTAAACTCTAGTGAATACAGGCCTAGTCGACCCAATCTCTCCTCATACGACAGTCCTGCCATCGCAGGAATCAGTCTGGTGAACCTTCGCTGCACTCCCTCTATGGCAAGTATATCCTTTCTTAGGTAAGGAGACCAAAACTGCACACAGTACTCCAGGTGTGGTCTCACCAAGGCCCTGTATAACTGTAGTAAGACATCCTTGCTCCTGTACTCAAATCCTCTTGTAATGAAGACCAACATACCATTTGCCTTCCTAACTGCTTGCTGCACCTGCATGTTTGCTTTCAGTGACTGGTATACAAGGACACCCAGGTCCCTTTGTGCATCAACATTTCCCAATCTATCACCATTTAAATAATACTCTGCCTTTCTGTTTTTCCTACCGAAGTGGATAACTTCACATTTATCCACGTTATTCTGCATCTGCCATGTATTTGCCCACTCGCTCAACTTATCTAATTCCATCAGCTCATCTCCTCTGCAGCCAGGAGCTGTCACATCTTGCCAGAGGTGGGAGCATCTCATCTCAAGTATTCCACTTTAACTACCGTTACTGTTTTCAAATGTTATCAGATTATCTAACCTTTTGGCCTCTTGGAAGCAACAACAACTACAACTACAACTTGCATTTATACAGCTCCTTTAATGTGGTAAAATGTTCCCAAGGCGCTTCACAGGAGCGTAATCAGACTAAAGTTGATCCCGAGCCAAAGAAGGAGACATTAGGAAATGTGACCAAATGCTTGGTTAAAGAGGTTGGTTTTAAGGAGCGTCTTAAAGGAGGAGAGAGAGGTGGAGAGGTGGAAAGTTTGGGGAGAGAATTCCAGAGCTTAGGGCCTAGAGGGCTGATGGCATGGCTGCCAATGGAGGGGCGAGGTAAGTGAGGGATGCACAATAGGCCAGAGGTGGAGGAACGCAAAGTTTCCGGAGGGTTGTATGGCTGGTGGAGGCTACAGAGATAGGGAGGGGTGAGGCCAGAAGGATTTGAACATGAGGATGAGAATTTTAAAATCGAAGCTTTGCCCAATCAGGAGCCAATGTAGGTCAAAGGTACATTGGTGATGGGTGAACGGGACTAAGTGCGAGTTAGAATACGAGCAGCTGAGGTTTGGACAAGTTCAAGTTTATGGAGGGTGGTAGATGAAAGGCCAGTCAGGAGAGCATTGGAATAGTCAAGGCTGGAGGAAACAAAAGCATGGATGAGGGTTTCAACAGTAGATGGGCTGAGGCAGGGGCAGAGATGGGCAATAATACGGTGGTGGAAGTAGGTGGCCTTTGTGATGAAGACGATAAGGGGTTGTAAACTCAGCTCATTTGCAAACAGTCTGGTTCAGCCTCAGACAGTGGCCAGGGAGAGGGATGGAATCAGTGGCTGGGGAACAAAGTTTTTGGCAGGGGCTAAAGACGATGGCTTTTGTCAATGTTTATTTGGAGGAAATTTCGGCTCATCCAGGACTGGATGTCGGACAAGCAGTCTGACAAGACAGGAGCAGTGGAGGGGTCGAGAGAGGTGGTGGTGAGCTACAGCTAGGGTTAATGCTGCAAATTTAATTCAGTCTTTGCTTCCTCTCACGATATTTAAGCTTTAAAAACTCCAGGTTGCCATCACTAATCACTGCTTCTTACTTCACCTTCTGTTGTCTCGTAATCTTTCCTACCTGAAAGTGTCCTACACTATGGAACTTAGCCCTTCATAAGTATTTCTCAAAAATGCAATCCTGTTGGCTAGTAAATGGCATGAGAATCATAGCTGATGTTTGGCAATAAAGGAAGTGCAATAAATGTCAGAGCACAGGTAGTTCAAGATCATCTCATGCAATATGAAGCAATCAGAAATAAATGCCCTCACAGCAATATATCTTTATGTTACTGAAGACTTCAGAATACATGACAACAAACCTGACCGTTATTCAATGGGGAAGTGTTGGAGGCAACTGCAACATTTTTGTGGTTTTAATCGTTTCTTTTGATATTAAGGCTGCTGTTATACTGAGATGGGTAGCTGTCAAATGTGAAGTGCAGCTGGCATGATCAGATTTATACTGTGGCTCGTGCTTTGCACTCTGCCCAGCAGTAGAGAGAGAAAAGTCCCTTGCCCCTGTGACTATATCATGTTAGGAGAGCATAGGTGGCAGTATCTGCTTTGTCATAACATTTAAAAGACTCAATACTAAATGTAATAGGCTGCGAAATTTCACAAATGGTGATCCCAATGTTAGCACCAAGGATCGGCCCGTCGGTGCCCTCCAACGTAGACCCCTGCTGGGGTTTATGGGGTCAGTGGGAGGGAATTTTATTTGCACGAAGCCAGTAGAAGCCACTTGGGGCACTTCTCTGGTGCCTCCCTGCCCCATGCCACCACAAACTTAGCTGGCCACCTGCCCATGGGCAGAGATTTACCAGGATCCCCCCACACCCCCAACCCCGCACTGCTGTGATCAAGGGCTAATCCAGGAAATCATTTTAAAAAGTCTCTTTCTGGGGGTCCTGGTTGCTTGCCCCATGCACTCTTGGTGGCGCCGAATACCTCATCTCACTCGGCATACTGGCTGCCACTGATATGTCAGTTCCCCATCCAGGGACAGGGATGGGAACTCCAGGTTTTGGGAGTATTTTTGAAGTGGAATCACTGTTGTAATGTGGGAAACACGGCAGCCAATTTGCGCACAGCAAGCTCCCACAAACAGCATTGTGCTAATGACCAGATAATCTGTTTTTGTTATGTTGGTTGAGGGGCAAATATTGGCCAGGCCACCAGGGATAACTCCCCTGCTCTTCTTCGAAATAGTGCCATGGGATCTTTTACGTCCACTTGAGAGAGCAGACGTTTAACGTCTCATCTGAAAGACGGCACCTCTGACAGTGCAGCACTCCCTCAGCACTGCACTGGAGTGTCAGCCTAGCTTTATGTGCTCAAGTCCCTGGAGTGGGACTTGAACTCACAGCCTTCTAGACTCAGAGGCGAGCGTGCTACTCACTGAGCCACAGCTGACATGTGGTTACCAAATCAAAAGGCAGAATGTTTTTAATTGAAGAGATTGTCAACTGTTGTAAAGTAGAAGTAGCCCAGCAATCGTGACTACAATTGAAAGAAGTTTGTTGAGGTTTGATTTGAAGCTGCAAAAAGACATATGGAGTTGAATTCTTACATAGGAACAGAAGAACAGGAGTAAACCATTCAGCCCCTTGAGTCTGTTCCGCCATTCAATGAGATCATGGCTGATCTGTATCTTAACTCCATCCACCTGCTTTGGCTCCATATCCTTTTATACCCCAGCATAGTCCCCAGGAAAATTGCCCAAAGTGTCTGAAAATTAATACTATATATCTTTTCTGAACAAATTAAAAAAGTAGGCAATAGATTATGGCAATAATAATTCTCTAGAGGCATGTGTTTCAAGAATTGTCTTGTTTATTTTGAGTCAGGTAGATTAATATATTAGGACCATCTAAATGAGAAAGATTTGTTGGCTATCTTTTATGAAATATTCTCAACGTTGTCAGAGTCCCTCTTTGCTTTGTTCTTCGTCCCATCACGTAAAGGAATCATTGCGAGGTGTAGTTCATTCTCCAATGTTGCAATTGGTTCAGTTTCTCGCATAGGTACCTTGTTGATTTTGGCAAATGATTGGCATATTTGTGCAAAGGTTTTGTTTTTGGTTTCAGGTAAGACGATGTAGAGGTATATTGCCCCTAATATACAAATTGCAGCAAACAGCAAGAAGCAGAAGGATCCCAAGTTACTCTGTGTAAAAAAATAAGAAGTTAATAAGTTGGCGGATGAAGATTGTTACAGTTTAAAATTAAATATTGCAAAATAAGGTTCGCTTTACATGTAATCACAATTTTAGTTACAAATCGATTTTTAAAGTAAACATTAATAAGAAAGATTTTTGAAAACCTTTAATTTCTCAGATGCATACATAAATAATTACATTTTTATCAATGAATGGCACCTTTGCAAAGATCCAATCACATATTTGCACCTCCCAAAACCGTGGAGCGGAAATTCCATGGCTTTCCAGGGCACCATCCCCATAACCCCCATAACTCCAGTGGGAGCGTGCTGGAACATCTGGAAATTAGCTTAGAAACCTAGATATCCCAGATCCTGGTCTTACATCGGGATTTCTGTGAGGCTCATAAGATGCAGAAACTCTCTGTGGGGGTGGAATGGGGTGAGATAGGATGGGAGATGGGGACTCCTAAAGTCGGGAGTTCCCATATCCCCAACTCTCAGTGAGACCTGATGTAGGATCAGAAACTGCATGCCCATACTATACTGCCAAACGTTGGAAGAGGCCTCCACCTGGGGACCTAGGCTGAGAGGTATCAGCCTTCGCTCAGTGATAGTATTCTTGCTTCTGAGTCTGAACGTCATGGGTTCAAGCTCCACTCCGGGGGCATGAACACCTTGTTTAGGCTGACACTCCAGTGCAGTACAGAGGGAGTGCTGCAGCATTGGAGGGGTTGTCTTGTCCTGGGTGAGCATAGCCTGGGGAGGGAAGGAGAGGGAAGGGCAAGGAAGGGGAGGGGAGGGAGGAAGGATGCACTTGCATTTATATAGTACATTTCACGGGGGGCGGGGGAGGGCGTGGTGGGGGGTGGGGGAGAGGATAACTAGGTATTTCCCAGAGCTGGCAAGTTGTGCAGGACTCTCTGTCAAGTTGCCACAGGCAGGCGCCCAAGATGCACAACTAGTATCATGGAGAACCACCATTCACACGTAAAACAAGGGATCTCCCCGTGGCACAGCCAATTTTGGTGGGGTCAGGGGGTGGTCCTTGGTGAGCATAGCCTGGGGAGGGAAGGGAAGGGGAGGGAGGAGGAAGAAAGGATTGCATTTATATAGCACCTTTCATGACCTCACGATGTCTCAAAGTGCTTTACCGTGAATGTAGTACTTTTGAAGAGTAGTCACTTTTGTAATGTAGGAAACGCAGCAGCCAATTTGCGCACAGCAATGTCCCACAAACAGAGATGTGGAAATGACCAGATAACGGGGGAAAAATTCGGTCGCGCCCCCTTTGGGGCGCAAACTTCGCTGGGGCACTACTTTTACTGCCCGGAAAAAGTTAGCGCCCCCACGCAGTAAATTGAGTGGTAGCTCCCCAAGAAGGAAGGGGGGCGCTGCTGGAAGTGCACCCCTTCCTTCCTGGGGCGCTACCATTCAATATCGTGGCACTATGTACAGGCCTCCCTCCCCTGATTAAAGGGGAGGAGCCTAACGCAGTGCGCACCGGGGGCCATGCTGGATCGCAGCCGGCACCCCGCATGAGGACGCGAAAGGGGGCAGGTGCTGGCAGGTGGCCCGCAAAAAAAATGGCCGCCCGGCACCTGCCCTTTAATTAGCGCTGCCGCGGCCGCAAAATCACCACCCTGACCCTGTCGGACATATCGTCCGGCAGTAGGTCAGAGGGCACAACTGAAGTTTGCGGCCGGGGCACAAGCGGGGCGCTGCGCATGGCAATGATGTCATTGCCGGAGGTGCACCGTCACAGGGCGCTACCGGCTACCACAGCCGCTAACCTCCCACTGAATTTCACGGGAGGCGTTAGCGACGCCGCGCCCAGGTGCTAGGGGCTTTGCACCCCGTTAGCGCCCCCTCCCCCTACCGGGGCACTAACGGGAGGCGCAAAACAACCCAATTTTTCCCCCAATCTGTTTTAGTGATGGGTTTAATATTGGCCAGGAAACTGGGGAGAACGCCTCTGCTCTTTGGAATATGTCCCGATTTTCCACAGCCTTAGGTGGTGCCATCGACTACGCATGCTGCGATGGGAAGCAGGAGCATAACAAAGGCATTTTCTCATTTGTCATTCTCTATCACCCATAGTGGCCATGTTTCTGACCTAAATAATAGCAGAACCGACTGCAATTTCAGTAATATATTCTGCTGGTGACCATCAGCAGCAATGGAAAATGTAGCAGGTGGTAGGTACGCAGATTTATTCAATGAACCCTGTTACAGCTCACTGCAAGAAAAATCCAGGACAACATTCCAGTATTTTTGCACATTTTCCAATTATTATTATAGTAATTTTTTCACTTAAATTAGTGGTAAATAAAATGCTGGGAAAAACAGCATAGAAAATAAAGAAATTACACTTGTCAGCACTCCCGTTGCTAGTCTCTTCTTAACAGGTGACAATTGCATAGTGGATCAAATTAAACACAAAGATAAAGCACTACAGTGACACTGTGGGAACTGTGGTCAAACATGATTAATTGTTGAGCATATTTAGCCTAGGTCAGGTTAAGAAGATAAAAACATGAGTAAGGAATGAAAGGAGTCATTCATCTGATCACTGAGTCTGGTCTTTCAGATAATATGCATCATAATGGACTCCCTCCAATTTATTTAATCTCTTGAGAGGGAAGAATATCAGAGGTAAACCTTCCCAGCAAATAAATCACTGTGAATGTCTCCCTCACCCCTAAAGTAATTTCACAAAACTTCAGGTTATCAGCCCTACTAGTTCCATTCCAAGAGTGACATCTCTTTGGTCCAGAGGACTATAATCACTGTGTTCACTCCATACTTTTAGCTCCTAGCCCTATTTTTAGCTAAATATTCATTGGGGGTGAAATTCATTATCGGCCCATTTGGGGGCGGTAAATTTTGAAAGCTGGGAAACTTAGCGCCAGGTGCTAATGAGTCCCATCTTTCACGAAATTGGGTTTAGCGCTCCAGGAAGGAAGTGGAGTGCTAAAAGTGCGCCACTTCCTTCCTGGAGTGCTAAAGGACACAGGCGAGGCAGGGCGGTAGTTGTGCAGCACTGCACAATGTCCCGTGCAGCACTCCCGCGTTCTGAGGCTCCTTCCCTCCCTTACAGGGAAGGGCTATCGCTGCAGCTCTGCATTGGGATCAGTTAGCTGGTCCCCAATGGCAGCCACGATCCGGCTCGATCAGCCCCATGCACTCCAGCAGAGTGCCGGGCTGATCGATCGCAAACCACAACAAGTATAAAAAATTGAGCAAAACCATTTCAGAATTTTATGCACTTACCTCGGCGGCCCCTATTTTAACTTTCGCCCCCTGAAGTGCTCGGCCTCTCGATCAACGCCTCCTGCAGCTGTCGGTGTCATCGCCCGGCGATGCTGCAGGGGGCAGAACCGAAGTTCGGGTCCGGGGTGCTACCGGGGCAATGCGCGTGGCGAAGGAGATCGTGGCACGAGTCTTACCGCCGATGCAAACCTCTCACCGAAATGCGCGGGAGTCATTCATCTTGCTACGCCCGGGAGGTAAGTCGTTAGCACCCCGTTATCGCCCCCCCCAGGGAGGTGCTAAGGAGGCCAATTTCTAGCCCATTGAGTTCTTTTGAAAGGAAAATGTCAGTCAACACATCTCTTCATAGAATTATAGAATGGTTACAGCATGGAAGGAGGCCATTCGGCCCATCGAGCCTGTGCCAGCTCTCTGCAAGAGCACTTCAGCTAGTCCCATTCCCCGCCCTTTCCCTGTAGCCCTGCAAATTTTTTCCTTCAGATGCTTATCCAATTCCTTTTTGAAAGCCGTGATTGAGTCTGCTTCCACCACCCTTTCAGGCATTGCATTCCAGATCCTAACCACTCACTGAGTAAAAAAGTTATTCCTCATGTCGCCTTTGGTTCTTCTGCCAATCACCTTAAATCTGTGTCCTTTGGTTCTCGACCCTTCTGCCAATGGGAACAGTTTCTCTCTATCTACTCTGCCCAGACCCCTCATGATTTTGAACACCTCTATCAAATCTCCTCTCAATCTTCTTTGCTCTAAGGAGAACAACCCCAGCATCTCCAGTCTATCCATGTAACAGAAGTCCCTCATCCCTGGAATCATTCTCATAAATCTTTTCTGCACCCTCTCTAAGGCCTTCACATCCTTCCTAAAGTGCGGTGCCCAGAATTGGACACAATACTTCAGTTGAGGCCAAACCAGTGTTTTATAAAGGTTCATCATAATTTCCACGTTGTTATACTCTATACTTCTATTCATGAAGCCCAGGATCCCGTAAGCTTTTTTAACTGCTGTCTCAACCTGCCCTGCCACCTTCAATGATTTGTGCACATATACTCCTAGGTCTCTCTGTTCATGCACCCACTTTAGGATTGTACCCTTTAGTCTAGATTTCCTCTCTTCATTCTTTCTACCAAAATGTATCACCTAGCACTTTTCTGCATTAAATTTCATCTGCCACGTGTCTGCCCATTCCACCAACCTGTCTATGTCCACTTGAAGTCTATCACTATCCTCCTCACTGTTCACTATACTTTCAAATTTTGTGTCATCTGCAAATTTTGAAATTGTGCCCTGTACACCCACATCCAAGTCATTAATATATATCAAGAAAAGCAGTGGTCCTAGAACCGACCCCTGGGGAACACCACTGTATACCGATGTACCGTGGCTGCAGTGTGTACCACCTACAAGATGCACTGCAGCAACTCGCCAAGGCTCCTTTGGCAGCACCTCCCAAACCAACGACCTCACCACCTAGAAGGACAAGGGCAGCAGGCGCATGGGAACACCACCACCTCCAAGTTCCCCTCCAAGTCACACACCATCCTGACTTGGAAGTATATCGCCGATCCTTCATCGTCGCTGGGTCAAAATCCTGGAACTCCCTCCCTAACAGCACTGTGGGAGTACCTTCACCACACGGACTGCAGCGGTTCAAGAAGGCGGCTCATCACCACCTTCTCAAGGGCAATTAGGGATGGGCAATAAATGCTGGCCTTGCCAGTGATGCCCACATCCCATGAACAAATTAAAAAAAACCTTCCTCCAGTCCGAAAAACAACTTAAAAGATTTTCCAGGAAGTCAATTCCACATTTCTACAAGCAGAAGAGAAATCCTTTTAATCTGTAGTCTTGCTCAAACTTGATAATTATGCATGTATGCCCTCCAGTTCTGCAATCAAATCAATGTACATTTGTATTGTGCCTTTGACATAATAAAATGTCCCAAGATACTTCATATAGGGATGAAATGGATTGAGCATTAATTGAAGAATTAACAGAGTTGACTGTATGCATGGTTGAAAAGATAGGTTTGAGGCAAATGGAATTCAATCTGGAGAAGTGTGAGGTAATGCATTTAGGGAAGGCTAACAAAGCAAGGGAATACACTATAAATGGTAGGACACTGAGAAGTGCAGAAGATCAGAGGGACCTTGGAGTGCATGTCCACAGATCCCTGAAGGTAGCAGGACAGGTAGATAAGGTGGTTAAGAAGGCATACGGGATACTTGCCTTTATTAGCTGAGGCATAGAATATAAGATCAGGGAGGTTATGCTTGAACTGTATAAAACACTAGTTAGGCCGCAGCTAGAGTACTGCATGCAGTTACAGGAAGGATGTGATTGCACTAGAGAGGGTGCAGAGGAGATTTACGAGGATGTTGCCTGGGCTGGGGAATTTTAGCTGTGAGGAAAGATTGGATAGGCTGGGGTTGTTTTCTTTGGAACAGAGGAGACCTAATTGAGGTGTATAAAATTATGAGGGGCCTAGATAGAATGGATAAGAAGGACCTATTCTCCTTAGCAGAAGGTTCAATAACCAGGGGGCATAGATTTAAAGTAATTGGTTGGAGGTTTAGATGGGATTTGAGGAGAATTTTTTTTCATTCAGAGGGTGGTGGGGGTCTGGAAATCACTGCCTGAAAGGGTGGTAGAGGCAGAAAACCTCATCATATTTAAAAAGTACTTGGATATGCACTTGAAGTGCCATAACCTACAAGGCTATGGACCAAGTGCTGGAAAGTGTGATTAGGGTGGATAGCGCTTTGTCGGCCGGCACGGACAAGATGGGCCAAATGGCCTCCTTCTGTGCTGTAAATTTCTATGATTCTATGATTCTATGACCTTCTTGACGTCAGCCTCACCAAGATACCTGTCGCAAACATGTTTGTCCATGATAGCCTTAACAGAAATTGTGAAAACACAGCACAGTCCTTGTGAAAACAAAGTCACATTTCCACCATGAAGGCATCCTCCATCTGGTAGTGTGGCACTACCACCGTCCTAAATGGGACAGACTAAGGACAGATCTAGCAGCTCAAAACTGGGAATCTACGAAGCACTGTGGATCATCATTAGGAGCAGAATTATGTACTATCACAATCTGCAACCTTATGGCACATCCCTCACTCCTTGAAAACTATCAAGCCAGGAGACCAACCCTGGTTCAATGTGTAGTGTAGCCGGGCTTGCGAGGAGTAGCACCAGGCGTACCTTAGAATGAGGTACGAACCTAGTAAAGTTAAACACCTAAAACAGCAGATTCAGCTGTGCTGTCCCACAACCAATGGATCAGAGCAAAGCTCTGTAGACCTACAACATTCAGTTGAGAGCGTTGGTGGACAACTAGGCAACTGACAGGAGATTCTGCTCCTTGAACATCCCCAACCTCAGCTATGGTGGAACCCAGCAGCTGGCTGCAAGAAACAAGGCTGAAGTTTTTGCAAATGTTTTCAGTCAAAGTGTCAAGTGGATGATCCTACTTGGCCTTCTCCTGAGGTCCCCACCATCATAGATACCAATGATCAATCAATTCAGTTCACTCCACATGACGTTATGAAGCGGCTGAGTGCATTGGACACCGCAAAGGCTATGGGCCCTGACAACATCCTGGCTGTAGTGCTAAAGATCTATGCACCAGACCTAGTCGCTTCTCTAGCCTAGCTGTTCCAGTACAGCTATGACACTGGCATCTACTTGACAATGTGGAAAATTGCCCAGGTATGTCCTATCCACAAACCTAACACTGGATGGTGTTGAGCTACTTGAGTGTTGTTGCAGGTGCATCCATCCAGGTGTATGATGAGCATTCGATCACACTCCTGACTTGACCCTTGCAGATAGTGGACAGGCTTTGAGGGATTAGGAGATGAACCACTTGCCACAGAGCATCCAGCCTCTGCCTTGCTCTAGTAGCCATGGTGTTGATATGGCTGGTTCAGTTAATTTTCTGGTCAATGGTGACCCCCCCAAGGTGTTGATGGCTGGGGACGTGCTGATGGTGCCTAATTACTGCCCTATCAGCCTCCTCCTAATCATCAGTAAAGTGATGGAAGGAGTCATCAATCGTGCCATCAGGCAAAGCCTACTCACCAATAATCCGGTCATCAATTCTTAGTTTGGTTTCTGCCAGAACCGGTTATCTCGAGACCTCATCAGAGCCTTCATAAAGACAGGGACACAAGAGCCGAATGCCAGAGGAAGGGTGCCCTCAACATCAAGGTAGCATTCGACTGAGTCCATGCTTTTGTTAACTCTAAACTTGACTATTCCAACGCACTCCTGGCTGGCCTCCTACATTCCACCCTACGTAAACTTGAGGTCATCCAAAACTCGGCTGCCCGTGTCCGAACTCGCATCAAGTCCCGTTCGCCCATCACCCCTGAGCTCGCTGACCTACATTGGCTCCTGGTTAAGCAGCGCCTCGATTTCAAAATTCTCATCCTTGTTTTCAAATCCCTTAATGGCCTCGCCCCTCCCTATCTCTGTAATCTCCTTCAGCCGCACAAACTCCCGAGATATCTGTGCTCCTCTAATTCTGCCCCCCTGAGCATCCCTGATTATAATCGCTCAACCTTTGGTGGCCGTGCCTTCTGTTGCCTAGGTCCTAAGCTCTGGAATTCCCTCCCTAAACCTGTCCGCCTCGCTACCTCTCTTTCCTCCTTTAAGACGCTCCTTAAAACCTACCTCTTTGACCAAGCTTTTCGTCACCTGCCCTAATTTATCCTTATGTGGATCGGGGTCAAATTTTTTGTCTTAAAATACTCTTGTGCAGTGCCTTGGGACGTTTTACTACGTTAAAGGCACTATATAAATACAAGTTGTTGTTGTTGTTGTTGAGTATGGAACCAAAGTGCTCAAGCAAAACTGAAGTCAATGGGAGTCAAAGGGAAAACCATTCAGTAGCTGGACTTATACCTGATGCAAAGGAAGATGAAGGTGGTTGTTGAAAGTCAGTCATCCTAGCCTCAGGACATCACTGAAGGAGTTCAGTATAGGAGTTCCTCAAGGAAGTATCCTCGAACCAACCATCGTCAGCTGCTTCATTAATGACCCCTCTGATAGAAGGACAGGCGTGGGGTTGTTTGCTGATGATTGCACAGTGCCTAGCTCCATTCACAACCTTTCTAAGGGAAACAAGGGATATGGGGATAGGGTAGGAAAGTAGAGTTGAGGTAAAAGATCAGCCATGATCTTATTAAATGGCGGAGCAGGCTCGAGAGGATGTATGGCCTACTCCTGCTCCTATTTCTTATGTTCTCTGATAATGAAGCAGCCCACACCAGCCAACAACAGGACCTGAATTATATTCAGACTTGGGCTGACAAATGGCAGGTAATATTCACGCCACCTAAGTTCCAGGTAGTGACCATTTTGAACGAGAGGAAGCCTAGCCATCTCCTCTTGACCTTTAATGGCATCACCATCGCCATGTCCCCAACCAACAGCACATTGGAGGCGGGGGATCACCATTGACCAGAGTATAAACTGACCCAGACATATCAACACCATGGCTACTAGTGCAAGGCAGAGGCTGGATGCTCTGTGACGAGTGGTTCATCTCCTGATCGCTCAAAGCCTGTCCACCATCTACGTGCTAGGTATGATTCCAGCCAGTGGAGAGTTTTCCCCCCGATTCCCATTGACTTCAGTTTTACTAGGGCTCCTTGATGCCACACTCGGTCAAATGCTGCCTTGACGTCAAGGCAGTCACTCTCACCTCACCTCTGGAATTCAGCTCCTTTGTCCATGTTTTTACCAAGGCTGTAATGAGGTTGGGAGCCGAGTGGTCCTGGCGGAACCCAAACTGGGCATCAGTGAGCAGGTGCCGCTTCATAGCACTGTGGATGACACCTTCCATCACTTTGCTGATGAGTGAGAGTAGACTGATAGGCTGGATTGGATTTGTCCTGCTTTTTGTGGACAGGACATACCTGGGCAGTTTTCCACATTGTTGGATAGATGCCAGTGTTGTAGCTATACTGGAACAGCTTGGCTAGAGGTGCGGCTAGTTCTAGAGCACAAGAGCCGGGATGTTGTCAGGGCCCATAGCCTTTGCTGTATCCAGTGCGCTCAGCTGTTTCTTGATATCACGTAGAGTTAATCGAATTGGCTGAAGACTGGCTTCTGTGATGGTGGGGACCTCAGGAGTAGGCTGATATGGATCATCCACTCGGCACTTCTGGCTGCAAACGCTTCAGCCTTGTCTTTTGCGCTCACGTGCTGGGCTCCACCATCATTGAGGATGGGGATATTCTTGGAGCCTCCTCCTCCTGTTAGTTGTTTAATGGTCCACCACCATTCACGACTGGATGTGGCGGGACTGCAGAGCTTTGATCTGATCCATTGATTGTGGGATCGCTTAGCTCTGTCTATAGCATGCTGCTTCCGCTTTTTAGTATGCTATGTGGTCCAGCTTTCCCAGGTTGGCACCTCATTTTTTTTAGGTAAGCCTGGTGCTGCCCCTGGCATGCTCTTCTACACTCCTTATTGAACCAGGGTTGGTCCCCTGGCTTAATGGTAATGGTAATGGTAGAGTGAGGGATATGCCGGGCCATGAGGTTTACAGATTGTGGTGGAATACAATTCTTCTGCTGCTGATGGCCAACAGCACCTCTTTGATGCCCAGTTTTGAGCTGCTAGATCTGTTCTGAATCTACCCCATTTCGCACGGTGGTAGTGCCACACAACACAATGGAGGGTATCCTCAATGTGAAGGCGGGACTTTATCTCCACAATGACTGCTACCAATACTGTCATGCATCTGCAACAGGTAGATTGGTGAGGACGAGGTCAAGTAGGTTTTTCCCCTCGTGTTGGTTCTCTCACCACCTGTCGCAGGCCCAAACTGGCAGCTATGTCCTTCAGGACTCGGCCAGTAGTGGTGCTACCGAGCCACTCTTGGTGATGGACGTTGAAGAGTACATTCTGTGCCCTTACTACTCTCAGTGCTTCTTCCAAGTGGTGTTCAACATGGAGGAGTACTGATTCATCAGCTGAGGGAGGGCACTAGGTGATAATCAGCAGGAGGTTTCCTTACCCAGAAGCCATGAGACTTCATGGGGTCTGGAGTCAATGTTGAGGACTCCCAGGGCTACTCCTTCCTGACTGTATATCACTGTACCGCCACCCCTGGTTGGTGCGTCCTGCCGGTGGTGATGGAGGAGTTTGGGACATTGGCTGAAAGCTATGATTCTGTCAGGCTGTTGCTTGACTAGTCTGTGGGACAGCTCTCCCAATTTTGGCACAAGTCCCCAGATGTTGGTGAGGAGGACCTTGCAGGGTCGACTGGGCTGTTGCCATGTCCGCAGCCGGTGCCGAGGTCGATGTCGGGTGGTCCGTCCGGTTTCATTCTTATTATTGTAGCAGTTTGGTACAACTGAGTGGCTTGCTAGGCCATTTCAGAGGGCTGTACATTGCTGTGGGTCTGGAGTCACATATAAGGACGGCAGATTTCCTTCCCTAAAGGGCATTAGTGAACCAGATGGGTTTTTAACAACAATCCGATAGTTTCATGATCACCATTACTGATACTAGTTTTTTATTCCAGATTTATTTAACTAACTGAATTTAAATTCCCCAGCTGCCATGGTGGGATTTGAACTCACGTCTTTGGATCATTAGTCCAAGCCTCTAGGATTACTAGCCCAGTGACATTACCACTATGCTACCGTTCCCTTGACTGCACTGGAACTATATTGGCCCAGAAATTCCGTTCGCAGCCCTCCCGCGCGCGGAGGGCTGCGATTTGGAAAAATCTGCACCTTGGACTGGAGGGCTCCCGGGAGGCGCAGAATTCCGTTGCTGTGCCTCTTCAAACTGCCGGTGTGCAGGGCTCGCGTATCCCAGGGGCGCAGCTAGTTCACAGCGTCCCTGGGATCACGTGGGCCAAGGGGAGCCAATCAGAGCAGGGAATCTCCATTCATAGATTTGAGAGGAAGACCTGTCAAATCTATGAATAGAGATCAGCCCCAAAACATAAGTAAAACTTCAAATAATTTTTTTTAAAAATCACATTTTTAAAATGACCATAAATTACATAAATTAACTATTTTAAACAAAAATTTAAATTTTTGAAAAAAATAATTAAAGTTTTTAACGGGGCTAAAATTAAACTTACCTTTCTTTAAAGTATTTTAAAATGATAAATCAGTGGAAAAATTTTTTTTTTACTTTCTTAAACTATTAGCCTGCTAAAAGCAGGCCTTGCGCCTGCTTTTCTAGGCGCAGCTGTTCCCGACTTACCTGGACTCAAGCCAGTGTGAAAAAACCGGAAGTTTCTAACGTACGCGCTGCCTATCCGGCGCAGGCGTTTGACCTGGGAAGCCCTTTCTGCAGAGAACGGAAGTGCTGGTTTCCAGCGCATGCGCAGTACATGCGTAAAACCGGCACTTCCGTTGGCCCTACGGGTGAGTTCACAGCGCGTACCCACCCGTAGGGAACGGAATTTCTAGGCCATTACTTTTAACACCCCTCCCCCCACCGCCCTCCCCCAAAATAAAAGTCACAGAATTTAGTGCCCCTCGATTTTAATGAAAAACTCAATCTCTGTTCTAAATATGACAGTTTGGTATCTCAGCTGTTGTACTGCTGCCCTGACCCATTCCTGGCAGCTCAAATTTCAAATGATATCTGTAATAGCAATGCTGCAATGCCAGAGAACAGCAGTTGATTGTGAAGTTGTTTTTCTTCCCAACCTGTTTGTGGGTCAGTGAAGATGATCAGTTTGTCAATGTAAATTCACTCTGGTGGTATAACATGTGGTGACTAGGGAAAATTTGAAGGTTTGATGACTTCATATTGAACAGCTGATCCTAAGTCAGATCAGACCGTGTTATCTCTTCACATTTTCCACGATTTGGAAAGCAGATAAGATGTGACAGAAAACGCAGTCACTGGGATTTTCAGAAATCCACGCATTTAAAAATAAAATGATAAAGTGACCTTCATACTATAAAAGGGCTTCCAATTTTTTAATAAAGCACTTTAATCTCCCACAGTTGTGCAAGCACTGTTTGTCTCTTGTGGCATGTCTATAAAAATAAGGCTTCATTAATCTGTAGATCTTATTCCCCAACCCGGCATTCTGGAGAGAAGCAGTGCTCACACTTTCAGGGAAGCCTGGGCCTGGAGTCACTAATTTCCTGTTTATTGATTTAGATGGATGGAAAATGAGGGACTGTGGGCCTGTGATTTCCAGAGTAGTGTTCCCTGCGAATGCTGCTTCTTGCTGAAAACGTCTGATTGGAGAATCAGCCCATATATATTTCTTAACTGTTTTGGCACAAATAGTTGTACATATGTACAGGAATAACTTGAAAAGTTAAAAGCTTAAGATTTTAAATGGAATTTGTGACAATAAGTGCCAATTCCCCAATAAACTACAAGTTGTGTAAGAATTGTAAATGTTTTTATACTCCACATAGGGGAAGGGAGAAAGAACTTGTTTGTTCTCTTTTTTTTTTGTCCCTCTTTGTGTTTTAGAGCCGCACTGGGAATAGGGCATAACCAACTCACCCATGAGCTTTCCTGACTGGCAATTGTCCAAAAAAAGAAGGGGAAAAAAATGCCTTAAAAAAGTAGGGTGGCCCTAAAATTTCTGGGGCTTGAGAGCGCAAAAAAGTGATTTCCACCTGAGGGCACAGGAATTGGGATTGCATCGGGTTTGTGCCTCATTTGTAATGTCCTTTTAAATTCTGCTGAGGAGGATCTTCCACCCGCCCTCTCCCCATGTCAAGAGGCCATGCCAGGCTACCCTGGGACAATCGCCCATTCTGCCTGAGAGTTGATGTGTGATCCGCTGATGCCTATTAAAGGCCATAGAATCTCTAGTGATAAAGATAAATGATTCTTGAGGTTAGTGATTACTTTTGAAATGCCTCCAAATTGCTCCTTTAGAAATAAAACTTCAATTTGCCTAATACATTTTTTTGACCTTTCCTGGACCTGGGCTCCCCCTGTTGGAGCAGTTCACATCCACCAGATGATCGGGGCTTCCCCCCTGGTCATGTAAATAAACCAGTCTCCCAAATGTGGGATGCAGCCACACCGACAGCAGTACGGGGCCTCGCAACCACCGTACTTATGCTGGGGGAGAGGTCCCAATCCAATTTCAAGGTGGATGTCTCATCCTAAAAATGGTCCTCTGGCCCATTTGCCTTCCTGGAAGCCGCTGAATCCTATTTATGGAGCAAAGGTCAAATACTGAAACCTATGTCAAGCTCAACCCATGTAAACAAGGATGTAAACATATCGCTGGAGGGAAAGAACATCAGCTCACAAGGTAGTTCCAGTAACTATAGAAGTAGTAGTCATGGAACTCTTACCATGGCATTCACTATGGTCATTCCCATACATGTCCTTATACTGTAGGCAGAACAGGAACAGGAGGAAGAGAAAATGACAGAGGCAAATAAAAGGCTACAATATATGAGAAGATCAACTAGGAGATACTCTTCTAACAGAATCTACAAGATTATATTGCTCCACTGATGATGTCTTAGCAGAAATCAGCTTAAGGATACAATGGTTCAATAAGAAGATTTAGATAAAATTGTCTCTTGTTGCAACCGTCAAAAATCTTTCAAGCACAAAAAACAAAGAACAGACTAACTTCAGGACACAAAGTGGTTTACCTTACAGCAAGTGCTTCCTATTAGTACCGTGCCGACCCCTAGTGCTTCTCTGTGCTGTTCTTAAACCTATCCTGGTGCTAAGTTAAGGTGATACCTGAGGGCCAGGGATGCTGGTGGTGCTTGGCTGCACTTTGGTATCATGAGCCTCTTGGGACGGGTGGCCCTCATCTTAGGGCTTCAGATTCTCAGGAAGACTCTTAGTGGGCTGTGTTGCCACTGCAATTGCATGGGCAGCCTGATCCTGTATCCTGACACCTATATGATCAGATATCTGAGGAAGCCAACTGAGGTCATATGAGCTGCAATCAGCAGAAGGGCGGGATCATGAAGGTGGATTCTAGCCACACCACTTGTGCTGGGTCATAGATCTAAGTGTCCACTGATCAGTGGGAGAGCAGATCTTATGGTATCAGATAGATCCTCTGGACCCTCAGAGATGGTGCCCTGAAGATCTTTAAAGCTGGTTCTCTCCAAATAACTCCCCAAGCAAGGACCAAAGGCCAGTGGTCAAAGCATCTCTGACAGGAGGGACAGGTGCAGATGTTCATGATACCACAACCCATTAGGTAGTGCTGCATTATGTTGAATCCTTCTCAGATACTGGCACTGAGCTGCCAGAGCACAGATATTGGACTTCACAATACCAACAACAACAGAAAATGCTGGAAACACTCAACAGGTCAGGCAGCATCATGGAGAGAGAAACAGATTTAACGTTTCAGGTCGATGACCCTTCGTCAGAACTGGAAAAAGTTGGAGAAGTAACAGATATTTAAGCAAGTGTCGGGCAGGGAAAGGGAGGAGGGGAGGAAATGGACAAAAGGGAAGGTCTATGATAGGATGGAAGGCAGGAGAGATTAAAAGACAAAAGGGATGATGGTGCAAGGCAAAAGGAGATGGTAATGGGACAAGCTAAGAAACAAAAGATGACTCTAGATGAGGTGTAAATGGCGATGGCAGAATCATCAACAGCGGCCATGTGAGAGAAGAAAGAAAACATAGGGGCCGAGGTTATAGTCTGAAATTGTTGAACTCGATGTTGAGTCTAGAAGGTTGTAAAGTGCCTAATCGAAAGATGAGGTGCTGTTCCTCGAGCTTACGTTGAGCTTCATTGGACAGAGAGGTCAGAGTGGGAGTGGAGCAGAGAATTAAAGTGACAGGCAACCAGAAGCTCGGGGTCACGCTTACGGACTGAACGGAGGTGTTCCGTGAAGCGGTCACCCAATCTGCATTTGCTCTCCCCAATGTAGGGGAGACCGCATCGTGAGCAGCGAATGCAGTATACTAAATCGCATGAAGTACAATTAAATCGCTGTTTCACCTGGAAGGAGTGTTTGGGGCCCTGGACAGTGGGAAGGTAAAAGGGCAGGTGTTGCATCTCCTGCGCTTGCATGGGAAGGTGCCGTGGAAGGGGAAGGGGTGTTGGGGTTGATAGAGGAGTGGACTAGGGTGTCACGGAGGGAGCGGTCCCTTCGGAATGCTGAAAGAGGAGGGGAGGGGAAGATGTGTTTGGTGGTGGGATCACGCTGGAGGTGGCGGAAATGGTGGAGGATGATCCGTTGAATGTGGAGGCTGGTGGGGTGAAAGGTAAGGACAAGGGGAACCCTATTGTGGTTCTGGGAGGGAGGGGAAGAGGTGAGAGCAGAAGCGCGGGAAATGGATCGGATGGTGTATTGGATTTTACACCCTGTTCCATACTAAACAATGTATAAATGCTTAGTTTTGGTCGCTTCTGTCTGTTCTAATTCTGGTGGTGGCTGGCAGATCCCCAAATTTCAATGGCCTAGAATGTCCTTAAAGTGAGCTACACTGCTGTTCCACCTTTAAAAAAAAAGTGTTACCTAGGAACGGAAGTAGGCCTTTCAATCCCTTGAGCCTGTTCCGCTATTTAATTAGATCATGGCTGATCTGTACCTCAACTCCAGTTACCTGCCTTTGCCCCTTATCCCTTGATATATCTGCCACTGGCTTTAGAGGGAGATACACAAATGCTTCCTTGATATGCAAAATTGCATATCTATTGTGGCAAGCATTGATGTAAAATCAGTGTAACATTAATGTAAAACCAGTACCAGCAGCTGAAATACCTCGAAATTTCTGTGCAGCCTGTTCAGCCTGAGCTATTCAGCAAAACAGTGGGAGACAAGAAGGTAAGGCAGGAACACTGCTTGGCTCCTTCATTTCTCTCTAATTACTTCACTACATATTTTATCAATATTTTTTATTACACTTGGACAAAATTATAAATATTCAAGTCCCTTCTGTGTCCAGAGGTGAAGGGTGTAGAACTTCACTTGTTCAAACCTCCAAGCTCCAAGGGGTAATATGAACAAACTCCTGAGGGTGGGTGCCACCAACTCTCCCAGAATGATCACTTGTGCTACCTGGAGGGAGATGACACTGGCGCCAAGTACCATTTCCTTCACCCCCAGGACTGTAGAATAGTGTCAGAAGAACTTCTACATCCTCAGCAGGGCAGGTAAGACAACACACTGCACATCTCTCTATTTTCTTCCTTGGTTCCCCTGGGCACCAGCACAACAACAACAACAACTTATATTTATTTAGCGTCTTTAACATAATAAAACGCCCCAAGGCGCTTCACCAGGAGTGTTATATAAAATGTTTTTGACACCGAGCCACATAAGGAGATGTTATGGCAGATGATCAAAAGCTTGGTCTTAAAGCAACACTTCCACAACCACCCCTTCGCAATGTTCTCTGGTTAAGAGCGCCTCCAACATCCTATTCTGAACTATGACTACACAGCTCCACTAACACACAACAGCTGCCTTGCACAACTCCAAAACCCCTTCCTCACCTGAACATCCTCACATCCCCACGTCTAACACTTCACCTCTCCTACACCACTTGCAACACACTTCTTAATTGTCAACCGTACCCTCATTTAGTCGCTTGACAAAATTGTCCCTTAGAAGCACATAATTATTATAACAATGCTCAATTCCAAAAAAGTGATGGCATATCATTAGCATCAATATAGTTGATGAATCCCCTCCCCTGTGGCAACAAGAGCAGGTCAGAGGCTGGGTATTCTGCGGCGAGTGTCTCACCTCCTGACTCCCAAAAGCCTTTCCACCATCTACAAGGCACAAGTAAGGAGTGTGATGGAATACTCTCCACTTGTCTGGATGAGTGCAGCTCCAACAACAGTCAAGAAGCTCGACACCATCCAGGACAAAGCAGCCCGCTTGATTGGCACCCCATCCACCACCTTAAACATTCACTCCCTCCACCACCGGCGTACCGTGGCTGCAGTGTGTACCATCTACAAGATGCACTGCAGCAACTCGCCAAGGCTTCTTCAGCAGCACCTCCCACCCGCGATGTCTTCCACCTAGAAGGACAAGGGCAGCAGGCGCATGGGAACACCACCACCTCTAAGTTCCCCTCCAAGTCACACACCATCCTGACTTAGAAGTATATTGCTGATCCTTCATTGTCGCTGGGCCAAAATCCTGGAACTCCCTACCTAACAGCACTGTGGGAGTACCTTCACCACACGGACTGCAGCGGTTCAAGAAGCCGGCTCACCGCCAGCTTCTCAAGGGCAATTATGGATGGGCAATAAATGCTGGCCTTGCCAGTGACGCCCACATCCCATAAACGAATAAAAAAAATTTTTTTTTAATTGTAGGAAATGTGAAAGGAGTTCCTGTCAACAAGCTCTGTGGATCTAAATTACAATCATCAACTACATTTATTTTTAACCAGCCATACTTATCGTATTGTGTTCTCATTATTGTTGTTCTGGCCAGCTTCAGTTCAGAGCCTAAAGCAGTTGCAGATTCAGCTGTATGATTTAAGACGATGTGATTGATTATATTAAAGGACAGTTAATGGTCCAGTTCCTGTCCTAATTTCAAATCCAATGCTAGCAATTGAATCCCGGCCTTGACCGAAATTGAAATCTGTGTCACTTTGGCTAGTTCTTGGCTAAACTCTTAGATGGAGACCATATGCAAGCAAAATACCCATTCTTGGGGGAGGAGCAGGGCACCTATGTTAGTTAATCATAGAAAGGTATTGGTGAATATGTGGAGAACAGCACAGTTCAGGCAGCTGCCCTTTCCCGGCTGAAGAAGAATTAAGGACAAAGTGTGATGGGAGGAAGCAGTGATTCAAGCTCAGCGGTGAATCAAGGGATTGTCTGGTATAATCATGTGCATCTCACATTATATCAAGAGAGACATTTTCTTTCTAATTTTATCCTTGGATGTGAATACTAGTCATGGTTGGCTAAATAGTTGTCACTTGGGATGGAATAGTTATCACTGTTGGTTAATCAGCTCTGCAGGCAAATAACTGGTGATTTGTTTAATCATACCACTAAACTAAGCACTGGTGTGATTTACGGATGTCATTTTCTAGCTGGTGGTAACTTGAAGCAGAGATTGCAACAGCAGTTGTCTAAATCTGCATATGCCAATTTTTCTATCTCTTTTGAGAAGCCATTGCAAGTAGATCAGGCAACGGTTCACAATGAAGCACAGCAGCTATCAGCCATAATTGCAGCCCATTTAATTGACCCTTTTATGCTGGTTAGAAGCTGGTCTTAATCCACACCACCCTTTTAACTGGGTAGGTATATTTGTACAATAGCAAAATACTGCGGATGCTGGAAATCTGAAATAACAACAGAAAATGTTGGAAACACTCAGCAGGTCAGGCAGCATCATGGAGAGAGAAACAGAGTTAATGGCCCAAAAATTAGTGCCTCTACGCGAGAGTACGCACTGTGTACTCTCGCGTATTCTGTCTCCAATTGCCGGTTTTCTGCATGCACTGCACATGCGCTGAAAACCGGCACTTGGTGATTTCAAAAGGGGGCGGTTCCTAGGTGAACTGCATGCGCGCTACAGGCTGCGCGCACGCAGTGCACTTAGTGCTTTGAACGCGCAGGTAAGCATGGAAGATTTTGCACATAAAGAAAGGAGGCGTAAGAGCCTCTTTTAACAAGGTAAGTAGTTAATTAAGTATTATTTTGAATTTTTTTCAACAGGTATATCTTTTTTAGAGACTTTAAAGAAAGGTAAGTTTATTTTTATAACTTTTTAAAAGATTTTAAATTTTTTCAAAAATTAAATTTTTTGTTTAAAGTGGTTAATTTATTTAACTATACTTATTTTATTAATGTGATGGTTTTTAAAAAAAATTTAATTGAGGTTTAGCTGTTCTTTTGGGGGGGTATAGATTCATAGCTTTCACAGCCCTTGCTCTGAAAACTATGAATGAAAGATGGTGTGCTGCCATTGGCTCTAACTGAATCACGTGATCCACAGCTCGCACGAATTAACTGCGCCTGTGGGATACGCAAGCACTGCCCAGCTGCTGTCTAGTAAATCAAGTTCGTGCGAGCTCGGAATAAAAAAGCCGGCGCGCAGTGAGATATCGCGGGGAAGCCTTACCCTCGCACGAAGGCTCCCTCTTTAATTTCTGGGCCACTGTTTCGGGTCGATGACCCTTCGTCAGATATATTTATATCTTCACTCCCACGTTTGCTGAGTTTTCATTATATGCTAATGAGCTAGTGCAAAACAAGACTATTCCTCTGCTGCTGCTGCTGTTTGGTGTTATGTTGATGCAAAGTTGGACTCAAAGACTGTTTCTGGTATCTACTGTACTTCATAATTTATTTTGATTGTGTGCTTGGTGTGTAGTGGGAAGTGTGCATAGGCTCTTGTCTTGCTGGAGACAGGAGTTTGATATGAATGGAAAGAATTATATTTCCCAGGGTTATGGGCCAAACTACTATTGAATTATGGACAATTTATTCTTGTTCCTTCTAATAGGCAAGTTTTATCAATGGGTAATTTTGCAGCTAACATGTAAGGAACTAGGGCCACACTATAATGAGTCAAGCCTTCCAATGATAAAAGTGGAGATTGTGGGGCTGGTGAAGCAAAGTAGGAGCACGGTGAGTAAGGCAGAAGAAAATGTGTTTAATAATAGGTAAGAATTTGGATTTCTTTCACATTTATATTTTACTTCAATGGTTGAAACATTTTTGTGCCTGTGAAAGCAAATGTGAAGAGTCACCCAGCTCAGGTTTTCAAAGCCATCAGGAAACATGGGGGGTGTCTCTTCTTTCCTCCCATTCCCACTCAGTCATCAAGGAAAACAAACATATAATAACCACCATGGCATCCAAAATCATATAGATTCATAAAATCATAATCATAGAATTGGGCCGTTTGACTCTTTGAAAGAGCTATCAATTAGTCCCACTCCCCTGCTCTTTCCCTGTAGCCCTGCAAATTTTTCCTTTTAAAGTATTTATCCAATTCTCTTTTGAAAGTTACTATTGAATCTCCTTCCACCACCCTTTCAAGCAGTGCATTCCAGATCATAACAACTCGCTGAGTAAAAAAAAAATCTCATTTCGCCCTTGCTTTTTTTCCAATTAACTTAAGTCGGTGTCCTCTTGTTACTGACCCTCTTGCTGGTGGAAACAGTTTCTCCCTATCTACTCTCTCAAAACCCTTCATAATTTTGAACACCTCTATTACATCTCCTCTTAACCTTCTTTGCTCTAAGGAGAACAATCCCAGCTTCTAGACCTTCCACTTTCCAAACCAATCAGCCTGCCAGCATCACATGGAAAAATAGATGTACACTCTACCAGTTGCCTACTGGGGAAATTGATGTTTACTCACCAACTACAGTCAGATGGATTGAATGCCTGTGCCCATAGCAGAATGCAGGATAAGTAACCCATTAAAACATCTACATTTGACTCTGTTGCTATGGCTCTAGCTTGTATCCATTATAACCAGGGCGAACTAATGGTGGAATGTTGACATTAATAGTCCATGTACACAAATAAACAATTCCCCAACTTGGTGTACTTATTTATTTGTAATTTATTTATTTTTTGAATCTGTTTATTTCTCAGCTTCCTGTACCATATCACTAGCATTGGATTTATAGAGGCAGACCCAAATTTCAAATTATCTAATTTATCTAAAACTTGCATTTTTGCCAATTAATCCCAAAGGTTCGGATTTGGGTCACTTTGGGGAGAAATTCAGTATCGCCCCATTTGGGGCGCAATTATCGGCCGGGCGCAAAGATTAGCGCCTGGCGCTAATTATCACCACCGACTGCAAAATTGACTTTTATCGCCCCTGGAGGTGATTGGAGCGCTAAATCAGGCGCTTCACACCTGTCTTAAGGCGCAAAGGCCGAGGAGCGAGGCGCTACCTCAGAGCACTGGCGAAGCTCATGTAATGTCAGTCAGCAATGGAACACACACACAATGGCACGGGCGAGTTCTTAAAGGGGATGGTTGATCTTGCTTTCCATCCACATCCTGCTCATTGCAGCCTTGAATCCTGGCCTGGAGAGACCTGCACATCAAATCTGCTGGAAAGAACAATGTAGAGTACCAGGCAAAGAGCTCGGAGTGCAGCCCCCACAGTCTCTGCTAAATCGATACAAGGAATGGCAAATCAAAATGAACCTGCAAAGTGCTGCTCAGTACCCAAAACTCCTTCACACAACGTTGAAACTCTCCAGAAGTCTCTCTCTCTCTCTCTCAGAATGCGTAGTTCAAAAATGGCACTAACAATAAAAGGCAGGAAGCGGTCACCTTTAAATAGCGCTCCCCCTTTCCCTTCATGACTGCAGAACGCTCCCCTCAACCTGTCGTTGCTAACGTCAGGCGGTAAGGCAGGGGGCGCCACTAAATATCCACTCCGGGGCCATACCGGGGCGTTGCGCACTCGACTGATGTCATGATCTGCCGGTGCAGGAGATCGTGGCGGTAGTGTTTAGCGCCGCCGCAAAATGTCTAGTTAATTTTGCAAGCGGCGCAAACTTCGCCGCGCCTGGGCGCTGGATGCTTTGCGCCCCATTAGCGCCCTCTTAAGGCGCTAACGGGAGGCGCAACCAACTGAATTTTTCCCCCTTTGAATTTTATCACTAATACTTAATTGAGCCTGGCTAGCAACAGATACATTGATGAACAGAGCTGCTTTTTTTTTAGGCTGCCTTTGTGGACGTAATGGGGGCTAAATTGATCAGCCACCGAAAACGGACACGGGGATCGCGATGCACGATTAAGACTCACCCATTGATTGCAATGCAGGCAACACGCCAACTTCGCGCTGCCTGCTCATTTATAGGATCTCTAAGTCCAGCCAGCACTAACTATGCTGTTCATTGGCCAGACGCATCAGCAGGGGGATCAATATTGTGGGAGGCTAACACCTGTTAAAGCTAGCCTGCACTGCTTAAAGCTAGCCTGCACCTCTTAAAAGGGAGGTGCATTATGGGTTGGAGCAAGTGCTGGGAGTCATGGTTGAAGAGATTCAGACCTGGGAAAGAGTGAGGAACGGTGCAACAGGGGAGAGAATGGGCTCCAAGGGCGAAAAATTGAGTCGCGCCCCACTTTGGGGCGCTAACTTCGCTGGGGCACTACTTGTAACGCCCCAGAAAAATTAGCGCCCCGCGACTGAAATTGAGTAGTAGTGCCCCAAGAGGGAAGTGGGGCACTACTGGAAGCGCACCGCCTCCCTCTTGGGGCGCTGCGAGGGAATATTGCGGCGCTACGTGCCATACTGCCACGCACTGTGGCACGTTGCGCCGCAGTATTGCAGGCCTTCCTCCCCTTCTTAAAGGGGAGGGGCCTTGCGCAGTGCGACCCGAGGCCCAGCTGGGCCCCCCGGGGATCGGGAGTGCTGGCAAAAGAGCCCGGCACTCAAGAGAAGTGCCGGGCTCATGGAGCGCAGCCGGCACTCCACGGGGGGGGATGGGTAAGGAGGCCAGGGACAGGAGCGGATGCAGGTGCTGGCAGGCAGACAGCAACAAAAATGGCTGCCCGGCACTTCGCCTTTAAATAGCGCCGCCCCTGCCGTAGGTAGGCCCCCCTGACCCTGTCGGACATAGCGTCTGGCGGTAAGTCAGGGGGCGCTACCGAAGATCGCGGCCGGGGTGCTGTGCACGGTGCACTTGTTGCCAGATTCTCTAGAACGTTGAACTCAGCATTGAGATAAAACCCAATCTCCCCCCAAGGACTCCATGTTCCTCATCTCTGCAGCTGATGTTCGGGGGTGTCAAGCAGTCCCCCCACCCCCTCTGCTGCACTTCAATTCCACCAGCACAATAATTTGGGGCTCGAGTTCCTGCACCAATTCACGCTGCCATTATTTTCCTGTTAAAATGTAATAGTTGCCTAATCTTTACTCCAAAAGTACACTTCCCTTTTAAATTTTGCTTCAGGACTTTAAATACTGCAGAAGCACCAGATTTCTTGCAAACACCACCCCACCGTCACAGGATTCCTTCACGGGAGCTGGCTGACGGCCCTGAATTCGCGGTCGGCGGTGTAGCTAACGAGTACGCTGCCGACAGCCAAAGGAAATCCACACTTAGCTCGTGTGAACCCCCCTTCAAAAACTTGCTTTCAAGCTTTGCAGAGTTGTGCGCTGCGTACAGCCCCATGGAGCCCAGGAGCGCGCCGTTGTGCGTATGCAAACCTGAGATCACGCAGGGCGGTGTTCCTTTCACTTCCTGACTCTTAGCCAATCAGGAAACAGATTGCTGCTTTGCCCACAACTCATTTTAAAAGGCTATTAAAACATGCATGCCATTCATTTACAGAAATGAATAGTTCATTGTACAAATAGAATCGAAATAAGTATTTACTCGGACTATTTCTGCCATAAATGCACAGAGAGCTTTTGTCGAGAGCAACTCGTTTCCCCAAGTGGGCACCCTTCAACCGCTGGTCGGGTAAGGCGGCCTAGTCCGATCCCATCGGACTACCAAAAGGAGGCTATTTTGACCCATCTCCCGGTCATGGCTCACCTCACTGTCCAGCAGTGTCCAAGAGATTAATCATTAATTCCTGGAGCTTCCAGGACAATCCTGGAGTGTTGGTAACCCTATTTACACCACAAGCAATTACCTTTTTTGAGCACTAGATTAAAGTGCATTGTATAATCAACCTAGTTTGTGTTTATAAATAGGCTAAATTAGCATAATTCATGAGTATGTTATTCAGAATAGTGTAATGAAATTGTGTTATCAGCATAAATCAATAATGAAGATATGATTCTGTGTTTGTGTTATAAAGGAAATGCTATCTATTAAATCTTGGTTGTATATGTAAAGTTAGTTTAGTTGACATAAAGAATTAACATATTATCGCTGGGAGCACAATAATTTAACAAAGAGAAACATATGAAAGCATTTATACCAACAAAGTCTTTGACGATTCTGTTTCTCTTTCCAGCATCTCACACAAAAAGTCCAATAGGCTGCTTTATGATAGAGAGGGGGCGAATCCACGTGATATCAAGAAACGGCTGAGCGCACTGGATACAGCAAAGGTTATGGGCACCGACAACATCCCGGCTAATGTGCTGAAGACTTGTGCTCCAGAACTAGCTGCGCCTCTAGCCAAGCTGTTCCAGTACAGCTACAACACTGGCATCTATCCGACAATGTGGAAAACTGCCCAGGTATGTCCTGTCCACAAAAAGCAGGACAAATCCAATCCAGCCAATTACCGCCCCATCAGTCTACTCTCAATCATCAGCAAAGTGATGGAAGGTGTCATCGACAGTGCTATCAAGCAGGCACTTACTCACCAATAACCTGCTCACTGATGCCCAGTTTGGGTTCCGCCAAGACCACTCAGCTCCCGACCTCATTAAAGCCTTGGTCCAAACATGGACAAAGGAGCTGAATTCCAGAGATGAGGTGAGAGTGACTGCCCTTGACATCAAGGCAGCATTTGACCGAGTGTGGCATCAAGGAACCCTAGTAAAACTGAAGTCAATGGGAATCGGGGGCAAAACATTCCACTCGCTGGAGTCATACCTAGCACAAAGGAAGATGGTTGCGGTGGTTAAAGGTCAATCATCACAGCCCCAGGACATCACTGCAGTAGTTCCTCAGGGCAGTGTCCTAGGCCCAACCATCTTCAGCTGCTTCATCAATGAACTTCCCTCCATCATAAGGTCAGAAATGAGGATGTTCGCTGATGACTGCACAGCGTTCAGCGCCATTCACAGCTCCTCAGATAATGAAGCAGTCCATGCCCGCATGCAACAAGACCTGGACGACGTTCAGGCTTGGGCTGATAAGTGGCAGGTAACATTTGCGCCACAGAAGTGCCAGGCAATGACTATCTCCAACAAGCGAGAGTCTAACCATCGCCCCATGACATTCAACGGCATTACCATCATCGAATCTCCCACCATCAACATCCTGGGGGTCACCATTGACTAGAAACTTAACTGGACCAGCCACATAAATACTGTGGCAACAAGAGCAGGTCAGAGACTAGGTATTCTGTGGCGAGTGTCTTACCTCCTGACTCCCCAAAGCCTTTCCACCATCTACAAGGCACAAGTAAGGAGTGTGATGGAATACTCTCCACTTGCCTGGGTGAGTGCAGCTCCAACAACACTCAAGAAACTTGACACCATCCAGGACAAAGCAGCCTGCTTGATTGGCACCCCATCCACCACCTTAAACATTCACTCCCTCCACCACCGGTGTACCGTGACTGCAGTGTCTAGCATCTACAAGATGCACTGCAGCAACTCGCCAAGGTTTCTTCGGCAGCACCTCCCAAACCCGTGACCTCTTCCACCTAGAAGGACAAGGGCAGCAGGCGCATGGGAACACCACCACCTCCAAGTTCCCCTCCAAGTCACACACCATCCTGACTTAGAAGTATATCGCCGATCCTTCATCGTCGCTGGGTCAAAATCCTGGAACTCCCTACCTAACAGCACTGTGGGAGTACCTTCACCAAATGGACTGCAGCAGTTCAAGAAGGCAGCTCACCACCACCTTCTCAAGGGCAATTAGGGATGGGCAATAAATGCTGGCCTTGCCACCGACTCCCACATCCCATAAACGAATAAAAAAAAATTGGGCTCGGTAGCACCCATTTTTTGGGCGCTAGGAGACACCTTAAGATTCCAAAATGGCATCTGCACCCAATGTTTGCACGTGCACTTCCAGCATTGGTCAGTGGATAACTATCTGAAACAGAAACCTCGGCTGATTTTCTCCTCCATAACCAAAGGACATCGAGGCGATATGTAGCTCCTTTACTGTCACCCCAGCACTTGAATAATGGTACAGTTCTTCACGGATTTCCCCTCTTTAAGTTAACCCTAGTTCTGCTGTTTGTCTTAGATATTACAAAACATTGCAGCCATTCAATCAATGTGAACACTTCACAAAATACACATTAAACAATGCCAACATTTCAAGTGCATAGTTTCACTTGTCCACATTCCCAGCAGACAAAATAGGCTGCGGTCTGACTACACCGATTCTAACAGAACAAACAGTATGCACTGCTGTTTATGTTTCTGTTATTTACAACTATAATCCTGAATTGATTGTCTCATGTGTTTTGGAATACTCACATGACTTTGAATTATTGAGCTTATACTAAACTCTGGAGCTCAGAAATAATTGTGTGATATTGGCCTAGAAATTCGGGTGGCCGGCTTGCCGCGGGGGTAAGGATCGCGCGCGCTCTTACCCACCGCGCCTGCCATTGTGTTTCGGGCCCACAGGAACTTCGTGTCCTGGGCCTCTCCCTAGTGCCAGCGCGCAGTGCTTGCGTGTCCCAGGGGTGCAGTTAGTGCGATGCGACCTCTGGGATCACGTGGGCCATGGAGAGCCAATGGCAGCAGACCATCTTTCATTCATAGATTTGACAGGAGACCTGTCAAATCTGTGAATTGAAATCGGCCCCAAAAGAACAGCTAAACCTCAAATAATTTTTTTTTAAAAACCATCACATTAATAAAATAACTATAGTTAAATAAATTAACCACTTTAAACAAAAATTTAAATTCTTTTTAAAAGTTATAAAAATAAACTTACCTTTCTTTAAAGTCTCTAAAAAAGATAAACCTGTTGAAAAAAATTAAAAATTATACTTAATTAACTACTTACCTTGTTCAAAAGGGGTCTTACGCCTCCTTTTTACTTGTGTAGAATCTTCCATACTTACCCTCGCGTTGAAACCTGAAAAAAAACCTAAGTGTGCTGCATGCGCACAGCCTCTAGTGCGCACGCGGGTCACCTAGGAACCGCCCCCTTCGCCATACCGGAAGTGCCGGTTTCCCACGCATGCGCAGTGCATGCAGGAAACCGGCACTTCGGGAATGAATACGGGTGAGTACGCAGCGGGTACTCTCCCGTATTCGGCCGAATTTTTGGGCCATTATCCTTAAAACGGATGTATGCCTCCTTTAAAATAGTGGACAGTGTAATATACTATGAACATGTTAAGCATGTGTATGACAATGTCGCACAGTGTAATTTTCAGGCTCCTGATTCTTATTGCTACTTCCCGTTTGATCTCTAATTTCATTGTCAATAATTTGACCACTCTGCCTGATATACACATAAGGGTGGGAGTTTTCTGTTTAACTTCCCATCCTGCCATTTTCCACCCATTCTCTTTAATGGATGAAACACTGTGGGCTGGCAAGTGCAGAAATGGAAAACCCCGGCCAAAGTATCAAGGCACAACAATTCATACAAACTCGGTAAACAGGACAGACAAAGAACAAAGTTCAGGGCCGCGATTTCGCCATCGGAGGCGGGATCGCGGCGGGCGAGATCATTGGCGGGTCCCGGTCCCAGATCCAGTCCTGGTCCCGGCTCCAGCCCACTCTGTGAAAAGGATTTTACGTTGATTGGGCTTGTTAAGCTGGCCGTGAGAGGTTCCCGGCCAATTAAAAGGAAGCGGGTCTGGAGACTTCATTTGATGACGTGTCATCAGCCAGTTTCCTTAAAGGGGCCATGTCCACATTCATTTTGACAGTTGTGCTGTCAGTGTTCTGCAGCACTGACAAGCACTGCACAGAGGTGGATGGCTGCACCCAGCACGCAGGGAGGGTTTCTTCCCTTACCATGGGCGGAAGAGACCTCCCCAGGACACCAACGCAGCCTGGTTGCACATTGCACATTGCACAGGAGGACACAAGCAGGGATGTCGTCAGGAGGACCAGGCTGTAGTGGCGCAAACATTTCATTGATCTCAGTAGATCATGAAACGTTAGTACAAAGCCATACTCAACCTCATCCTGCTGTGCCACTCATCACATTCCCTACAGTACTCCTGCACATTCTTACTCACACCAACTTACATTATCACTTCCCAATCTCACTAGCCACCCCTCACACTCACCCTCACCCGAGTACAATCATACCAACTAACAACACACAAGGGTAGGCATTTGGGTGTTTTATGCAATGTTCATGTAAATTCTCTGTTAATGTGTTGTCAAACATTGAAAATTTATTTTCAACACTTTACCTTATTGGACAGATCTGTGCTCACCTTTGGAAGTGTCTTAGTGAGTTCCAGTGAATGTTGAGACATAACTTCATCCACCCACCCCAAATTGTGATGAGTGTGAAAGGAATGGCTTGGACATTGTAGGGATGCTTTATGGTGATGGTGTGGGGTGGTGTCAACCTGGCGCATCATGTGGCAGCCAGGGTGTACAGCGTCAAGTGAAGTAAATCTGGCCATGGTGATGCCATTGCTGGCCTCCTGGGCAGCAATGTTGTCTAACAGCTAGACAGCTAAGATTCTAACAGCTAGAATCTTATTTTTGGTGGACCACTTGAAACCTTCTCGCAGAGCCCTAGCTGACACTGCCCTCTGCATTTATTACTGACTGGCAGTGATGCCCTTTGCGAACTTATTTATAGCGGGAGGGCGGAGCTCTGGGAAAGCAGCTCAGTGCAACCAATAAGGATTGAGGGCGAGGAGCGCAGAGCCTATCAGAAGTCGGGAGTATCTCAACCTGCTACAGTGTAGCTCACGCAGCGCCAGCTCACGCAGCCTGAACCCGGGTTGTCCGCAGCGCAGCTGCAACATGACTGTAGACTTGCACGAGTGACTGAGGTGGACGAGAAGCCGGCACAGCCCCTTAGCATCAAATATGATAACATGGACATAGATGTGCTGAGTAAAGTGCTGACCCTGGTACTGACTGCAGCTGAGAGCCGAACACACCAAAACCGTTACAGAGCTTGGAGCATACAACAAGAGGCAAAAAAAAGGATGAATTAATCTGTGTGCAAGGTGCCTAATGGCACGTGTGGGAATCAATCCAACTGCTGGAAATTAATAATACTGATGAGGGAGGGACCATTGTCAGGCTGACCTTAATATTGGGCTACATGTTGTGTGCCGTTGAATCACTTTTGGCTTCTGTTATTATTAAAACTGGATTTCAATTTAATAATTATTGGAAAGCAAACTGAACAAATGCTGAAATATTTCTTTAAAAGTGACTGCAGTAGAAGCTGGGTTTATTTTGCTGCTGCAAAGCTGGCTGCCATCTTCTTACACCATGTCTGGGCCTCCAGCATGATCCCGTTTGACTGTTGGTCGCAAACTTTCTAGCGATAAAATTTAACAAACCCCTTTTGGTGATTTTGGTACTTTTTCCTAACTTTAAAAAAATGATGTTGAGTGTTTATTAATATTTTTATAGACATTTCCGTTTATGTCGAGTTCTGTGTAGGTTTAGAAACATGCAGCTCTTTGTGGGATACATTATTTATCATTTTATGCTGAAAGCTGGGGCAAATCCCGTGGGATATTTTCCCGCTCCGCTGCAAGCTCAGAAATTTCCCAGGTCAGTGTACCAGAATTGCTCTGCAGTCGGTCCATTGACTACCATGGGATCACCACTTACAAGTCTGAGTAAACTGATTTAGTGCTAACAAAAAAGGCTAGGGCCTTTCCACAAGATCCTGGTAATTACAAATGAAGAAGGCCATTCGGCCCACCTTAATTCAGCCATCCAATTTTTACATTAAGTAAGTAAAACAAAAATAATAATAAATATATATGTTTAATTGTATAACTAATTTTTAAACAGAAAAAATACTTGTGTTGTGCTACAGGGACTGTGGACTTTTTATAATATGGGAGGGAGGCCTCAGAAGCAAAACGTTTGAGAACCCTTGATATACATGATGCTAGATGGTCAGCAGTGGACTATGAATCAATAATTCAATCAAAAGGTTCGGATAATTAAAAAAGAGAGGCAAGATCAATCGGTTTCTTCACCAACTGAGCTCCAAGACTACATTAATGCCAGTAATTCACTTGCAGACATCCAGGTCAGGATTCTCCTCTGAGGCAGTTTTCCAGCAGGATAGGATTTCCACCCAATTTGCTACAACCCAGACCCACTTCCGTCAGCTCATCAGAAATGCATGGCGGGTTTCCGGTGGGAGGGAGCCTACCAGTGCAAAGAGCAGCATATCGCTGGTACAGTGCAGGGATGCCACTGCAGTACCAGAAGAGCTAGTGAGGGACCTGAAAGTGGCAAAAGCGTCCTGAAGGTGGGAAATGATGTCCCACTGAAGGCCTCAGCTGAGATTGGGAGCCTTTAGCAGGTAAGTGTTGGGCCAAGACTAGACGGAAAAAAGGACTATACAAGGCTCCCCACCACGGGGGCACCTCAAGGACACGACTGTCGCTTCCTAAGGCCGATCACCACTTCCCCCCATGGTGGCTCCAGCAAGCAGCAGGTAGTCAGGAGGGAAATTGCTGGGGGCTTGTTCCCACCCCCAGCCCTGCACCATTTACATGTGGCAGGGGGGGAAGGAGCAGCCAGTGTCGGTCTCAATGGGGGCAGGGGGAGGAAAGTACAAATCAGGAAGTGGGCGGCAGGCCTCACTGCCTGCAATGATCTATGGTATAAGAAGAGTTATTTTTTTTAAACAGTTGCCTCTTTCTTTTCTCATGGCTGCTCATTTTGTCATAAGGACTTTGCAGGATATCAGATCTGCGACATATAATCTCATAAAATATGGATTCTTTTGAATGGCTAGTTACTGCTGTAAGGTCATACACTAATGTCTAGTAAGTCTGGAATTACAAGCCATACAATATAGGGACATGGAATTATGTGGGGGTTCCACCGATTTCCCACCAAAGGTAACTGGGAAAATCCCTGCGGAATTTCAGGGCGAGAATTTTTCTCCCCCGTCTAATTTTGTCTCTTGAAAGCACCGATTAATGTTGAAATATGGTTCTAAAATGCTGGTAACCCTGTCTGCATCCTCACCCAAATGGATGTTCCTTATGTGTGAGTCTAGAAAGTGAGCACTTGCAGGCTGTTCGACTGTGGACTGATCTTGATCATGTCCATACCTGACATTCACACGGGTGCATTTTCCAGAAAAAGTCACTGAATAGGGAACAAGAGCTGAAAGCCTGGCTGTTTTTTCCCCCTCAATACTTCAGAGGTGCTGAGGCCAACTTTTGTGCCCCTACTGCTTACATGCCTGTGATTCACTAAATCACCACCGATCGGGGATCATCCCTGTCTGTAGGATTCAGTTTGACATTAGTCAACGTTCTTTTCAATGAATTTTAACTAGCACTTCTGTCTTTTTTGGTGTATTACCAAGAGGTTTAAGATAATTGGCAAATGAACCAGGGGGGAGATGAGGAGAAGTTTTGTTGCTCAGCAAATTGCTATGATCTGGAATGCGCTGCCTAAAAGGGTGGTGGAAGCAAATTCAATCGTAATATTCAAAAGGGAATTGGATAAATACTTGCAAAGGAATATTTTGCAGGGCTATGGGGAATGAGCAGGGGTATGGAACTAATTGGATAGCACTTTCAAAAAGCCAGCACAGGCACGATGAGCCGAATGACCTCCTTCTGTGTTGTATGATTCTATGACATGATCAGGTACTGCTCTGGTAGAGAAGGGGAATGGCAGGATTTGTTTTATATAACCAGTGGCTCGAAAGAAGAGCAGTACGGGACCCAATGTGTTTTACTATCCAGTACTTTAGATATCACAAGACTCCTTGCTAGGATTGTAATGCTAATTATATTTTACTTATGTAAACTTATATTGCCATATACATTGCAGTTGCAAGAGTTTCCATTTAGATCATACCTGGATAAAAGGAAAGAGAAGTCCAACACAAAAGTTAGAAAGCCAGAGCACTGTGCCACCAATCATGAATGCAGAAGATCGACAGGACTGATCAAACATCTCACCAGTGAGGACAAAAGGAATCCCACCTGAAATTAAGAGAGTGCAACAGTCAGAACTTTAAAAAAATATTGGTTAGTGCACTTTAGAGCATCATAGAAGTACTGAGGGTCTAACCCAAGTGAACCTGATAAAACCAGTATGTTCAAGAAACGATTCTGACTTTAATTGCTACTTTAAATGCACATTGTGTTAGTGTTATAGACAACTCTCTCAGCACTCTCTTATCAGACACTCCCCATAAATAGTTAATTGTAATATTTTTTGCAGTTTTAGAAATAGGTACACAGTTTTGTCCAATGACAGGATGACCATTAAACTTCTGAATGCAAGATGAAATATTAAAATCACAAAATGCATAGGCCCTGAAATTCCGTGGGCCGTGATCTTGAGTGTTGCATCAGAATCTTGCTACTAAGGGAATCAGACCTCTTGCCACAGGTGGGGCCCACATGCACCCTTGTAGACACAGGTATGCCTCATCTCTCTCATAGTACGGCCTCCACTGAAACGTTTCCTTGGGGGTTTCGCCAGTGTCCTGCCAAAGTTACAGAGGGAGACCAAGTAGAACTCCTCTGGAATTTTAGGGTCATAGTCTAACCACGATTTCTAGTAGACCATTCCTGCAGACATGGCATATGAAGACAGTGACATTAATCAGTATATCACACAGAAGACAACAAGGGCAGCATTAACTTATCCTAGACCCATCTTTTGTTTCTTTACTTGTCCCATTACCATCCCTTTTTGCCTTGCACCATCATCCCTTTTGTCATTTAATCTCTCCTGCCCTCCACCCTATCACTGACCTTCCCTTTTGTTCTTTCTCCTCCTCCCCCCTTTCCCTGCCCCTACACTTGCTTAAAATCTGTTACATCTCCAACTATTTCCAGTTCTGACAAAAGGTCATCGACCTGAAATGTTGACTCTGTTTTCTCTCCACAGATGCTGCCTGACTTGCTGAGTGTTTCCAGCATTTTCTATTTATATTTCAGATTTCCAGCATTCGCAGTATTTTGCCTTTAACTTATCCCATTATGCTTTCATACATGAAGTAAATATTGCACAGTTCTAATGTTCTACTGCATTACTAAAATAGAATTCATTTACATTTCTGGTTTCTTTAATAAAAAATTTAAAATAGAGAAATGTTGGCAACTACAGAACAATTATGAATTTAACATATCCACTGAATGAACTAAAATATTTTAAACCTGGTCATATTTTAGGAGGCAGAAAGTTTACTGTAGTCCTCAAACTACTGAATTGTACTCATTGCCATGTACTACTTGAGATTAAATAAAAATATAATGCACATTATATTTTAGCTCTGAAACATGCTCAATCATCTCATTACAAAGGGAGTTAAATTTCTGACATGCAGATGGAAAATGCTGTTTTATTCCCACTTCCCCATGTTGGGATAATTTGACGGGCAGAGAAAGACTAGTTGGTCCATTAAATTTGCCCCACACCATGATGGCTGGCGCATCATGACTAAACACATCTTCACTCCCCACCCTGCCTCTTCCCTCGCAGCCACGTGATCACCTGGGAGATACAATAAAACAGAGAAAAACACTGACAAGATCCCATATTGTTTTAGGCTACAGTTATACAATAACAGCAACAACTTAGTGCAAGTTAGTATGTAAAAAAAACTTAAAACAGACTAAGAAGTAATTACCTATAAATAAATATAGACTAAGATAAGGTAAGGACCGAAGATAAAGAACTAGGATAATTAAACCGGGTTTAAGAAAGCGTGAGATTTTCCAGTCGTGTCCATTCGGCTGGGGTAAACAACTCCCGGACCCGATGACGTCACAGGACAGCAGATTGGTGATTGGTTGGTGAGCAGCACATTTTTGGGGTTTTCTAAGCTAGGAGAGTGGTGTAAACTAGAATGTGGGTCTAGAAATTCCAAACCTGCGCGCTGTCTGTTAACACTGGTTGTCTGTAAAAAAATGGTGGTCGCCTCTGGTGCAGGACACGAAGGCCGTCATTTTGATAAGGGCCATAGTGCAGCTGTGGACAGTGCTGGCCTCTGAAATGTAAGCGGAGAAATTCGGTATCGCCCCGTTTGGGGCACAGTTATCGGCCGGGTGCAAAGTTTAGCGCCTGGCGCTAATTATCGCCTCTGACTGCAAACTTGGCTTTTATCGCCCCTGGATGTGATTGGAGCACTAAATCAGGTGCTACACACCTCTCTTAAGGCGCTAATGCCGAGGAGCGAGGCGCTACCCCAGGGCGCTGGCAAAGCTCATGTGATGTCAGTCAGCAATGGAACACAGACACACTGGCACCGGCCAGCTCTTAAAGGGGAGGGTCGATCTTGCTCTCCATCCACACCCTACTCATTGCAGCCTTGAATCTCTGCCTGGAGAGACCTGTACATCAAATCTGCTGGATAGAACAATGGAGAGGCCCAGGGAAAGAGCTCAGAGTGCAGCCCCCAAGTCTCTTCTAAATCAATGCAAGGAAGGTCAAATCAAAATGAACCTGCAAAGTGCTGCTCAGTAATCAAAACTCCTTCACACAGCGTCGAATCTCTCCAGAAGTCTCTCTCTCTCGCTCAGAATGTGTGGTGCAAAAATGTCGCCGACAAAAAAAGGCAGGAAGCGGTTGCCTTTAAATAGCGCTCCCCCAGTCCCTTCCCGACTGCAAAACGCTCCCCTCAACCCATCGTTGCTAGCGGTAGGCGGTAAGGCAGGGGCGCCACTCAATATCTGGTCCGGGGCGCTAGCGGGGCGTTGCACGCTTGACTGACGTCACGATCTGCGGGCGCAGGAGATTGTGGTGGTAGTGTTTAGCACCCGGGCACTAGTTGCTTTGCGTCCCATTAGCGCCTTCTTAGGGAGCTAACGGGAGACACAAAGCAACCGAATTTTTCCCCTGTAAAGTAGCAGATCAAGACGCCAATCGCTGTGCAAATCCTGACTTGACGCCAGGGTTGCCAACTTGGACATTTTTGCACACCGTAACACTAGGCCCTAAGCACACTCAGAAAAGCATGCGTGAAGCAGCTCTGCAGAGACACTGTCAGCGCTTCTTAAAAGGACACATGCATCTTTCAAGTAAGTTTGGATTTAAGCTTTTGGACTTTTTTAATATATTTTATTGAAGTAATGGCTTGGTACAATATGTGTTCAAAGTTTTTAAAGTGTGCAGGGAGTGCAGGGATTACTGCTGGATGCTTGCTAGGCTACGGATGATAAAGGAAAGCCTCTGAGAAGACAGAAAATGCTGAAAAGGCAGGTGAGGCAGCATCGGTGGAGAGAGAAACAGAGTTAATTGTCTCAGGTCAAGATGCTGCCTGACCTGCTGAGTATTTCCAGCATTTTCTGCTTCTATTTCAGATTTCCAGCATCCACTTACAGAGGGAAGAGGAAGAAGCAGAAGAGAAAGAAGCAGAAGAGGAGGAAGCGGTAGGAAGGATGCAACCCAAACAGCCCCTTTCTGACCGGGATATCCGGGATGGAATCATCCGCCTGTGGTACCAGTGACCACAACCCCAATTCCCCTTTCAACATTTGTCCCACACTTTACCTTCCCTCTGTTACTGACCATCACAATGTCCTCTTGGCCACAATGCTGAAATAAAAGCCACCACAAAGCAAACTTTCCAATCCAGCTTTATACATCTATCCATCCAATATGACATCAAGAAATCAACTAATCACCCTTATACATTCCCTTAGTGACTGTCTTGTGTATGTCTTTGCCTATTCTAGTGATGTCACACAGTGCTCCCCTTTTGGCTGCAGCATGGCTGGTGGAAGGCTGCTGACGTTCAGTGGGGGACACTGCAGATGGCCTTGCAGGTTGACCTTGAGGAGCTGGTGCTCGGAGTGTCAAATCGAGTGACGTTGTTTCTTCTTCTTCTTCTTCTTCTTCACTCTCCTCTGCCTCTTCTTAGTCAACCACTGGCTGGGCAGGCAGGATTTCTTGCGTGTGTTAAATGAGGAAGGCACAAGGGTAGAGTTGTGGTGAGCAGAGGACGGGAAACCAAGAGCTGAATGCTTACACCATGCACACCTTGTAAATCAGAAGAGATTGTGGGATGAGGGAGAAGTGGGATGTGAGAAGGAGCATAACGTATGTGGATGCCAGCATCTTGTATCCTTTCAGCCCTGCCGCTGGCCAAGGGCTCAGCCATGCCCCTGCCAAGAATGACCAGCACCATCTCCTCCAAGGGGATGAGGTGAAGCTTGGAATGTAAGGTGTGCCTCGTGTTTGGTACAGATTATTGGTAGGTGAGTGATGGGGGTGGGTCGTGCAATGAGCAGTGTGTGAGGCTAGTGGTGCAATTGGTAGGAGATGGTTTTTGAAGATGCATTCACTGACCTTGACCACTGATCTGAGGTCATGAAGCTTCTTTGGGCACTGGAGCCAGGTCGTGGGGGTGACACTGCTGGTAGTGACGGCCTTGGTGATGTGGTCCCACATCATTCTTTCTGGAGGGCCTCCTGGGCCCTGTGGGTAGAGGACCTCTCTTGCAGTGTTGACCCACTGCGCAAAGCTGGAGTGCTACGTGCGAGACCCTGGGTGCCCCTTCCCTAGCTTGTTGAGCCATTTTTGTTTGTGCTGAAGCACTTATAACATTTTTTTTATATGCAGAAGGCAGTTCAGCTTTAAGAGCTGGAGACTGCCATTTCGGAATTATTTTAATGTTTATTTTTTTTCAGAAGGTAGTTGAGCTCTAAAAGCTAAAGACTGCCTATTCATAAATGATTTTTATTTTTTCATTTTTGAAGGCATTTCCCCTTTAAGGGATCGAGACTGCTTTCGAAAATGACAGGCTAGATTTAAGAGAATGCTGCCTCGCTCCAGGGATCCTAGGGCTACATTGGGCCTCCTGCTGGGTCTACCGCTGGAAAAAACACTACGGGTTTTGCGCTGCGCTAATGTTAATCAGCAGGCAGCATCAAAATACTGGTGCTGCCTGTGCTATTCTTGCGGGCGGCCGTTAACTTCGACCCGTGGTGACACCGGCAGATTTCGGCCCACTCGAAATTCTAGGCCATAATTTTATAAAGGAGTGGGTACGAGCAGCATTTCTCTTGTCTTCTTACAAATTAGTGTCCAAGCACACATGTTCAGAACTCAATTATCACTATGCTCAGTGCGTCAGAAGTATAACTTGACCAGAGTTTCTGTAGTAAGACTACAGGTTTAGATGGCAGATTTGTCCAATCCCAAAGAGGAAAGCTTAGTCAATAGCAGCTGGTTTGGAGCATGTTGTAAGGCATCAAGGGGGAAAAATTCAGTTGGTTGCGCCTCCCGTTAGCGCCTTAAAGGGCGCTAATGGGGCGCAAAGCATCCAGCGCCCAGGCGCGGCGAAGTTTGCGCCGCTCGCGAAATTAACTAGACATTTTGCGGCGGCGCTAAACACTACCTCCACGATCTCCTGCGCCGGCAGATCATGACGTCACTCGAGTGCGCAACGCCCCGGTATCGCCCCGGAGCGGATATTGAGTGGCGCCCCCTGCCTTACCGCCTGACGCTAGCAACGACAGGTTGAGGGGAGCGTTCTGCAGTCATGAAGGGAAAGGGGGAGCGCTATTTAAAGGTGACCGCTTCCTGCCTTTTATTGTTGGTGCCATTTTTGAACTACGCATTCTGAGAGAGAGAGGGAGAGACTTCTGGAGAGATTCAACGTTGTGTGAAGGAGTTTTGGGTACTGAGCAGCACTTTGCAGGTTCATTTTGATTTGCCATTCCTTGTATCGATTTAGCAGAGACTGTGGGGGCTGCACTCTGAGCTCTTTGCCTGGTACTCTCCATTGTTCTTTCCAGCACATTTGATGTGCAAGTCTCTCCAGGCCGAGATTCAAGGCTGCAATGAGCAGGGTGTGGATGGAGAGCAATATCGACCCTCCCCTTTAAGAACTGGCCGGCGCCATTGTGTGTGTGTTCCATTGCTGACTGACATCACATGAGCTTCGCCAGCGCTCTGAGGTAGCGCCTCGCTCCTCGGCCTTTGCGCCTTAAGACAGGTGTGAAGCGCCTGATATAGCGCTGCAATCACCTCCAGGGGCGATAAAAGTCAAGTTTGCAGTCGGTGGCGATAATTAGCACCAGGCGCTAATCTTTGCGCCCGGCCGATAATTGCGCCCCAAATGGGGCGACACTGAATTTCTCCCCCAAAGAGTTTCAGAAGATGTTGGGTTATTAAAATGTTGATAATTTATTACAATTTTTACAGCACTCTCTAAACCAATTTTTTTTTGTCATAGCAATATCTTGTTTGCAATTCAGGTTTGTATCTTCTGCTATTAAAGTCAAGCTTTATAGAGCATTAGAGATAATGGGCCGGATATTCCGATCCCTACGGGTGGGTACGCGCTGTGTACCCACCCGTAGGGACATTGGAAATGCCGGTTTTAGGCATGCACTGCACATGCGCTGGAAACCAGCATTTCCAATCTGTCAAGAAAACACTTGACAGATCCTCCGGCTGCCCGGGAGAAGGGCCTCTGCGGGCGGATAGTTCCGCTTTTTGGAGACCCTCCGCCCGCAGAAAACCCTTACAATTCTTATGCCTGGTAAAAGCAGGTGTAAGGCCTGCTTTTACCAGGATAAGAGTTGAAAAAAAAGTTAAACTGATTTATCATTTAAAAATACTTTTAAAAAAGGTAAGTTTATTTTTAGCCCCATAAAGAACTTTAATTATTTTTTTCAAAAATTTAAATTTTTGTTTAAAATACTTAATTTATTGTAATTTCAAGTCATTTTAAAAATGTGATTTTTAAAAAATTATTTAAAGTTTTACTCTGTTTTTTCATTGATCTCCATTCATATATTTGACAGGTCTTCCTGTCAAGTGTATGAAGGGAGATTCCCTTCTGTGATTGGCTCCCCATGGCCCACGTGATCCCAGAGACGCTGTGAACTACCTGCGCTTCTGGGATACGTGGGCCCTGCACACTTCAAGATTGGAGAGGCCCAGCATCGGAATTGTGCGTGTCCCGGGAGCAGATTTTTCCAGATCGCAGTCCTCCGCCCATGGGAGGCCAGCGATCGGAATAAACGGGCCAATAAAAATACACAACAGTGTGTGTCAAGGCTTGGAGTTCAGACAATATTCGCTAAGCGCTTAAAGGTCAGTGTTGTGGCACTTAGCAGCATCTGAACTCCTTGATGTTGCAGATGTGTAACACATGTAACTTTATAACATATATTGTTGGCTTTTCCATGTAATCTCAGAAATTTAGGCCTTAATGATTACAATGATTCCAAACCATTAGCGTAGTATTGTGCTCAGTTTAACAATAGTTCTCTACGCACAGATTGCTTTTTGCAATCTGTTGTCAAATCAGATTTACAAATCTCGCCTTTGGAAAAAAAAAACAATTGCAGTTTTTTTCTCCTTTCTACACACTATATGTGCTTGCCTTGACTAGAATTCTGACATCACCCATTATTCATCCAAGTCTTTCAACCTCCCTGGAGGAATCAGATTAGATATTAGTACCACTGTTCTTTAAATCCCATATTTCAGACAAGCATGGAGAACAAAAGCTATTCATAGAATTTTCTATGATAACAGATGAAAGTTAATGCACATGATCAGCAAACACATTGTATGCATTCAGTATGAAAAGCAATCAATGTTCGGATGAAGGGTCTTGAATAAAATGTTAACCTTTCCAGATTTTGTGTTTTTATAACATTTTTCTAGCCCATTCATTGTTACATCATTGCAACTATTGCTTTTAAATGTCAGTGCAGGTTACTTGGATGTATTCACTCATATTATTCAGAAATCCACTCGCACACTCCCAACTGCTTCTTCTCTGGTTTCCATCCCTGCCACGTCACCTCCCCACCCCTCCCCCATGCCTCACCTACCCCTAACCCCTCCCCCACCCCTCCGTCCCCCACCCCTCCCCCCCCACACCCCACCACCCCTCCAATTTGGCTTCTGGGCTTCTCATAGCACCGAAATGAACCTAGTCAAAGTCATGAATGGCAACCTCTGTGATTGCGGTCATGGTGTATTACATCACCTCATCCAACTTGATCATTCACAGAGTTGGATACAGTTGACCACGTCACCCGCCTCCAGTATCTCTGCTCTATGGAGCTGCGTTTGCATGGTTCCATTCTTATCTATATGAATGCAGCTGGTCCATGTTAAGGAATGGCTCCTATTCCCTCCTACTAAGAACATAAGAAATAGGAGCAGGAGTAGGCCATTCGGCCCCTCGAGCCTGCTCATGGCTGATCTTCGACCCCAACTCCACTTTCCCGCCCAATCTCCATATCGCTTGAGTCCAAAAATCTATCTATCTCAGCCTTGAATATATTCAATGACTCAGCATCCACAGCCCTTTGGCAGAGAATTCTAGAGAGTCACAACCCTGTGAATGAAGAAGTTCCTCCTCATCTCAGTCTTAAAAGACCAACCCCTTATCCTGAGACTCCCCAGCCAGGGGAATCAATCTTTCAGCATCTATCTTGTCAAGCCCTCTCAGAATTTTATATGTGTCAATGAGATCAACTCTCATTCTTCTAAACTCCAGAGAGTATAGGTCCAATCTACTCAATCTCTCCCCATAGGACAACCCTCTCATCTCAGGAATCAATCTAATGAACCTTTGTTGCACACTCTCTAAGGCAAGTATATCCTTCCTCAGATAAGGGGACCAAAACTGTGCACAGTACTCCAGGTGTGGTCTCATCAAAGCCCTGTACAATTGTAGCAAGACTTCCTTACTCGTTTACTCCAACCCCCTTGCAATAAAGGCCAACATGTTATTTGCCTGCCTAATTGCTTGCTGTACTTGCATGCTAACTCTCAGGGCTGGGTCTGCGGGGGGCGGGGGTGGGGGGGGGGGTCAGCGAGCACGATCAGTGGTGGGTTGGGTGGGAAAGAGTTTTTTTTCCCCAGCAGGTCGGGACCCCGCTGTCAACCCGCCACCATGCTCCTTTCCCCGATGTCGGGTCTGTCAGCGCTGAGCAGACCCGACACGCAGCGACGGGTTTTCAGCAGGGGACCCAATTCAGGTAATTAGTGGCTTGTTTAGAGCCACTTAAGAATGAATTTCAGCTCACCTTCTGCATTTGCCAGCTCACCCACGGGGTCCACGCTGTTCGTGGACCACATCTGTCAAGCTGAGGCAGGCGTTCAGTGGCCATTGAATCAGCTGTTGAGTTGACAGCTTCAAATGTACAGTAAAAGCTCCCACCTTACAGAGATATCTTCCCTCAGCCACAAGCTGTTCCTCACTGCATTTCCACAACAGATTCACCATGCTGCAAGTCTTTACACAAGTCTCCATCCAGTCTGACCTCATTACCTCTCTCACCATTGACAGATCGCTTCTGTCATCTCTACTTCACCTGCCATCTATTCCATCAGCATGGGTGCCCTTTATACTATCTCACCTTGGTCCTCAGAATCCCACCACGATCAGCCCCAACACCAGCAGCACAAGGCACACCAGCAGCACCAACAACAACACCACCAACCTTCTCCACAATCACCTGATGCTGCACAGGACACAGGGCATCAGCACCCGACCACATTGCTGCCTGGGAGGCCAGGGATGGCCTCACCATTGGCCACATTTACTTCACTTGACGCTGTACACCCTGGCTGCCACATGATGCGCCAGGTTGGCACCACTCCACACCAACGCCATAAAGCATCCCTACAAAGCCCAAGCCATTCCTTTCACACTCATCACCATTGCGGTGGGTACCATTATGTCTCACCATTCACTGCAACTCACTAAGCCACTTCCAAAGGATGTGCAGGAGTAGGGTAGGGAAGGCAGAGTGATGGGGATGTGATGAGAGGCACAGCAGGATTAGGTTTTGTACTAACGTTTTGTAATCTACTGAGATCATTGAAACGTTTGCTGCATTACACCCAGGTCCTCATGACCACATCCCTGCTTGTGCCCTCCTGTGCAATGTGCAAACAGGTTGTGTTGATCTCCTGGGGAGGTCTCTTCCGCCCATGGGAAGGGAAGAGGACCTCCCAGCGTGTTGTGACTCCCTCTTTGTCGCACCTCAATGCTGTAGAACACTGACAGCACAAATGTCAAAATAAAGTTGGCCATGGTCCCTTTAAGGAAACCAGCTGATGACACGTCATCAAATGACATCATCAGACCCGCTTCCTCTAATTGGCCGGGAAACGCGCTGGGCGGGCTTAACAAGCCCAATCGGGGAAATTCATTTCAGAGGCCGGGATGGAGCCAGCAGCGGGGCTGGGACCCACCACCGACAGCGCCCACCACGGACCCGCCGAGGTTAGTAAAATCGCAGCCTCTGTGTCTCCTGTATGAGGACACCTAAATCTCTCTGGACACCAACATTTAATAGTTTCTCACCATTTAAAAAATATTCTGATTTCCTATTCTTCCTACCAAAGTGAATTACCTCACATTTCCCCACATTAGACTCCATCTGCCACATTTATTGCCCACTCACTTAACCTGTCTATATCCCTTTATAACTGACACCTCCTGGGATCTATCCTTGATCCCTGCTCTTGCTTGTTCTGCCCCTTGACAACATCATCAGTAGGCAAGGTCAGCTTTCACATGCAGCCTGATTTTACCCAGCTCTACTTCTCTACTACTTCTCCTGACCCTTGAATGCTTGTCTGATATTGGGCCAGAAATTCGGGTCTCCACGGGTGAGTACGCACTGTGTACTCACCCGTAGACCCAATAAAAGTGCTGGTTTCGCGCATGCACTGCGCATGTGCTGGAAACCGGAACTTCCGTTCCCTTGAATGAAGGGGTTCAGAGGTCAAACGCGTGTGCCGGAGAGGCAGTACGCACGCATCGAACTTCCGGTTTTTTTTCAGGTTTCTGTGTGAGGGTAAGTTCCTTGTAGCTGTGCGGGGAAAAAGCAGGCGCAAGGCTTGCTTTTAACAAGGTAAGTGGTGAATTAAGTAAAATTTAAACATTTTTTCCACAGGTTTATCTTTTTTAAATACTTTAAAGAAAGGTAAGTTTATTTTTAGCCCCATTAAAAACTTTAATAAATGTTTTCAAAAATTTAAATTTTTACTTAAAATAGTTAATTTATGTAATTTATAGTTATTTTAAAAATGTGATTTAAAAAAAAAATGTATTTGAAGTTTTAGTGAGGTTTTGGGGCCGATCTCTATTCATAGATTTGACAGGTCTTCCTGTCAAATCTATGAATGGAGATTCCCTGCTCCGATTGGCTCTCCATGGCTCACGTGATCCCAGGGGACGCTTCGAACTAACTGCGCCCCTGGGATACGCAAGCACTGCGCACCTGCAGCTGGAGGAGGCCCAGTATCGGAATCCCACGCAGGGCCCACAGCACAACGGCAGGCGCGCTAGGTAAGTGCAGGTTGGGGGCTTGCACCCGCGGGAAGCCTCCGACCTGAATTTCTGGTCATGGATGAGTCATTGTTTCCTCCAGCTCCACATCAGGAAAACCAGAGCCATCATATTTGACATCTGCCACAAACTCTGTTCCCTTGCCACAGACTCTAACCCACCTCAACCACTCTCTCAGGCTGAATCAAAGGCCCCGATAATTAAGGGGATGTTACGGGGGAGGGCAATACCAGCCGGGGAACACGTTGAGGCTGGGGACTTGGAGGTCCTGCCGAATTTAACGGCAGGACCTCATTATCATTTTTTTCTTCCGTTTCCCACTCGGCAGGCGTCCAAACTGCCAGGTTGGCCGGCGGCCAGGCGGGAAAACCAGCAGCAGGAGGTCATAGCCAGAGACCTTTGGGATGGTCCCCAGCAATTGGGAGGGGGAAGGCTGGAGATTGGGGCCTGGGGTCAGTGATCGTGGCAGGGGGGAGAGAGAGCCCCTGATCGGCAGAGGGGAGGACAAAAACCTCCTTGAGGGGCTGGGGAAGCGCTCCTGCTCCTCTTGGCCCACAAGGAGTGCTGTAAAAGGCACTTACATTCTTGAGCCAGCAGTTCCCGCCTCCTTTTTACTGCCAGGTTTCTTGAGCCATTGGAAACCCGCGCGGCAACTGTTACATTTAAATTAGGCTCTAAATTGCACTTTGTGACACTTGGAAGCCACGAAACCTGCCACCGTGAAAAGGCCGACACGACGAGTTTGGGATGCATTCTCCGTTTTACATTTTTATCCCCCGACCCTCTCCCACCCTTCGTGGGGGAGGTGGGTTAATATCGAGGCCAAAATGTTCACAATCCTGGCATTCTGTTCTACTCTAAGCAGTTTGAAACCATTGTTCCATCCATTATCATTAACAGTAACAACAACTTGCATTTATATAGAGCCATTAATATAGAAAAATGTTCGAAGAAGCTTCACAAAGACGTAATCAGTAAAATGGATGCCGAGCCAAAGAAGAAGAAGGTACCAGGAGTGGTGAACAAAAGCTTAGTCAAAGAATGGGCTTTAAAGAAGGTGTTAATGGAGGAGAGGGAGGTGGGGAGATGAAGAATGTTAGGGAGGAAATCTCAGGGTGTGGCGCCTAGGCAGCTGAAGGAATGGCCACCAAATGGTGGGGCAAAGGGAGGGGATGATGCAAAGAGCCCAGAATCAGAGGAAAGGAGAGTTCGGGGTTGGGGGAGATTTCAGGGCTGTAGAAGGTTAAACAGATAGGGAGGGCCAGGGCCATGAAGGGATTTAAACATGGGGTTGAGAATTTTAAATTTGAGGCATTGGGCTACCAGAAACCAGTGTCGGTCAGTGAGAAAAGGGTGATGGGAGAGTGGGGTTTGGTGTGGGATAGGATATAGGCAGCAATGCTTTGGATGAGATGATGTTTACAGAGGGTGGAGGATGGGAGGCTGGCCAAAAGATCATTGGACTAGTTGAGTCTGCAGGTGAGAAATGCATGGATAAGTGTTTCAGCAGCAGATGGATGAGGTAGTCGCGAAGATGGGCGATGTTACGGAGGTGAAAGTAGGCAGTCTTTGTGATGGAGAGGATATGGGGTTGGAAGCTTAGCTCAGGGTCAAATATGACACCAAGGTTGCAAACAGTCTGGTTCAACCTGAGACTGTGGCTCGGGAGGGGAATTGAATCAATGTTGAGGATACAGAAGATGATGGCGTCGGTCTTCCTAGTGTTTAACTGGAGGAAATTGTAGCTCATCCAAGTCTGCATGTTGGACAAGCAGTTTGACAACACTGGGGAAATGGAGCATTCAAGAGAGGTGGTAGAGAGGGAGAGCCGAGTGTCATCAGCGTACATGTGGAAGCTGACCCCTTCATAAACTCCAATTGGTCCAAAACTGTGCTGCATGCATGCTGACCACACTATTTGTATCTATACCAGCTCCCTGTCCCAAGTGCATGCAGTTCAAAATCGAAAGGCCCTGCTATTTACGGGGATGTGAGGGGGTGGGGGGAAGGGGTGTGGGTTGTAGCAGCTGGGAAACCCGGAAATGTGGGTAATGCGGAAGTCCTGCCGAATTTAAAGGCACGACCTTATTTGAATTTTTTTTCTCCATTTCCCGGCTGGCAGCCAGCCAGGTTGAGAAGCTGGCTGGCCGTCCTTGGGAAGGCCTGTGCTAGAAGACCGCACCTGGGGAGCGGAGAGGAGGGAAGGAGGGAGAGATCACGGGGATGGGGGTTGAAGAGATTGTGGATCGGGGTGGAGATTGTGGGTCGGCGGGGTAGATCGTGGATTGTGGGGGGGAGGTGGGTGCTTCAGATCGTTGACCGGGGGGGGGGGGGTGTCTTTGGATCGCGGGGAGGGAAGCAGGTTTGTTTGAGGGGCTGGAGGAAGTACTCCCACTCTTCCTGGCCTGCAATCAGTGCTGGGAAACCACTTACCTGCTAGATCTGGCCCTTCTCATCTCCCTTCAGCTGCTGGGTTTCCCGAGCCCTGGAAAACCAGGCCCGCAGCTGATAAATCTAAAAGGCTGTTAAAATTCGAGGCACACAGCCTTATTAACAGCCTTTTTAATCTCTTCCTTCTTTGCTTGGCATCATTTTCAGTTTGCCAATTTGTGAAGCCTTTGGACTATTTGATGTTAAACGCTCTATATAAATACAAACTGCTGTTGTTGTTCAATAAAATCAATTCTAGAGTAGTTTAGATTGTGGAAACTATTTTAAACCACCTGGTTTTTTTTCTATCCACAATTTTGGACAAAAAGTCCTGCAGGCAGTGAAATGCTAGTTTCTACATGGATCTGAGTGATAAAAAAAACTTAATGCAAGAAATCACCTTCCCTTTGGAGTAAGATCTGTTTACCTATTTTATATCTAAAAGCATTGATACAAATATTAAACAGGCGATTAATAAATAGCAGCGCATTTTTTTGTCAATCACTGTGAATAAATTATTTACCACACTTCTATCATGTATTTTAAAACACGAAATATAATGGCCCAGAAATTGATCTCGCTCTGTTCCCGCGGGGGTAAGCCTTCCCCGCGATGTCTCATCTCGCTTGTGCTTTTTCAGATCCAGCTCGCACGAACTTGATGTTCCAGACATCAGCTGGGCAGTGCTTGCGTATCCCACCGGCGTAGTGAATTCGTGCGAGCTGTGGGATCACGTGACTCAGTTAGAGCCAATGGCAGCACACCATCTTCCATTCATAAGTTTCACATACGTGCTGTGAAATCTATGAATCTTACACCCCCCAAAATAACAGCTAAACCTCAATTAAATTTAAAAAAAAACCCATCACATTAATAAAATAAGTATAGTTAAATAAATTAACCATTTTAAATAAAAAATTAAATTTTTGAAAAAATTTAAAATCTTTTAAAAAGTTATAAAAATAAACTTACCTGTCTTTAAAGTCTCTAAAAAAGATATACCTGTTAAAAAAAATTCAAAAAAATACTTAATTCACTACTTACCTTGTTAAAAGTGGGTCTTACTCCTCCTTTTTCCATTTCTAAAATCTTCCGTACTTACCTGCGCGTCCAAAGCATGAAGTGCACAGCGTGCGCGCAGCCTGTAGCGCGCACGCGATGCACCGAGGAACCGCCCCCTTTTCAAAAGACCAATTGCCGGTTTTCAGCGCATGCGCAGGGCATGCAGAAAACCGGCAATTGGAGTGGGAATACGCGAGAGTACGCAGTGCGTACTCTCGCGTCGCGGGATGAATTTTTGGCCCATTGTTTTCATAAATGTTCAAGACATGATTTTGCATCTGTCCTGCTGCCATTTTTGGGGATGGATTGTCTGGTTCAGTCAAACAAGTCACATCCTGCTTGCTGTGAATACTTCTTCCTTGGGAGGAGGCAGCCTGGATGCTGCGATGCTCTTCTTGGCGCTAAAGGATTTTTTGCTTCCTTTTGGGGTACCCTTGTCTGGTTGCTTGTAGTTGTGTGTTTTAGGCCTTACGTTAATGCTCAGCTCGATAAATGTGCTTTTTTTTAAAAATTGGAGCGTTGTATCATACTTTGCCTTAGCATCTGGCTTTTCATTATTTTAGAAGTTCTGTTCGGTCCATGTTGTTTATATGCTTGCCTTGTTCTGCGCCTTCTAAGTTTTCGAAATAAATAGTTAAAAAAAAGGTCAAAAGTTTGCGCAGTATGAAGACACATCAAATGGAAAATAAAATAAATTGATCCCGCGGAGTCAGCTCAGTTGGCAGTAATTTGATTGCTGTTTCGGTTCAGTCACGATGGCTGCCTACTGTTCCTGGAGTCACCAGAGCCAGAGTGTGTGTTAGACTCAGAACAAAGGTCAGTAAGTATTGAAGAAGCTGATCTGAATGAGTAATTAGTTCTAGCACTGACCAGTGACTTCATCTTTATATGTGCAATGAATGAAAGCAAAGACCAGATAATAAAAAGCAAGACTTAAATTTCTATAGAGCCTTTCACGACCTCAGGATGACCCAAAGCGCTTTACAGACAATGAAGAATTTTGACGTGTAGTCACTGTTGTAATGTAGGAAACGCGGCAGCCAATTTGCACACAGCAAACTCCCACAAACAGCAATGTGATAATGACCAGATAATCTGTTTCTAGTTGTTGAGGGATAAATATTGCCGAGGACTCCCCTGCTCTTCTTCAAATAGTGCCATTGAATCTTTTACATCCACCTGAGAGGGCAGACAGTGTTTTAGTTTAATGTCTGGCGGATGGGAGCGAAACTTTTGGCAGTAGGAGACCACAGGTGGGGAGTCAAAGGAACGGTCCCTGGAAGTCAGATAAATGATTAGGAGGGTGGGTTGAGAGGGCATCGCATTCAGAGGAAGAGGAGGAAATTTCGGGACAGTGGAGGCCAAGGATTCCTTGTGGGGCCTGGAGGCCTACTTTTACTCCTCCTGGTCTATAAGGAAAACCAACAAAAATAAATTAACTCACCATTCAGGGTTTCTTATGGTTCCACTCCTGCTTATTACCAGTTTAGCCTTGCAGGACAGCTGCGACGGCCTCACCATCCAAGCCTTGGGTTAAAATCATCCGAGCCAATCTGCATATTTAAAGAAGGACCCCACTGCCATCTGGCAGGTGTGTCTCCCACCTGCTCAAGGTTAAAATTGCAACCCATAGAACATAGAGGGAGTGAAGGACGTAAGCCACTGTGGCAATTCTAACCACCCGCTGACCTGGTTTAGAATAAAGAGAAATAACTATAATGGAAATAATATGATGAGCTCCTTCACAATGGACATATGGGAGGGAATATTTCCTCTGTACACTATATGTAATAAAATTGTGAACCTGTGCTTTATAAATGGTTTAGTGAGTTTGTTACACATGGCATACTGAGGAAATCTTGCTCCATTGTGTTTTTATTTAATTACAGAGGTTGTTTCCTGACACAGGCTGAAGTCGGAGTTATATATTTACTGTCTGGTGTGAGATGAAGAGGTATCACAAGACAGGTGGGTCATTATTCCAGGTTTCATTGTAATTCTGAGCAATGTTTCCGTGGCTGTGATTAAAACAAAGCAAGTAGTTGTGTCTTTAGTAAGTGTCCCTGGCAACTGTCTGAGGCTGAACCAGACAGTTCGTAAACTTGGTGTCGTATTTGACCCCAAGATGAGCTTCCAACAACATATCCATGCCATCCCCCAAGACTGTCTATTTCCACCTCCGCAACATCGTCCGACTCCGCCCTGCCTCATCTCATCTGCTGCTGAAACCCTCATCCATGCCTTTGTTACCTCTAGACTTGACTATTCCAAATCTCTCCTGGCCGGCCCCTCATCTTCCACCCTACATAAACTTGAGCTCATCCAAAACTCTGCTGCCTGTATCCAAACTCGCACCAAGTCCCACTCACCCATCACCCCTGAGCTTGCTGATCTACATTGGCTCCCGGTCTGGCAACGTCTCAATTTTAAAATTCTAATCCTTGTTTTCTAATCCCTCCATAGCTTCACCCCTCCCTATCTCTGTAACCTCCTCCAGCCCGACAAGCCTTTGAGAACTCTGCGCTCCTCCAATTCTGGCCACTTGCGCATTGTCGATTGTCATTGCTCCACCATTGGTGGCCGTACTTTCAGCTGCCTAGGTCCTAAGCTCTGGAATTCCCTCCCTAAACCTCTCTACCTCTCTCTCCTCCTTTAAGATACTCCTTAAAAGCTACCTTTTTGACCAAGCTTTTGGTCGTCTGTCCTAATATCTCCTTTTGTGGCTCGGTGTCAAATTTTGTTTGATAATGCTCCTGTGAACCGCCTTGGGAGGTTTTACTACGTTAAAGGCGTTAGATAAATGCATGTTGCTGTTGTTGTGTACATGGGTAAAGTGTTTCTTTGATTTCTTTGTTTCCCCTCCTATTTCTCATCTACATGTTGCCCCTTGGCGACATCATCCGAAAACACAGCGTAAGTTTCCAAATGTATGCTGACGACACCCAGCTCTACCTCACTACCTCTTCTCTCGACCCCTCCACAGTCTCTAAATTGTCAGACTGCTTGTCTGACATCCAGTTCTGGATGAGCAGAAATTTTCTCCAATTAAATATTGGGAAGACCGAAGCCATTGTTTTCGGTCCCCGCCACAAACTCCGTTCCCGTGCCACTAACTCCATCCCTCTCCCTAACATCTGTCTGAGCTGAACCACACTGTTCGCAACCTTGGTATCATATTTGACCCTGAAATGAGCTTCCGACCACATACCGCAGCATAACAAAGACCGCCTATTTCCACCTCCGTAACATCACCCGTCTCCGCCCTTGCCTCAGCTCATCTGCTGCTGAAACCCTCATCCATGCCTTTGTTACCTCTAGACTTGACTATTCCAATGCACTCCTGGCTGGTCTCCCACATTCTACCCTACGTAAACTTGAGGTCATCCAAAACTCGACTGCCGGTGTCCTAACTCGCATCAAGTCCCGTTCACCCATCACCCCTATGCTCGCTGACCTACGTTGGCTCCCGGTTAAGCAGCGCCTTGATTTCAAAATTCTCATCCTTGTTTTCAAATCCCTTAATGGCCTCGCCCCTCCCTATCTCTGTAATCTCCTTCAGCCGCACAAACTCCTGAGATATCTGTGCTCCTCTAATTCTGCCCTCCTGAGCATCCCTGATTATAATCGCTCAACCATTGGTGGCCGTGCCTTCTGTTGCCTAGGCCCTAAGCTCTGGAATTTCATCCCTAAACCTCTCCGCCTCGCTACCTCTCTTTCCATCTTTAAGACGCTCCTTAAAACCTACCTCTTTGACCAAGCTTTTGGTCACCTGCCCTAATTTCTCCTTATGTGGCTCGGTGTCAAATTTTTTGTCTTATAATACTCCTGTGCAGCACCTTGGGACGTTTTACTACATTAAAGGCGCGATATAAAATACAAGTTGTTGTTGTTGTTGTTTTTAAACTAAATAGTTTAATCTGTTTTTTTAACTCTATATGGAAGCCCAGAGTATACAATAGTTCAGAATGAACTAAGAACCTGAGGGATTTCTGTTGCTAACACTCAACTACTTGGAAGTACCTGTAGCTCCAATGTTGGCTCGCATTGGAATAAAACCACAAGTGACTTGTGATTGTTTTCATACTTTAATTGTCAATGTGTAGTAGCAATTATGAACTTTGAGCTGCATTAATAGACTGTGCCAGGTACCCGTCACAGAATCAAATATCCACACTAATACTTAACCTCGAAATATAATGCTAGAATCTGTTAAACACTTCAAAGCAACCAACCACCAAGGCATTTTGTTGCACAAATAGCTCTTCAGTCACCACAATTTAAATGGTATCATCAATGCAGAAAATCACTCAGAATACCATCACAAAAGACAGCGCTGAAATGATGTTCCTTGTCATGATCACAAATGTGAATTTTCTCCTTCAAATCTTGCTTATTTGTTGAGGTTTCAAATCATGCCCGAATCTTCAGAATGATGGCTTTCAGTGTGAGTTACTTAAGATAGAAGTGACAGAATTACATGAATTTATCATTCTGTAACAAACTGATAAGTGGGCAATATTGCTGCTATGTGGGTCATTGAGAAAAAACCATCAGCTCAACATAAGGCCTATGGAATAGAAAAGGAAGGGAATAAATTTGTGCACTGAACAGTGGTGAGGATTTAAGTGCACTTTCTGGTTGAGTTACGCTCATGAATAACTCAGAAATTCAGTAGAAACTTCTCCTGTGACCAGGCACATAATCTTAAAGCTACAGGGCACCACAGTTTTTACAACATTATTTTGTATCAATGTAGGAGCCAAGATAATCTGCCTGTTAAAAGGTGCTTATTCGGAAGATATATAGAAAATACACAATAGTATTATTTTGGGATAAAGAGGCCCAGAAGCTGATTTTCAGATGTTCATGGACTTGCTGTTTTTGCCTTTTATGCTAATTACGGTAATTGATGACAGGTATCATTGTCAATTAAAAGGTAGCAAGGGCCCCCCTTCTTAAAGGGGCTCAACTGATAAACTGTAACTTAAAATAACATTATAAAGGAAACTTAATAAATTAAATTACATTTTGTTTCCAGGGTGATGATGCACTCCAGTCCCTCCGGTGCCCACCAGTCGTGGAAGGCCTCGAGCGTACCAGTGGACACTGCGTGCTCCATTTCCAGGGACACCCAGGCATGAGCGCAGCTGCGGAAGAGAGGCAGGCAGTCGGGCCGAACGACCCCCTCGACCGCCCGCTGCCTGGACCAGTTGATGGCCACTTTGGCCAGGCCCAGGAGCAGTCCTACGATGAGGTCCTCCGACTTACCCACCTTCCCCCGCATCGGGTGACCAAAGATCAGGAGCATGGGACTGAAGTGCAGACAAAAAAAATTGCTGGGCTGGATTTTCATTGACCCGTGGAGGCGGGTTTGGAGGCGTGTGGGGGGTTAAAATTGCAAAAAGTGGCGGGCGGGCACAAATCCGCCTCCATCCCGCCTCCACGCAATTTTCATTAAATCGTGTCTGCTGGTCCCGCCTGCGTCCCGCCTTTAAGAGATGGGATAGGCTGTTAAGGCCCTTAACAAGCACTATATTGGCTCTATAATGCCATTTTGAAAGGCCTTTGTGATTTTAACCCTTGTTCTACGTGAAGCACGCCTGTTCTGAAACATGATTGTGAAACCTGGCGGGAGCACATTTGGATAGCTGACTATCAGTGGCTGCCCTGACTATCAGTGAGTGGCTGGCTGGGCATTTGGGAGTGGTGGAGCAAAAAAAAATTCTCTCTCTCCTTAGAGCTGCTGCTCATTTTGCATCCAGGTCCTCTCACAGCAAAAGCCAGGCAGTCTCTGAAGACCTTCAATGCAGCAGCAATGACGACATCATCAGAGGCGACTTTCAGACTGAAACCACTAATTGGTTCATGGGTTCCCACATGCTGGAACTCAATTGCCCAATTAAGTGAAAATTGCATCAATCTCCCACATCCAATTGCAGTCGGGTGGATAACACGAAATGCGGATGACACGACCCCAACCCGCCCTGTATCAAAATCCAGCCCACTGTTTCTATTTCAGATTTTCAGAATTTGCATTTTTAATTTTATCTCGAATTAAACTCATGGGCCTGTCTTGGCTGCAGTGAGCTTTACCTCATGGTGAAGAGATGCATTTCTTTTTACAATTGGAGTTTAGCCATAATATATGAATTAAAATGTGTCTTTACTGCTTTAACGGAGTGCTGATTTAAAAAAAAAATTCTGTTCTTATAAAGGTCATGGATTTAAATCCATATCCTAGATCAGTGACTCATTGGCACAATACATTTCATTTCGAAACAAGATGGCCAATTCTTCATTGCTTCCATTCCCCAAGGGTATTAAGACAGTGGCACTGAGAATGCCTAGTGATAGTAGTCCTAGTCATCATGTCGTTACATAAATTTTTTCTGTATTTTTTGATGAACGATGAGCATTTATGAGGTGGATGATGGTTCATATTTTGATTTCAGAGAGCACAATCACAGATTGATGTCAATTCCTGCAAGGCAGTGCACAATACTATACAGACGCAACTCCCAGTACATTGCTAGGGATCTAAATGCAAACCCACCATTACTGCACCTGGAAATCTGCGCCAGGAAATGAGTTGCCTGCTTCCACCGACACCCTTGCCCTGAATTTCTGGAAGGGCCTGTCAATCCTCAGCCAAATTTATGGCAGAAGACCCCTGTGGAAATTCAGGGCCCCTGGCCACAGCTGTACGCAGTAATGACTTACAAACCAAACTTATTTACAAAGATCAGGAAGCACAGGAAGTCTGAATCTACGGTTCCTCTCGTACTGAGCAGGATTACTATTGCAACAACACATCATCGGTTGGGTAAAACTAACCTGTCTCACAACGGTCTAAGCCCAGCTCACGTTCCTATTAGTGGGTGAACAATCCACGCTTGGTGAATTCTGCTTCACAATGATAGGAAGAGCCGACACTGAAGGATCAAAAAACAATGTTGCTATGAACGCTTGGCCACCACAAGTCAGTTATCCCTGTGGTAACTTTTCTGACACCAACTGCTTAAAACCCTACAGGCTAGAAATTCATTATAGCCCAGGAATGGGTGGTATCAGTAGAAAAGTTGAAGAATTAGTGCCAGGCGCTAATGCTGTAGACTGCACGCGAAATTCGTGCTCACTGCTCAAAAAAATGATTGGAGTCCTAATTCAAGTCTTAAAGCCCAAGCTCATTGGCGTTACACCCAAAGGGTGGACCAAGATCGGGTGTGGTCTAATCGTGATTGCCACAGGCTTTTTTCAGTGTTAAAGGGGAGGTTCATTGATGCTGCAGAACCTCATTCTCAGCATTGCTGGCTGTGCAGCTGCCTCAGCAAGCAGAAGCAGGACAAGGAGAAGGAGAAGGAGTTGGAGGACTGAAGCAGCTGCACTCATGGCAGATCCACGCCCCAGGGAGCGAGCCCGCAGATTCTGCGATCAAGCATTGGAGGCGTTGGTGTTCGCTGTGGAGAGACGGAGGGTGGTGCTCTACCTGGCAAGTGGCAGGGGGCCCTCACCGCAAGTCTTCTGCACCATGTGAAGGGAGGTAGCACAGCATATCTCAACCAGCACTGTGGTCTCCAGGACCCGCACACAGTGCAGGAAGAAATTTAACAGCCTCACTCAGGTGGTCAGGGTGAGTGAATGCTTTAACAAATGCTACATACCACCATCTGTACCACAATGTTCACACACTGCCCAAAGCACCACACCCCCATAACTCACCCACCAACAATTTCTACCTACCAACACTCACACCCACATCTCACACCATGACAGCTATTCAACTATGGGAGGCACATCACCCAAACACATTGCTCCATACTCACTCACACACTTTCCTTTTAAGTAAATAAAAGGTAACGGAGAAAATAATGGACTAGAAATTGCGGTCGGAGATGTACCTCCGGAGTATGCCTCCGACCCACGAAACATCTCTGAACTTACCTCCAGGCTCCCAGACTGCGGAGAGTTCACCTGCGTAAAGGCCCACGGATCCCAGAGACACAGGTGGTTCAGAGGGCCAGATCCAGGCAGCAGATAGGGCCTGGGGGCAATCCCAGGGGGAGGGCTGTGAATGGGCCAGCAGCAGGCTGGTGTTTTTTTGGGAGTTCAAGAGCAGTACTCCTGCTTTTTTGAGCACTCTCCAGCAGACCCCTTCAAGGACCGCTGGTTAGGGCCCCATCGCCTTGTACAAATGGGTGGAGCGTTCGTGACACAAGCTCTGCCTATTTGCACTTGAAAATTGAACTCAGGATCCTACAGGTGTAGGACCTCCAGTTGCATACTGAAACAACAGATCGCCTGTTTCAGGCGGGCAGGCTGGTCGCCTATTTACAGGCCCACCTCAAAATTGAATCAGGGACGCTTTGGGTGTTAATGGGGCGGCCAAGGTTCCCCATGATTTTGAATTGCTGGCCGCCCATTTCTCAGGCGAGAAACAGATACCTCACTATGGTCTTTATAGGATTTGTATGGCCTGTAACTTCTTTGGCGGGGGCTAATATCTTGTAGACCACTGTCTCCTCCATTGCTGCCTCACTCTCTTTTCCACCATCCTGCACTGGTCTTTCTGTACCTCTGTTAAATATCAGATACAAAGGAATGCCATAGGGAATCCTATACCTGATATTCAGAACCTCTTATTGTATGTGAGTGCAAACATTTCCCAATGGTATCAGGGTAATATCAGAAGCCTTCAGGCTGTGGAACAAGTCCAGCTCAATCAAGGTGGACTCCAGCACGCTAATAAGCAGCTTTGCGAGTACACATGTGAAAGACTCCAGATTGCAGCTGTTACAGGGCAGAAACCTGTCAGAAATGGGTCCCGCTCATTTTAAGCAACAAACCCGACGAAAATGCTACATAAATACGAGGCCATCTTCTTTTACAATGACTTAGGCAGGCTCTCACAATGACTAATGTCATACAGCAGATATGTAATGCCAGCATAAAACAATTTTCTGGCAGAACGGATCATAAAATTACCCCTTATATCTAAACGAGCTGCTAGCTGCTGCAGCGTAGCAATTTACCTGCCATGTGCTTAGACAAACCCACCCTCCTCCTCCTCCATGCACTTTTGTGTGCTTTTTTCAACGCACCCAAGCACCCTTTACCAGTGTACATACTTTTGTATGGTCCCTATCTTGAATTAGGCCCATACTTAATTTGTATCAGTCATTGTAAATACATCTTTCATTCTGCAGTTTTCTTTCTGCAAATAGTTATTTGATGATTTTCTTTTTGCAGGTATTGTTGCTATTCATGTAAATGCAATTGCACAGAAACAATCCCTGGCTGTGGAAGCTAGATAGAATATTGCTTTAAGTATTTGCTTAATGGCATTGCACTTTAGCTTAGTAGCAGTTTATAATACTCATTAAATATTACAAGCACGAAAAAGGAAACAACAGGTTAATTAATTTATGAGGCTTCAGTTACAGCTAATTACTTGCAATTACTACAAGTACCATACAGTATCACCTCTGAGTTTCATTCTAATAATCATTGTAACTTTACCTGACGAAGGGGCGATAGCTCCGAAAGCTTGTAATTTTAAATAAATCTGTTGGATTATAACCTGGTGTTGTGCGACTTCTCATTTTCATTCTAATAAGAGGATCTTCATGACTGGATGCACACATGACAGAGAGATGGAAGATGTGTTCTATTCCAGGATTAGGTATTTTACCAACACATCAATAGGCAATCAGAAGGAACAAGATGAATGTAGAGACAATGCTTCACCTTTGGAATAAGCTTAAAAAAATATTGAATCTGTCAATATATGCAAAGGATAGACTAGGATTGAGCTTCATTGCCTTTGGCTCCTTTCAGAAAACTGCAGCGGGTTTTTCAAGCATCATCTAAGCTTTACATTGCATGATTCAGATGAAAGTTCTTATGTTGTTTAGTCAGACAGCACAGCATCAAACAGTAAGTTCAACATGATTTCTACTGTACAGCGAGCTTTCAAATAGCCTAATTCAAAGTGATTGCACATATTTTGCTCCCAGAGCACCTGCCCACAAGGATTGCATCTTTCAGGATAAGAAACAGCTCCATGTTTCAGGCAGGCAGCTGCTGTGAGATGTCAAGTGTGATATCACAATAATGGGCAATGGTTGCTTCTGCAGAATTTAAGGATTTAATAAAGGGTTAAGCTATGAGAACAGGTTGCATAAACTTGGCTTGTATTCAATGTTCCCTTTAATTTTTTGGGGGATGCGCCGTCCCTTTAAGTGGCTGCGCAACCCATTCAAATATTCATGCACGTGCGGTTACTCCCATTTAAAAGCCAGTGAGCGACCTGCGCGGGACCTCCAGACCGCTGCGTGGCCATGCAGCTGCGCAGCTTAGCGGCAGCGCTGCTCATATTCCCTTGCGTTTGGAAGGTTGCTCTCCACACCCTCCTCATGCTGCTGCTCATCTACCTGATCCCCCCCTACAGCCTTTAGGTGCCGCCTTCTTTTAGTAACTCCAAGAAGAGGCCTCTTTCTAAAGCAAAGTTGTGTGGCATACAACACAGCCCCATGATCCTTGAGAGGCTACTGGAATATATTTTAGAGCACCCTTGGACCAAACAGGCACCTGAACTGTACCTTCAGAGTTCCAGTACTTTTTTCTTTGGTGACTCTGTGACAGAATAGATCTCATTGTAGTGGCGTTTAGCAGGTGTCCTGGGAAAGTGAACAGTTGTCATTAGTGATGGCTGGAGTGAGAAGACTTAATCTTCCAGGATCCATCCAGACACTGATTGAATGCAGGAGCATAGACTGAGATGACAGGAACATGGATAGAGATAGCAAGAATGAGGGAAGAGATAGCAGAATTCTTGCAACATTTGCCCTTAAAGTTCAAGGACACCCTCAAAGCCTCCTTGAAAAAGTGCAACAACCCCTCCGACACCTGGGAATCCCTGGCCCAAGACCGCTCAAAGTGGAGGAGAAGCATCCGGGAAGGTGCTGAACACCTCGAGTCTCTTCACCGGGAGCAAGTGGAAGCCAAGCGCAAACACTGGAAGGAGCTCACGTCAACCCAAGCACCCCACCCACCCGCCCCTTCAACCACCGTCTGCCCCACCTGTGACAGAGACTGTAGGTCCCGCATTGGACTCATCAGTCACCTGCGAACTCATTTTTAATGTGGAAGCAAGTCATCCTCGGTTCCGAGCAACTGCCTAAGAAGAAGAAGATGGGTAGAGACAGCAGCATCACGGGTAGAGATAGCAGGAGCACGGGTAGAGATAGCAGGATCACAGGTAGAGATAGCAGGATCACGGGTAGAGATAGCAGCATCACGGGTAGAGATAGCAGGATCACGGGTAGAGATAGCAGCATCACGGGTAGAGATAGCAGGATCACAGGTAGAGATAGCAGGATCATGGGTAGAGATAGAAGGATCACGGGTAGAGATAGCAGGATCACGGGTAGAGATAGCAGCATCACGGGTAGAGATAGCAGGATCACGGGTAGAGATAGCAGGATCACGGGTAGAGATAGCAGGATCACGGGTAGAGATAGAAGGATCACAGGTAGAGATAGCAGGATCACGGGTAGAGATAGCAGCATCACGGGTAGAGATAGCAGGATCACGGGTAGAGATAGCAGGATCACGGGTAGAGATAGCAGGATCACGGGTAGAGATAGCAGCATCACAGGTAGAGATATCAGGATCACGGGTAGAGATAGCAGGATCACGGGTAGAGATAGCAGCATCACGGGTAGAGATAGCAGGATCACAGGTAGAGATAGCAGGATCACGGGTAGAGATAGAAAGATCACAGGTAGAGATAGCAGGATCACAGGTAGAGATAGCAGCATCACGGGTAGAGATAGCAGGATCACAGGTAGAGATAGCAGGATCACAGGTAGAGATAGCAGGATCACGGGTAGAGATAGAAAGATCACAGGTAGAGATAGCAGAATCACAGGTAGAGATAGCAGCATCACGGGTAGAGATAGCAGCATCACGGGTAGAGATAGAAGGATCACAGGTAGAGATAGCAGGATCACGGGTAGAGATAGAAGGATCACAGGTAGAGATAGAAGGATCACGGGTAGAGATAGCAGGATCACAGGTAGAGATAGCAGGGTCACGGGTAGAGATAGAAGGATCACGGGTAGAGATAGAAGGATCACGGGTAGAGATAGCAGCATCACGGGTAGAGATAGAAGGATCACAGGTAGAGATAGCAGGATCACAGGTAGAGATAGAAGGATCACGGGTAGAGATAGAAGGATCACGGGTAGAGATAGCAGCATCACGGGTAGAGATAGAAGGATCACGGGTAGAGATAGCAGCATCATGGGTAGAGATAGCAGGATCACAAGTAGAGATAGAAGGATCACGGGTAGAGATAGCAGCATCACGGGTAGAGATAGCAGGATCACAGGTAGAGATAGCAGGATCACGGGTAGAGATAGCAGCATCACAGGTAGAGATAGCAAGATCACAGGTAGAGATAGCAGCATCACGGGTAGAGATAGAAGGATCACGGGTTGAGATAGCAGGATCACAGGTAGAGATAGCAGGATCACAGGTAGAGATAGCAGCATCACAGGTAGAGATAGAAGGATCACGGGTAGAGATAGCAGCATCACGGGTAGAGATAGCAGGATCACAGGTAGAGATAGCAGGATCACAGGTAGAGATAGAAGGATCACGGGTAGAGATAGCAGCATCACGGGTAGAGATAGCAGGATCACGGGTAGAGATAGCAGGATCACAGGTAGAGATAGAAGGATCACAGGTAGAGATAGAAGGATCACAGGTAGAGATAGAAGGATCACAGGTAGAGATAAAAGGATCACGGGTAGAGATAGCAGCATCACGGGTAGAGATAGCAGGATCATGGGTAGAGATAGCAGCATCACGGGTAGAGATAGCAGCATCACGGGTAGAGATAGCAGCATCACGGGTAGCGATAGCAGCATCACTGGTAGAGATAGCAGGATCAAAGGTAGAGATAGAAGGATCACAGGTAGAGATAGAAGGATCACAGGTAGAGATAGAAGGATCACGGGTAGAGATAGCAGGATCACGGGTAGAGATAGCAGCATCACGGGTAGAGATAGCAGCATCACGGGTAGAGATAGCAGCATCACGGGTAGAGATAGAAGGATCACGGGTAGAGACAGCAGCATCACGGGTAGAGATAGAAGAATCACGGGTAGAGATAGCAGGATCACAGGTAGAGACAGCAGCATCACGGGTAGAGATAGCAGGATCACGGGTAGAGATAGAAGGATCACGGGTAGAGATAGAAGGATCACGGGTAGAGATAGAAGGATCACGGGTAGAGATAGCAGCATCACGGGTAGAGATAGCAGCATCACAGGTAGAGATAGCAGCATCACGGGTAGAGATAGCAGCATCACAGGTAGAGATAGCAGGATCACAGGTAGAGATAGCAGCATCACGGGTAGAGATAGCAGCATCACGGGTAGAGATAGCAGGATCACGGGTAGAGATAGCAGCGTCACGGGTAGAGATAGCAGGATCACGGGTAGAGATAGCAGGATCACGGGTAGAGATAGAAGGATCACGGGCAGAGATAGAAAGATCACGGGTAGAGATAGCAGCATCACGGGTACAGATAGCAGGATCACAGGTAGAGATAGCAGCGTCACGGGTAGAGATAGCAGGATCACGGGTAGAGATAGCAGGATCACGGGTAGAGATAGCAGGATCACAGGTAGAGATAGAAGGATCACAGGTAGAGATAGCAGCATCACGGGTAGAGATAGCAGGATCACTGGTAGAGATAGCAGCATCACGGGTAGAGATAGAAGGATCACAGGTAGAGATAGCAGGATCACAGGTAGAGATAGAAGGATCACGGGTAGAGATAGCAGCATCACGGGTAGAGATAGCAGGATCATGGATAGAGATAGCAGGATCACGGGTAGAGATAGCAGCATCACGGGTAGAGATAGCAGGATCACGGGTAGAGATAGCAGCATCACGGGTAGAGATAGCAGGATCACGGGTAGAGATAGCAGCATCACGGGTAGAGATAGAAGGATCACGGGTAGAGATAGCAGCATCACGGGTAGAGATAGAAGGATCACAGGTAGAGATAGCAGGATCACGGGTAGAGATAGAAGGATCACAGGTAGAGATAGCAGGATCACAGGTAGAGATAGAAGGATCACGGGTAGAGATAGCAGCATCACGGGTAGAGATAGCAGGATCATGGATAGAGATAGCAGGATCACGGGTAGAGATAGAAGGATCATGGGTAGAGATAGCAGCATCACGGGTAGAGATAGAAGGATCACGGGTAGAGATAGCAGGATCATGGGTAGAGATAGCAGGATCATGGGTAGAGATAGCAGGATCACGGGTACAGATAGCAGGATCACAGGTAGAGATTGCAGGAACACGGGTAGAGATAGCAGCATCACAGGTAGAGATAGCAGGATCATGGGTAGAGATAGCAGGATCACGGGTAGAGATAGCAGGATCACAGGTAGAGATAGAAGGATCACAGGTAGAGATAGAAGGATCACAGGTAGAAATAGCAGGATCACGGGTAGAGATAGCAGCATCACGGGTAGAGATAGCAGGATCATGGGTAGAGATAGAAGGATCACGGGTAGAGATAGCAGGATCACGGGTAGAGATAGCAGCATCACGGGTAGAGATAGCAGCATCACGGGTAGAGATAGCAGGATCACGGGTAGAGATAGCAGGATCACGGGTAGAGATAGCAGGATCACGGGTAGAGATAGAAGGATCACAGGTAGAGATAGCAGGATCACGGGTAGAGATAGCAGCATCACGGGTAGAGATAGCAGGATCACGGGTAGAGATAGCAGGATCACGGGTAGAGATAGCAGGATCACGGGTAGAGATAGCAGCATCACGGGTAGAGATAGAAAGATCACAGGTAGAGATAGCAGCATCACAGGTAGAGATATCAGGATCACGGGTAGAGACAGCAGCATCACGGGTAGAGATAGCAGGATCACGGGTAGAGATAGCAGCATCACGGGTAGAGATAGCAGGATCACAGGTAGAGATAGCAGGGTCACGGGTAGAGATAGAAGGATCACGGGTAGAGATAGAAGGATCACGGGTAGAGATAGCAGCATCACGGGTAGAGATAGAAGGATCACAGGTAGAGATAGCAGGATCACAGGTAGAGATAGAAGGATCACGGGTAGAGATAGAAGGATCACGGGTAGAGATAGCAGCATCACGGGTAGAGATAGAAGGATCACGGGTAGAGATAGCAGCATCATGGGTAGAGATAGCAGGATCACAAGTAGAGATAGAAGGATCACGGGTAGAGATAGCAGCATCACGGGTAGAGATAGCAGGATCACAGGTAGAGATAGCAGGATCACGGGTAGAGATAGCAGCATCACAGGTAGAGATAGCAGGATCACAGGTAGAGATAGCAGCATCACGGGTAGAGATAGAAGGATCACGGGTTGAGATAGCAGGATCACAGGTAGAGATAGCAGGATCACAGGTAGAGATAGCAGCATCACAGGTAGAGATAGAAGGATCACGGGTAGAGATAGCAGCATCACGGGTAGAGATAGCAGGATCACAGGTAGAGATAGCAGGATCACAGGTAGAGATAGAAGGATCACGGGTAGAGATAGCAGCATCACGGGTAGAGATAGCAGGATCACGGGTAGAGATAGCAGGATCACAGGTAGAGATAGAAGGATCACAGGTAGAGATAGAAGGATCACAGGTAGAGATAGAAGGATCACAGGTAGAGATAAAAGGATCACGGGTAGAGATAGCAGCATCACGGGTAGAGATAGCAGGATCATGGGTAGAGATAGCAGCATCACGGGTAGAGATAGCAGCATCACGGGTAGAGATAGCAGCATCACGGGTAGCGATAGCAGCATCACTGGTAGAGATAGCAGGATCAAAGGTAGAGATAGAAGGATCACAGGTAGAGATAGAAGGATCACAGGTAGAGATAGAAGGATCACGGGTAGAGATAGCAGGATCACGGGTAGAGATAGCAGCATCACGGGTAGAGATAGCAGCATCACGGGTAGAGATAGCAGCATCACGGGTAGAGATAGAAGGATCACGGGTAGAGACAGCAGCATCACGGGTAGAGATAGAAGAATCACGGGTAGAGATAGCAGGATCACAGGTAGAGACAGCAGCATCACGGGTAGAGATAGCAGGATCACGGGTAGAGATAGAAGGATCACGGGTAGAGATAGAAGGATCACGGGTAGAGATAGAAGGATCACGGGTAGAGATAGCAGCATCACGGGTAGAGATAGCAGCATCACAGGTAGAGATAGCAGCATCACGGGTAGAGATAGCAGCATCACAGGTAGAGATAGCAGGATCACAGGTAGAGATAGCAGCATCACGGGTAGAGATAGCAGCATCACGGGTAGAGATAGCAGGATCACGGGTAGAGATAGCAGCGTCACGGGTAGAGATAGCAGGATCACGGGTAGAGATAGCAGGATCACGGGTAGAGATAGAAGGATCACGGGCAGAGATAGAAAGATCACGGGTAGAGATAGCAGCATCACGGGTACAGATAGCAGGATCACAGGTAGAGATAGCAGCGTCACGGGTAGAGATAGCAGGATCACGGGTAGAGATAGCAGGATCACGGGTAGAGATAGCAGGATCACAGGTAGAGATAGAAGGATCACAGGTAGAGATAGCAGCATCACGGGTAGAGATAGCAGGATCACTGGTAGAGATAGCAGCATCACGGGTAGAGATAGAAGGATCACAGGTAGAGATAGCAGGATCACAGGTAGAGATAGAAGGATCACGGGTAGAGATAGCAGCATCACGGGTAGAGATAGCAGGATCATGGATAGAGATAGCAGGATCACGGGTAGAGATAGCAGCATCACGGGTAGAGATAGCAGGATCACGGGTAGAGATAGCAGCATCACGGGTAGAGATAGCAGGATCACGGGTAGAGATAGCAGCATCACGGGTAGAGATAGAAGGATCACGGGTAGAGATAGCAGCATCACGGGTAGAGATAGAAGGATCACAGGTAGAGATAGCAGGATCACGGGTAGAGATAGAAGGATCACAGGTAGAGATAGCAGGATCACAGGTAGAGATAGAAGGATCACGGGTAGAGATAGCAGCATCACGGGTAGAGATAGCAGGATCATGGATAGAGATAGCAGGATCACGGGTAGAGATAGAAGGATCATGGGTAGAGATAGCAGCATCACGGGTAGAGATAGAAGGATCACGGGTAGAGATAGCAGGATCATGGGTAGAGATAGCAGGATCATGGGTAGAGATAGCAGGATCACGGGTACAGATAGCAGGATCACAGGTAGAGATTGCAGGAACACGGGTAGAGATAGCAGCATCACAGGTAGAGATAGCAGGATCATGGGTAGAGATAGCAGGATCACGGGTAGAGATAGCAGGATCACAGGTAGAGATAGAAGGATCACAGGTAGAGATAGAAGGATCACAGGTAGAAATAGCAGGATCACGGGTAGAGATAGCAGCATCACGGGTAGAGATAGCAGGATCATGGGTAGAGATAGAAGGATCACGGGTAGAGATAGCAGGATCACGGGTAGAGATAGCAGCATCACGGGTAGAGATAGCAGCATCACGGGTAGAGATAGCAGGATCACGGGTAGAGATAGCAGGATCACGGGTAGAGATAGCAGGATCACGGGTAGAGATAGAAGGATCACAGGTAGAGATAGCAGGATCACGGGTAGAGATAGCAGCATCACGGGTAGAGATAGCAGGATCACGGGTAGAGATAGCAGGATCACGGGTAGAGATAGCAGGATCACGGGTAGAGATAGCAGCATCACGGGTAGAGATAGAAAGATCACAGGTAGAGATAGCAGCATCACAGGTAGAGATATCAGGATCACGGGTAGAGACAGCAGGATCACGGGTAGAGATAGCAGGATCACGGGTAGAGATAGCAGCATCACGGGTAGAGATAGCAGCATCACGGGTAGAGATAGCAGGATCACAGGTAGAGATAGCAGGATCACAGGTAGAGATAGCAGGATCACGGGTAGAGATAGAAAGATCACAGGTAGAGATAGCAGAATCACAGGTAGAGATAGCAGCATCACGGGTAGAGATAGCAGGATCACGGGTAGAGATAGCAGCGTCACGGGTAGAGATAGCAGGATCACGGGTAGAGATAGAAGGATCACAGGTAGAGATAGCAAGATCACGGGTAGAGATAGAAGGATCACAGGTAGAGATAGCAGGATCACAGGTAGAGATAGCAGGGTCACAGGTAGAGATAGCAGGATCACGGGTAGAGATAGCAGCATCACGGGTAGAGATAGCAGGATCACGGGTAGAGATAGCAGGATCACAGGTAGAGATAGCAGCGTCACGGGTAGAGATAGAAGGATCACAGGTAGAGATAGCAGGATCACAGGTAGAGATAGCAGGATCACGGGGAGAGATAGCAGCGTCACGGGTAGAGATAGAAGGATCACGGGTAGAGATAGCAGCATCACGGGTAGAGATAGCAGGATCACAGGTAGAGATAGCAGGATCACAGGTAGAGATAGCAGCATCAGGGGTAGAGATAGCAGGATCACAGGTAGAGATAGCAGGATCACGGGTAGAGATAGCAGGATCACGGGTAGAGATAGCAGCATCACAGGTAGAGATAGCAGGATCACAGGTAGAGATAGCAGCATCACGGGTAGAGATAGAAGGATCACGGGTAGAGATAGCAGCATCACGGGTAGAGATAGCAGCATCACGGGTAGAGATAGAAGGATCACGGGTAGAGATAGAAGGATCACGGGTAGAGATAGCAGCATCACGGGTAGAGATAGAAGGATCACGGGTAGAGATAGCAGGATCACAGGTAGAGATAGAAGGATCACGGGTAGAGATAGAAGGATCACGGGTAGAGATAGCAGCATCACGGGTAGAGATAGAAGGATCACGGGTAGAGATAGCAGCATCACGGGTAGAGATAGCAGGATCACAGGTAGAGATAGCAGGATCATAGGTAGAGATAGAAGGATCACGGGTAGAGATAGCAGGATCACGGGTAGAGATAGCAGCATCACGGGTAGAGATAGCAGGATCACGGGTAGAGATAGCAGCATCACAGGTAGAGATAGCAGGATCACAGGTAGAGATAGCAGCATCACGGGTAGAGATAGAAGGATCACGGGTAGAGATAGCAGGATCACAGGTAGAGATAGCAGGATCACGGGTAGAGATAGCAGCATCACGGGTAGAGATAGAAGGATCACGGGTAGAGATAGCAGCATCACGGGTAGAGATAGCAGGATCACAGGTAGAGATAGCAGGATCACAGGTAGAGATAGAAGGATCACGGGTAGAGATAGCAGCATCACGGGTAGAGATAGCAGGATCAAGGGTAGAGATAGCAGGATCACAGGTAGAGATAGAAGGATCACAGGTAGAGATAGAAGGATCACAGGTAGAGATAGAAGGATCACAGGTAGAGATAAAAGGATCACAGGTAGAGATAGCAGCATCACGGGTAGAGATAGCAGGATCATGGGTAGAGATAGCAGCATCACGGGTAGAGATAGCAGCATCACGGGTAGAGATAGCAGCATCACTGGTAGAGATAGCAGGATCAAAGGTAGAGATAGAAGGATCACAGGTAGAGATAGAAGGATCACAGGTAGAGATAGAAGGATCACGGGTAGAGATAGCAGGATCACGGGTAGAGATAGCAGCATCACGGGTAGAGATAGCAGCATCACGGGTAGAGATAGCAGCATCACAGGTAGAGATAGCAGGATCACAGGTAGAGATAGCAGCATCACGGGTAGAGATAGCAGCATCACGGGTAGAGATAGCAGGATCACGGGTAGAGATAGCAGCGTCACGGGTAGAGATAGCAGGATCACGGGTAGAGATAGCAGGATCACAGGTAGAGATAGCAGGATCACAGGTAGAGATAGAAGGATCACAGGTAGAGATAGCAGCGTCACGGGTAGAGATAGAAGGATCATGGGTAGAGATAGCAGCATCACGGGTAGAGATAGCAGCATCACGGGTAGAGATAGCAGCATCACTGGTAGAGATAGCAGGATCAAAGGTAGAGATAGAAGGATCACAGGTAGAGATAGAAGGATCACAGGTAGAGATAGAAGGATCACGGGTAGAGATAGCAGGATCACGGGTAGAGATAGCAGCATCACGGGTAGAGATAGCAGCATCACGGGTAGAGATAGCAGCATCACAGGTAGAGATAGCAGGATCACAGGTAGAGATAGCAGCATCACGGGTAGAGATAGCAGCATCACGGGTAGAGATAGCAGGATCACGGGTAGAGATAGCAGCGTCACGGGTAGAGATAGCAGGATCACGGGTAGAGATAGCAGGATCACAGGTAGAGATAGCAGGATCACAGGTAGAGATAGAAGGATCACGGGTAGAGATAGCAGCGTCACGGGTAGAGATAGAAGGATCACAGGTAGAGATAGAAGGATCACGGGTAGAGATAGCAGCGTCACGGGTAGAGATAGAAGGATCACGGGTAGAGATAGCAGCATCACGGGTAGAGATAGCAGGATCACAGGTAGAGATAGCAGGATCACAGGTAGAGATAGAAGGATCACGGGTAGAGATAGCAGCATCACGGGTAGAGATAGCAGGATCACGGGTAGAGATAGCAGGATCACAGGTAGAGATAGAAGGATCACAGGTAGAGATAGAAGGATCACAGGTAGAGATAGAAGGATCACAGGTAGAGATAAAAGGATCACGGGTAGAGATAGCAGCATCACGGGTAGAGATAGCAGGATCATGGGTAGAGATAGCAGCATCACGGGTAGAGATAGCAGCATCACGGGTAGAGATAGCAGCATCACGGGTAGAGATAGCAGCAGCACTGGTAGAGATAGCAGGATCAAAGGTAGAGATAGAAGGATCACAGGTAGAGATAGAAGGATCACAGGTAGAGATAGAAGGATCACGGGTAGAGATAGCAGGATCACGGGTAGAGATAGCAGAATCACGGGTAGAGATAGCAGCATCACGGGTAGAGATAGCAGCATCACAGGTAGAGATAGCAGGATCACAGGTAGAGATAGCAGCATCACGGGTAGAGATAGCAGCATCACGGGTAGAGATAGCAGGATCACGGGTAGAGATAGCAGCGTCACGGGTAGAGATAGCAGGATCACGGGCAGAGATAGAAAGATCACGGGTAGAGATAGCAGCATCACGGGTACAGATAGCAGGATCACAGGTAGAGATAGCAGCGTCACGGGTAGAGATAGAAGGATCACAGGTAGAGATAGAATGATCACAGGTAGAGATAGAAGGATCACAGGTAGAGATAGCAGGATCACAGGTAGAGATAGCAGGATCACAGGTAGAGATAGCAGGATCACGGGTAGAGATAGCAGCATCACGGGTAGAGATAGCAGGATCACGGGTAGAGATAGCAGGATCACAGGTAGAGATAGCAGCGTCACGGGTAGAGATAGAAGGATCACAGGTAGAGATAGCAGGATCACAGGTAGAGATAGCAGGATCACGGGTAGAGATAGCAGCGTCACGGGTAGAGATAGAAGGATCACGGGTAGAGATAGCAGCATCACGGGTAGAGATAGCAGGATCACGGGTTGAGATAGCAGGATCACAGGTAGAGATAGCAGGATCACAGGTAGAGATAGCAGGATCACAGGTAGAGATAGCAGCATCACGGGTAGAGATAGAAGGATCACGGGTAGAGATAGCAGCATCACGGGTAGAGATAGCAGCATCACGGGTAGAGATAGAAGGATCACGGGTAGAGATAGCAGGATCACAGGTAGAGATAGCAGGATCACAGGTCGAGATATCAGGATCACAGGTAGAGATAGCAGCATCACGGGTAGAGAGTGAAGGATCACGGGTAGAGATAGCAGCATCACGGGTAGAGATAGCAGGATCACAGGTAGAGATAGCAGGATCACAGGTAGAGATAGAAGGATCACGGGTAGAGATAGCAGCATCACGGGTAGAGATAGCAGGATCACGGGTAGAGATAACAGGATCACAGGTAGAGATAGAAGGATCACAGGTGGAGATAGAAGGATCACAGGTAGAGATAGAAGGATCACAGGACGAGATAAAAGGATCACGGGTAGAGATAGCAGCATCACGGGTAGAGATAGCAGGATCATGGGTAGAGATAGCAGCATCACGGGTAGAGATAACAGCATCACGGGTAGAGATAGCAGCATCACGGGTAGAGATAGCAGCATCACTGGTAGAGATAGCAGGATCAAAGGTAGAGATAGAAGGATCACAGGTAGAGATAGAAGGATCACAGGTAGAGATAGAAGGATCACGGGTAGAGATAGCAGGATCACGGGTAGAGATAGCAGCATCACGGGTAGAGATAGCAGCATCACGGGTAGAGATAGAAGAATCACGGGTAGAGATAGCAGGATCACAGGTAGAGACAGCAGCATCACGGGTAGAGATAGCAGGATCACGGGTAGAGATAGAAGGATCACGGGTAGAGATAGAAGGATCACGGGTAGAGAGAGCAGCATCACGGGTAGAGATAGCAGCATCACAGTTAGAGATAGCAGCATCACGGGTAGAGATAGCAGCATCACAGGTAGAGATAGCAGGATCACAGGTAGAGATAGCAGCATCACGGGTAGAGATAGCAGCATCACGGGTAGAGATAGCAGGATCACGGGTAGAGATAGCAGCGTCACGGGTAGAGATAGCAGGATCACGGGTAGAGATAGCAGGATCACGGGTAGAGATAGCAGGATCACGGGTAGAGATAGAAGGATCACGGGCAGAGATAGAAAGATCACGGGTAGAGATAGCAGCATCACGGGTAGAGATAGCAGGATCACAGGTAGAGATAGCAGGATCACGGGTAGAGATAGCAGGATCACAGGTAGAGATAGAAGGATCACAGGTAGAGATAGAAGGATCACAGGTAGAGATAGCAGGATCACTGGTAGAGATAGCAGCATCACGGGTAGAGATAGCAGCATCACGGGTAGAGATAGCAGCATCACGGGTAGAGATAGCAGGATCACAGGTAGAGATAGAAGGATCACAGGTAGATATAGCAGCATCACGGGTAGAGATAGCAGCATCACGGGTAGAGATAGCAGCATCACGGGTAGAGATAGCAGGATCACGGGTAGAGATAGCAGCATCACGGGTAGAGATAGCAGCATCACGGGTAGAGATAGAAGGATCACAGGTAGAGATAGCAGGATCACAGGTAGAGATAGAAGGATCACGGGTAGAGATAGCAGCATCACGGGTAGAGATAGCAGGATCATGGATAGAGATAGCAGGATCACGGTTGAGATAGAAGGATCACGGGTAGAGATAGCAGCATCACGGGTAGAGATAGAAGGATCACAGGTAGAGATAGCAGGATCACGGGTAGAGATAGAAGGATCACAGGTAGAGATAGCAGGATCACAGGTAGAGATAGAAGGATCACGGGTAGAGATAGCAGCATCACGGGTAGAGATAGCAGGATCATGGGTAGAGATAGCAGGATCACGGGTAGAGATAGAAGGATCACGGGTAGAGATAGCAGCATCACGGGTAGAGATAGAAGGATCACGGGTAGAGATAGCAGGATCATGGGTAGAGATAGCAGGTTCATGGGTAGAGATAGCAGGATCACGGGTAGAGATAGCAGGATCACAGGTAGAGATAGCAGGATCATGGGTAGAGATTGCAGGATCACGGGTAGAGATAGCAGGATCACAGGTAGAGATAGAAGGATCACAGGTAGAGATAGAAGGATCACAGGTAGAGATAGCAGGATCATGGGTAGAGATAGCAGCATCACGGGTAGAGATAGCAGGAACACGGGTAGAGATAGCAGCATCACAGGTAGAGATAGCAGGATCATGGGTAGAGATAGCAGGATCACGGGTAGAGATAGCAGCATCACAGGTAGAGATAGCAGGATCATGGGTAGAGATAGCAGGATCACAGGTAGAGATAGAAGGATCACAGGTAGAGATAGAAGGATCACAGGTAGAGATAGCAGGATCATGGGTAAAGATAGCAGGAGCACGGGTAGAGATAGCAGGATCACAGGTAGAGATAGAAGGATCACAGGTAGAGATAAAAGGATCACGGGTAGAGATAGCAGCATCACGGGTGGAGATAGAAGGATCACAGGTAGAGATAGAAGGATCACGGGTAGAGATAGCAGCATCACGGGTAGAGATAGCAGGATCACAGGTAGAGATAGCAGGATTACAGGTAGAGATAGAAGGATCACAGGTAGAGATAGAAGGATCACAGGTAGAGATAGAAGGATCACAGGTAGAGATAAAAGGATCACGGGTAGACATAGCAGCGTCACGGGTAGAGATAGAAGGATCACAGGTAGAGATAGAAGGATCACGGGTAGAGATAGCAGCATCACGGGTAGAGATAGAAGGATCACGGGTAGAGATAGCAGGATCACAAGTAGAGATAGCAGGATCACAGGTAGAGATAGCAGCATCACGGGTAGAGATAGAAGGATCACGGGTAGAGATAGCAGCATCACGGGTAGAGATAGCAGGATCACAGGTAGAGATAGCAGGATCACAGGTAGAGATAGAAGGATCACGGGTAGAGATAGAAGGATCACGGGTAGAGATAGCAGCATCACAGTTAGAGATAGCAGCATCACGGGTAGAGATAGCAGCATCACAGGTAGAGATAGCAGGATCACAGGTAGAGATAGCAGCATCACGGGTAGAGATAGCAGCATCACGGGTAGAGATAGCAGGATCACGGGTAGAGATAGCAGCGTCACGGGTAGAGATAGCAGGATCACGGGTAGAGATAGCAGGATCACGGGTAGAGATAGCAGGATCACGGGTAGAGATAGAAGGATCACGGGCAGAGATAGAAAGATCACGGGTAGAGATAGCAGCATCACGGGTAGAGATAGCAGGATCACAGGTAGAGATAGCAGGATCACGGGTAGAGATAGCAGGATCACAGGTAGAGATAGAAGGATCACAGGTAGAGATAGAAGGATCACAGGTAGAGATAGCAGGATCACTGGTAGAGATAGCAGCATCACGGGTAGAGATAGCAGCATCACGGGTAGAGATAGCAGCATCACGGGTAGAGATAGCAGGATCACAGGTAGAGATAGAAGGATCACAGGTAGATATAGCAGCATCACGGGTAGAGATAGCAGCATCACGGGTAGAGATAGCAGCATCACGGGTAGAGATAGCAGGATCACGGGTAGAGATAGCAGCATCACGGGTAGAGATAGCAGCATCACGGGTAGAGATAGAAGGATCACAGGTAGAGATAGCAGGATCACAGGTAGAGATAGAAGGATCACGGGTAGAGATAGCAGCATCACGGGTAGAGATAGCAGGATCATGGATAGAGATAGCAGGATCACGGGTAGAGATAGAAGGATCACGGGTAGAGATAGCAGCATCACGGGTAGAGATAGAAGGATCACAGGTAGAGATAGCAGGATCACGGGTAGAGATAGAAGGATCACAGGTAGAGATAGCAGGATCACAGGTAGAGATAGAAGGATCACGGGTAGAGATAGCAGCATCACGGGTAGAGATAGCAGGATCATGGGTAGAGATAGCAGGATCACGGGTAGAGATAGAAGGATCACGGGTAGAGATAGCAGCATCACGGGTAGAGATAGAAGGATCACGGGTAGAGATAGCAGGATCATGGGTAGAGATAGCAGGTTCATGGGTAGAGATAGCAGGATCACGGGTAGAGATAGCAGGATCACAGGTAGAGATAGCAGGATCACAGGTAGAGATAGCAGGAACACGGGTAGAGATAGCAGCATCACAGGTAGAGATAGCAGGATCATGGGTAGAGATAGCAGGATCACGGGTAGAGATAGCAGGATCACAGGTAGAGATAGAAGGATCACAGGTAGAGATAGAAGGATCACAGGTAGAGATAGCAGGATCATGGGTAGAGATAGCAGCATCACGGGTAGAGATAGCAGCATCACAGGTAGAGATAGCAGGATCATGGGTAAAGATAGCAGGAGCACGGGTAGAGATAGCAGGATCACAGGTAGAGATAGAAGGATCACAGGTAGAGATAAAAGGATCACGGGTAGAGATAGCAGCATCACGGGTAGAGATAGAAGGATCACAGGTAGAGATAGAAGGATCACGGGTAGAGATAGCAGCATCACGGGTAGAGATAGCAGGATCACAGGTAGAGATAGCAGGATTACTGGCAGAGATAGAAGGATCACAGGTAGAGATAGAAGGATCACAGGTAGAGATAGAAGGATCACGGGTAGAGATAGCAGCGTCACGGGTAGAGATAGAAGGATCACAGGTAGAGATAAAAGGATCACGGGTAGAGATAGCAGCGTCACGGGTAGAGATAGAAGGATCACAGGTAGAGATAGAAGGATCACGGGTAGAGATAGCAGCATCACGGGTAGAGATAGAAGGATCACGGGTAGAGATAGCAGGATCACAAGTAGAGATAGCAGGATCACGGGTAGAGATAGAAGGATCACGGGTAGAGATAGCAGCATCACGGGTAGAGATAGAAGGATCACAGGTAGAGATAGCAGGATCACAGGTAGAGATAGAAGGATCACGGGTAGAGATAGCAGCATCACGGGTAGAGATAGAAGGATCACGGGTAGAGATAGAAGGATCACGGGTAGAGATAGCAGCATCACGGGTAGAGATAGAAGGATCACGGGTAGAGATAGAAGGATCACGGGTAGAGATAGCAGCATCACGGGTAGAGATAGAAGGATCACGGGTAGAGATAGAAGGATCACGGGTAGAGATAGCAGCATCACGGGTAGAGATAGAAGGATCACGGGTAGAGATAGAAGGATCACGGGTAGAGATAGCAGCATCACGGGTAGAGATAGAAGGATCACGGGTAGAGATAGCAGCATCACGGGTAGAGATAGCAGGATCACATGTAGAGATAGCAGGATCACAGGTAGAGATAGAAGGATCACAGGTAGAGATAGAAGGATCACAGGTAGAGATAGAAGGATCACGGGTAGAGATAGCAGGATCACAGGTAGAGATAGCAGCATCACGGGTAGAGATAGCAGCATCACAGGTAGAGATAGCAGCATCACGGGTAGAGATAGCAGCATCACAGGTAGAGATAGCAGGATCACAGGTAGAGATAGCAGCATCACGGGTAGAGATAGCAGCATCACGGGTAGAGATAGCAGGATCACGGGTAGAGATAGCAGCGTCACGGGTAGAGATAGCAGGATCACGGGTAGAGATAGCAGGATCACGGGTAGAGATAGCAGGATCACGGGTAGAGATAGAAGGATCACGGGTAGAGATAGAAGGATCACAGGTAGAGATAGCAGGATCACTGGTAGAGATAGCAGGATCACAGGTAGAGATAGAAGGATCACAGGTAGAGATAGAAGGATCACAGGTAGAGATAGCAGGATCACTGGTAGAGATAGCAGCATCACGGGTAGAGATAGCAGCATCACGGGTAGAGATAGCAGCATCACGGGTAGAGATAGCAGGATCACGGGTAGAGATAGAAGGATCACAGGTAGAGATAGCAGCATCACGGGTAGAGATAGCAGCATCACGGGTAGAGATAGCAGCATCACGGGTTGAGATAGCAGGATCACGGGTAGAGATAGCAGCATCACAGGTAGAGATAGCAGGATCACGGGTAGAGATAGAAGGATCACAGGTAGAGATAGCAGCATCACGGGTAGAGATAGCAGCATCACGGGTAGAGATAGCAGCATCACGGGTAGAGATAGCAGCATCACGGGTAGAGATAGCAGGATCACGGGTAGAGATAGCAGCATCACGGGTAGAGATAGCAGCATCACGGGTAGAGATAGAAGGATCACAGGTAGAGATAGCAGGATCACAGGTAGAGATAGAAGGATCACGGGTAGAGATAGCAGCATCACGGGTAGAGATAGCAGGATCATGGATAGAGATAGCAGGATCACGGGTAGAGATAGAAGGATCACGGGTAGAGATAGCAGCATCACGGGTAGAGATAGAAGGATCACAGGTAGAGATAGCAGGATCACGGGTAGAGATAGAAGGATCACAGGTAGAGATAGCAGGATCACAGGTAGAGATAGAAGGATCACGGGTAGAGATAGCAGCATCACGGGTAGAGATAGCAGGATCATGGGTAGAGATAGCAGGATCACGGGTAGAGATAGAAGGATCACGGGTAGAGATAGCAGCATCACGGGTAGAGATAGAAGGATCACGGGTAGAGATAGCAGGATCATGGGTAGAGATAGCAGGTTCATGGGTAGAGATAGCAGGATCACGGGTAGAGATAGCAGGATCACAGGTAGAGATAGCAGGATCACAGGTAGAGATAGCAGGAACACGGGTAGAGATAGCAGCATCACAGGTAGAGATAGCAGGATCATGGGTAGAGATAGCAGGATCACGGGTAGAGATAGCAGGATCACAGGTAGAGATAGAAGGATCACAGGTAGAGATAGAAGGATCACAGGTAGAGATAGCAGGATCATGGGTAGAGATAGCAGCATCACGGGTAGAGATAGCAGCATCACAGGTAGAGATAGCAGGATCATGGGTAAAGATAGCAGGAGCACGGGTAGAGATAGCAGGATCACAGGTAGAGATAGAAGGATCACAGGTAGAGATAAAAGGATCACGGGTAGAGATAGCAGCATCACGGGTAGAGATAGAAGGATCACAGGTAGAGATAGAAGGATCACGGGTAGAGATAGCAGCATCACGGGTAGAGATAGCAGGATCACAGGTAGAGATAGCAGGATTACTGGCAGAGATAGAAGGATCACAGGTAGAGATAGAAGGATCACAGGTAGAGATAGAAGGATCACGGGTAGAGATAGCAGCGTCACGGGTAGAGATAGAAGGATCACAGGTAGAGATAAAAGGATCACGGGTAGAGATAGCAGCGTCACGGGTAGAGATAGAAGGATCACAGGTAGAGATAGAAGGATCACGGGTAGAGATAGCAGCATCACGGGTAGAGATAGAAGGATCACGGGTAGAGATAGCAGGATCACAAGTAGAGATAGCAGGATCACGGGTAGAGATAGAAGGATCACGGGTAGAGATAGCAGCATCACGGGTAGAGATAGAAGGATCACAGGTAGAGATAGCAGGATCACAGGTAGAGATAGAAGGATCACGGGTAGAGATAGCAGCATCACGGGTAGAGATAGAAGGATCACGGGTAGAGATAGAAGGATCACGGGTAGAGATAGCAGCATCACGGGTAGAGATAGAAGGATCACGGGTAGAGATAGAAGGATCACGGGTAGAGATAGCAGCATCACGGGTAGAGATAGAAGGATCACGGGTAGAGATAGAAGGATCACGGGTAGAGATAGCAGCATCACGGGTAGAGATAGAAGGATCACGGGTAGAGATAGAAGGATCACGGGTAGAGATAGCAGCATCACGGGTAGAGATAGAAGGATCACGGGTAGAGATAGCAGCATCACGGGTAGAGATAGCAGGATCACATGTAGAGATAGCAGGATCACAGGTAGAGATAGAAGGATCACAGGTAGAGATAGAAGGATCACAGGTAGAGATAGAAGGATCACGGGTAGAGATAGCAGGATCACAGGTAGAGATAGCAGCATCACGGGTAGAGATAGCAGCATCACAGGTAGAGATAGCAGCATCACGGGTAGAGATAGCAGCATCACAGGTAGAGATAGCAGGATCACAGGTAGAGATAGCAGCATCACGGGTAGAGATAGCAGCATCACGGGTAGAGATAGCAGGATCACGGGTAGAGATAGCAGCGTCACGGGTAGAGATAGCAGGATCACGGGTAGAGATAGCAGGATCACGGGTAGAGATAGCAGGATCACGGGTAGAGATAGAAGGATCACGGGTAGAGATAGAAGGATCACAGGTAGAGATAGCAGGATCACTGGTAGAGATAGCAGGATCACAGGTAGAGATAGAAGGATCACAGGTAGAGATAGAAGGATCACAGGTAGAGATAGCAGGATCACTGGTAGAGATAGCAGCATCACGGGTAGAGATAGCAGCATCACGGGTAGAGATAGCAGCATCACGGGTAGAGATAGCAGGATCACGGGTAGAGATAGAAGGATCACAGGTAGAGATAGCAGCATCACGGGTAGAGATAGCAGCATCACGGGTAGAGATAGCAGCATCACGGGTTGAGATAGCAGGATCACGGGTAGAGATAGCAGCATCACAGGTAGAGATAGCAGGATCAAGGGTAGAGATAGCAGGATCACAGGTAGAGATAGAAGGATCACAGGTAGAGATAGCAGGATCACAGGTAGAGATAGCAGGATCACAGGTAGAGATAGCAGGATCACGGGTAGAGATAGCAGGATCATGGGTAGAGATAGAAGGATCACGGGTAGAGATAGCAGGATCACGGGTAGAGATAGCAGGATCACGGGTAGAGATAGCAGCATCACGGGTAGAGATAGCAGGATCACGGGTCGAGATAGCAGCATCACGGGTAGAGATAGCAGCATCACGGGTAGAGATAGCAGCATCACGGGTAGAGATAGAAGGATCACGGGTAGAGATAGCAGGATCACGGGTAGAGATAGCAGGATCATGGATAGAGATAGCAGGATCACGGGTAGAGATAGAAGGATCACGGGTAGAGATAGCAGCATCACGGATAGAGATAGAAGGATCACAGGTAGAGATAGCAGGATCACGGGTAGAGATAGAAGGATCACAGGTAGAGATAGCAGGATCACAGGTAGAGATAGAAGGATCACGGGTAGAGATAGAAGGATCACAGGTAGAGATAGCAGGATCACAGGTAGAGATAGCAGCATCACGGGTAGAGATAGAAGGATCACAGGTAGAGATAGCAGGATCACGGGTAGAGATAGAAGGATCACAGGTAGAGATAGCAGGATCACAGGTAGAGATAGAAGGATCACAGGTAGAGATAGCAGCATCACGGGTAGAGATAGCAGGATCATGGATAGAGATAGCAGGATCACGGGTAGAGATAGAAGGATCACGGGTAGAGATAGCAGCATCACGGGTAGAGATAGAAGGATCACAGGTAGAGATAGCAGCATCACGGGTAGAGATAGCAGGATCATGGGTAGAGATAGCAGCATCACGGGTAGAGATAGAAGGATCACGGGTAGAGATAGCAGCATCACAGGTAGAGATAGCAGGATCACGGGTAGAGATAGAAGGATCACAGGTAGAGATAGCAGGATCATGGGTAGAGATAGCAGGATCATGGGTAGAGATAGCAGGATCACGGGTAGAGATAGCAGGATCACAGGTAGAGATAGCAGGATCACGGGTAGAGATAGCAGCATCACAGGTAGAGATAGCAGGATCATGGGTAGAGATAGCAGGATCACGGGTAGAGATAGCAGGATCACAGGTAGAGATTGCAGGATTACGGGTAGAGATAGCAGGATCACAGGTAGAGATAGAAGGATCACAGGTAGAGATAGCAGGATCACAGGTAGAGATAGCAGGATCACGGGTAGAGATAGCAGGATCACAGGTAGAGATAGCAGGATCATGGGTAGAGATAGCAGGATCATGGGTAGAGATAGCAGGATCACGGGTAGAGATAGCAGCATCACGGGTAGAGATAGCAGGATCTCGGGTAGAGATAGCAGGATCACGGGTAGAGATAGCAGGATCACAGGTAGAGATAGAAGGATCACGGGTAGAGATAGCAGGATCATGGGTAGAGATAGCAGGATCACAGGTAGAGATAGCAGCATCACGGGTAGAGATAGCAGCATCACAGGTAGAGATAGAATGATCACGGGTAGAGATAGCAGGATCACAGGTAGAGATAGAAGGATCACGGGTAGAGATAGCAGGATCACAGGTAGAGATAGAAGGATCACGGGTAGAGATAGCAGCATCACGGGTAGAGATAGCAGGATCATGGGTAGAGATAGCAGGATCACGGGTAGAGATAGCAGGATCACAGGTAGAGATAGAAGGATCACGGGTAGAGATAGCAGCATCACGGGTAGAGATAGCAGGATCACAGGTAGAGATAGCAGGATCACGGGTAGAGATAGCAGGATCACGGGTAGAGATAGCAGGATCACAGGTAGAGATAGCAGCATCACGGGTAGAGATAGCAGGATCACAGGTAGAGATAGCAGCATCACGGGTAGAGATAGCAGGATCACGGGTAGAGATAGCAGGATCACAGGTAGAGATAGCAGGATCACGGGTAGAGACAGCAGCATCATGGGTAGAGATAGCAGGTTCACAGGTAGAGATAGAAGGAGGATGGGTAGAGATAGTAGGAGCATGGACTGAGATGACAGGTACAGGGATAGAGATAGCAAGAATGAGAGAAGAGATAGCCGAATTCTTGCAACATTTGCCTTTAAAGTTTCCACATGTACACTGACGACACCCAGCTCTACCTCACCTCTACTTCTCTCGACCCCTCCACTGTCTCTAAATTGTCAGACTGCTGACATCCAGTACTGGATGAGCAGAAATTTCCTCCAACTAAATATTGGGAAGACCGAAGCCATTGTCTTCAGTCCCCGCCACAAATTCCGTTCCCTAGCCACTGACTCCTTCCCTCTCCCTGGCAACTGTCTGAGACTGAACCAGACTGTTCACAACCTTGGTGTCATATTTGACCCTGAAATAAGCTTCCGACCACATGCCTGCGCCATAACTAAGACCGCCTATTTCCACCTCCGTAACATCGCCGATCTCCGCCCCTGCCTCAGCTCATCTGCTGCTGAAACCCTCATCCATGCCTTTGTTATCACTAGACTTGACTATTCCAACGCACTCCTGGCTGGCCTCCCACATTCCACCATACATAAACTTGAGGTCATCCAAAACTCGGCTGCCCGTGTCCTAACTCGCACCAAGTCCTGTTCACTTATCACTCCTGTGCTCGCTGACCTACATTGGCTCCCAGTTAAACAATGCCTCGATTTTCAAATTCTCATCCTTGTTTTCAAATCCCTCCAAGGCCTCGCCCCTCCCTATCTTTGTAATCTTCTCCAGTCCCACAACCCCCACGAGATTTCTGCGCTCCTCTAATTCTGGCCTCTTGAGCATCCCTGATTATAATTGCACAACCATTGGTGGCCGTGCCTTCTGTTGCCTCGGCCCTAAGCTCTGGAATTCCCTGCCTAAACCTCTCCGCCTCACTACCTCTCTTTCCTCTTTTAAGACGCTCCTTAAAACCTACCTCTTTGACCAAGCTTTTGATCATCTGCCCTAATTTCTCCTTATGCGGCTCGGTGTCAAATTTTGTTTGATAATGCTCCTGTGAAGCTCCTTGGAACGTTTTACTGTGTTAAAGGTGCTATATAAATACAAGTTGTTGTTGTTAATTTTACAACAAGAAAAAGATTCTAGAATTCCTACTTCCGAAACCACATTTTATTATTTTATTCATTTTGCCTTGCAATTACAGGATTTTGATTTGAACTTTATTTTAGATTGGGGGGGGGGAGAAATTCGTGGGGCGATAATGGAACGCTAACGACTTACCGCTAACTCGGCCGGGAGGTTTGCGGCGGTGGTAAAACTTTGTGCCACGATCTCCTGCACCCGGAGATCGTGACGTCATTGCCGTGCGCATCGCCCCAGTAGCGCCCCGGACCCGAGCTCCGATTCCACCCCCTGCAGCATCGCCGGGCGACGACACCGACAGCTGCAGGAGGCGTTGTTCGGGAGGCCGGGAGCTTCGGAGGTGTAAATAAAAGGGGAGGTTGCCGAAATAAGTAACAACATTTCTAAAAAAAATTTTGCAATTTTTTTCACTTCTCCTGGGCCGCGATCGATCAGCCTGGCACTCTGCTGGAGCGCATGGGGCTGATCGGGCCGGATCGCGGCTGCCGTCAGGGACCAGCTAACTGATCCCAATGCAGAGCCTGCAGTGATGGCCCTTCCCTTTAAGTGAGGGAAGGAACCTTGGATCGCAGCAGCGCTGCACGGGACATTGTGCAGCGCTGCACCACTACCACCCCGCCTGTGTCCTTTAGCGCTCCAGGAAGGAAGTGGAGCGCTTGATTTTGTGTTCCACTTACTTCCTGGAGCGTTAAACCCAATTTTGTGAAAGCTGGGAATCATTAGCGCCTGGCGCTAAGTTTCCCAGCTTTCAAAAGTTACCGCCCCCAAACGGGGCGATAATGAATTTCTCCTCCTTCGTGTACAGCTGAATTTGTATTTTGATATGATACACTCACAGTACCTTAATATCATTGCCATTTCCCATTAGGCTGAATCTATAAATCCCCTTTCCAATTTCCCCAATGGTGAAAAGCATTATACCGTATAAACCAGATTATGACCATAACTAAAGACTTTTTTGATATCTAATACCACTTTAAATGTAAATCTATCTCAATGCCTCACGCAGAAATGCTATTCCTTGAGTCCTTAAAACGTGAAGTCCAGTTAATATAAAAATGCAGAGAAAATAAAGGAAGATTGCTCCATCCTAAAGATTAGTTACAGTGAACGGTCAGTCCTCAAGTCTGCGGAGAGACTGGGAGGAATTTTAACATGGGTGAACAGTGGGGGTGAAACGCGAGCGCGTCGGGAAACCGATTCCAACCCACCATTTTCTGCATTAGCCTGTGTGCGCGCAAACCCCTCGGGAGAGGAGGGTTGTCAATTGACATATGTTAATCGCTCAATTAGAGGGTTTTGCAGTTTAACTTTGAGTCCATGGGTTTCTCGGGCTTCCGGGAACTCGCCAGTGAAAGCAAGACGAAAACATAGTAGCAATTGAGGGGGCTGAAGCTATGACAGGGAAAAATGCCAATAAGTATCAGTACTCACAGTTGCTTTCTTACCTGCTTGTGTGAAAGGGTTTGTTCACAGTACTTATGCTGAGAGGTTACTTTGCGTACTTTGGAGGTTACTTTACACACTTTGGAGGTGTCATCTACAGTTTGGAGGTCTGATCTGCACTTTGGAACTCGATCTATCAGATCAGTATGGGTGCCGCTTACACTGTATTAGATTGGACCTCAGATGAGGACCAAGATGACCACCAGCAGCACCAGCAGCAGCAGGACCTGCACCAGCAACAGCCTGCTGCTCCCAGACCTGCAGCTCCACAGGAGAGAGGGGAGCAGCAGAGAGGTGCAGCTCACAGGAGGCCATACACAGCACACAGGATTTACAGGCAGAGGATAAGATTCCTTGACATGTCGGAACACCAGTTTCTGAGGAGGCTCAGGGTGTTGCGTCAGGTGGTGGCAGACATTTGGAGCTTAACAATCTAACAATGTCTAAGGCACCCATGTGCATACCCTTGTGCAACTACAAATCTTGACTCTTCCTTTTCCTAGCACTTCTATGTGGTGCGACCCCTATGGCTTCAGCAGAGATAGAGGCAGGTTGTTCAGATCCCTGCTCTGATTGTTGAGTTGCTCTTGGCCGACATCCTCTGGGCTTTGGAGCCCGTGAGGGCGCCACCAAAGACCGCTCCACCTGCACCTGTGCAGGGCAGACTCGGCCATCTGGACTCGAGGTAGCATGTGTGGTACTGACTGAGGGGTGGAGCAATGGGTGAGAAGTGGGAGCGCTTTGAGCGGAGTCCCCACTTCCATGTCTCCTTTCGCCATCATCCCTCTCATGGCCCAGCCGCACTTCCCTGCTAGCAATGTGTTGGAGAACACTTTGCTGCACATCATTGGGGCGATGAACGGCCAAGACTAGGGTATCATTCATCCTATTTAAGGTGGCATTCATAGTGTGCAAGTCATCGGTGAAGGCCTGCATGCACTCGTGTGATTGCCGCGTTTGATGCTCTATGCAGGTGGCCACTCTTTCCATGGAAGACGACATCATCATAAAGGCCTGCGACATCATCCCACTTATGATTGAGACGGACTCCCCCAATCTCTCTGCACAGTGCACAGTGCGCTTTGGAACGCCTGCCAGTACATCGAACATTTTCTGCTGCGGTTCAATAAGTATCCTCTTCGTCGACGGCCCCCGGGTTACAGCATCTGCGTCCAGCTGAGCAGAGCTTGGAGCATCCTGCACCCTCCACCGCGGACTCTCCACTCATGTCCCTGACTCCACCATCTGCTCTTGCTCACTTGTGAAGTGTGAGTCACCAGGTGAAAATCCAACTATCTGCTTACTGGTCCCACCAAAGTATGAGTGTCTGAGCTGGTGCATGGTCTGCATGAGTCCTGTGATGGTGCAACCTCAGAGGGAGTGAGCTCCTCTGAGGAGTCGTCATCATCGTGGGTGACCTAGACATCTCTTGCTGGATGTGTGAAGGCCCTGTGCGAGATAAAATATATGAATGAGTACTGTGATGATAAGAATACTTGAAGTTGTTATTATGCCCATGATCATATTTCACTCGCTGCTGACATCAAGTCAAAATGACCGAGTGTTGTATGCCATGTGGCTGCCTGATATTTAATTCTGTCACCAGGTAGTTGGCAGGCCCCGATCTCCCCATTTCCGATGGCCAGGCATGCAGAAACTCCGCTGATCTCCAGTGCCTCCTCCTCTGCAGATGTTAATTAAGAGACGGACTCCTCCAATCGCTCTGCAATCATGCACAGTGCACTTGGAATGCCTGCCAGTACATCGCACATTCTCTGCTGCTGCTCAGTAAGTATCCTTCGGTTCTCTGCCTCTGCCTCGTGTTCTCTGCTTTCTCCTCATGCAAGGAGGGAAAGAAGAAACCTATGAATGAGAGTAATGGGATGTGCGCACCCGATAGATGGAGAGCATTTAGTGAGGGTGACTATGAGGGATAGGCATGACATTGCATTAGGATGAGGGTGAGTGTCAGTGGTGGATGGATAGATGGGGATGTGAGTAATTGCATAGACAGAGAGAGACGGGTGCACCTGCAAGGTACGTTGGTGTGAGGAGTGATGTGCTGGAGTAGGCTTGTGAAGGCAGAATGAGGGGACTAGGGGATACACACATCAGGATGTAGGGTAATGCGCCATTGCTCTCACCTTTTCTGCCCTGCCTAGATCATTGAATCACTTCCTGCATTGGATTCAGGAGTGTGGCACCACGCTCCTGCTGCTGGCCTCCTCAGCAACCTCCACCCACTCCTTCTTGGTCTCAGCTATAGGCTCCTCCCTCCCATCAGTAGGGAAGAATATCTCCCTCCAGGCCCTTACAGCCCCCAACAGCACATCCAGGAAGGCATCGTTGAAGCGGGGCGCAACCTTTGCCGTCTCGACTCCATAGCAAGAGGTCTGTGGCTCTCCATGACAACTCCAAACTCCTTCAACTTGCATATTTGGAGTGCCCCTTTGAATACTGGAGTTGAAATCATGTCATGTGTGTTGTCATCACACCTGCTGATGCTAATTGGACGGGAAGCCCAGAAGTAAAATGATAATGAGGTGGCTGAGTTAAAAATCGACTGACAGACGCGCTGCACTTACTTCCGGGTTTCCCACGTGCTATCGGCCCTTTTTCCGATCGCAACGTGACTGTGTATTAAAATCCAGCCCAATATCTCTGAGCCTGACAGTGTTAGTATTCTCCCCAGAAGTAATTAAGCAAAAACTCCAACTTTGTGATTGAAATCAACTAAAATAACAAAAGCACACAACAGATATTGACAAAGATCTTCATTCCATTAGGGCAGGATGGGGAGGAGTTATTTATTTGGAACGGTAGCATAGTGATTATGTTACTGGACTAGTAATCCAGAGGCCGGGACTAATAATCTGGAGATGTGAGTTCAAATCCCACCACGGCAGCTGTGGAATTTAAATTCAGTTAATTAAATAAATCTGGAATAAAAAGCAAGTATCAGTAAATCTGCCGTCCTTACCTGGTCTGGCCTATATGTGACTCCAGACCCACAGCAATGTGGTTGACTCTTAACTGCCCTCTGAAATGCCCTAGCAAGCCACTCAGTTGTAACAAACCGCTACAAGAAACAATAATAAGAATAAAATCAGACAGACCACCCGGCATCAAACTCGGCACTGGCTTCAGACACGACAACGGCACACCAGCCCAGTCGATCCTGCAAAGTCCTCCTCACCACCATCTGGGGACTTGTGCCAAAATTGGGAGAGCTGTTCCACAGACTAGTCAAGCAACAGCCTGACATAGTCATACTCACAGAATCATACCTTTCAGCCAACGTCACAGACTCCTCCATCACCATCCCTGGGTATGTCCTGTCCCACCGGCAGGACAGACCCACCAGGGGTGGCGGCATAGTGGTATACAGTCAGGAAGGAGTGGCCCTGGGAGTCCTCAACATTGACTTCGGATCCCATGAAGTCTCATGGCTTCAGGTCAAACATGGGCAAGGAAACCTCCTGCTGATTAGCACCTAGCGCCCTCCCTCAGCTGATGAATCAGTACTCCACCATGTTGAACTTCACTTGGAAGAATCACTGAGGGTAGCAAGGGTACAGAATTACTCTGGATGGGGGACTTCAATGTCCATCTCCAAGAGTGGCTTGGTAGCATCACTACTGACCGAGCTGGCTAAGTCCTGAAGGACATAGCTGCCAGTCTGGGCCTGCGACAGGTGCTGAGAGAAACAATACGAGGGAAAAAACAACTTGACCTCGTCCTCACCAATCTAACTGTCTCAGATGCATCTCTTCATGGCAGTATTGGTAGCAGTGGCCACCGCACAGTCCTTGTGGTGAAGAAGTCCCGTCTTCACACTGAGGATATCCTACATTGTGTTGTGTGGCACTACCACCGTGCTAAATGGGATAGATTCAGAACAGATCTAGCAGCTCAAAACTGGGCATCCATGAGGCACTGTGGGCCATCAGCAGCAGCAGAATTGTATTCCACCACAATCTGTAACCTCATGGCAATCCTGGCAATCCCTCACTCTACCATAAACATCAAGCCAGGCGACCAACCCTGGTTCAATGAGGAGTGTAGAAGAGCATGCCAGGAGCAGCACCAGGCATACCTAAAAATGAGGTGCCAACCTGGAGAAGCTACAACAAAGGATTACATGCATGCTAAACAGCGGAAGCAGCATGCTATAGACAGAGTTAAGTGATCCCACAACCAACGGATCAAATCAAAGCTCTACAGTCCTGCCACATCCAGTTGTGAATGGTGGTAGACCATTAAACAACTGATGGGAGGAGGTGGCTCCATGAATATCCCCATCCTCAATGATGGCAGAGCCCAGCACGTGAGGGAAAAAAACAGGGCTGAAGCATTTGCAACCATCTTCAGCCAGAAGTGCTGAGTGGATGATCCATCTCGGCCTCCTCCTGAGGTCCCCACTATCACAGAAGCCAGTCTTCAGCCAATTTTATTCACTCCATGTGATATCAAGAAACGACTGAGCGCACTGGATACAGCAAACGCTATGGGCCTCAACACTATCCCGGCTGTCGCGGTGAAGACATGCGTTCCAGAACTGGCCACGCCTCTAACCAAGCTGTTCCAGTACAGTTACAACACTGGCATCTACCCAGGTATGTCCTGTCCACAAAATACAGGACAAATCCAATCCGGCCAATTACCGTCCCATCAGTCTACTCTCAATCATCAGGTATTGTGTATCTGCTATACACGTAATAAAACCGCTGTTACCGTGTGGAGATCGAAATTGCGAATGAATTGTGAGATGATAACGGACAGATTCAAAATGGAGGAGGTCAGTGTGTGATCCTTTGTTTGTAAGACCCCATGGACAGGAAGGGGAACACAGGATGAAGAGGCAGTCCCGCCCTCCACACATCACAGGGACATGATCATATCATGCAGAAGGAACACCAATCAGGGAAAGTTGGTAGTGAAACTGACCTATCAGAGGAAGGCAGCTGAAGAAATATGAGGAAGCCCATGCAGGAGGACACTATAACGAGAAGAGAATTAGTCGAAAACTCAGAAGGGACAAAGGAAGCTCTTTTGAATGGCCAGTCGACTTTTGAAACCTACCACTAATTCAGACTGATCACCCAAGGAGGAGTGTATGTATCAAAGTCGGACATAGAGCATATAAATTGCTGGAGTAAACTGTAGAGCATATAAATTGCTGGCCATAACCTCTGCCCTATTTTTTTTCACATGGCAGCTGTTGATGATTCTGCCATTGCCATTTACACTTCATCTAGACTCATCTTTTGCTTCTTAACTTGTCCCATTACCATCTCCTTTTGCCTTGCACCATCATCCCTTTTGTCTCTTAATCTCTCCTGCCTTCCATCCTATCACAGACCTTCCCTTTTGTTCTTTCCTCTCTTCCCCCTCTCCCTGCCCCTACATTTGCTTAAAAATCTTTTACATCTCCAAATTTTTCCAGTTCTGACGAAGAGTCATCGACCTGAAACGTTAACTCTGTTTCTCTCTCTATAGTTGCTGCCTGACCTGCTGAGTATTGCCAGCAGTTTCTGTTTTTATTTCAGATTTTCAGCATCCACAGTATTTTGCTTTTGTAAATTGCTGAGGGTACTTCTATGTACGGGCTTACTAAACTGTGGGCATATATATATAGTGCCAGGGTGCTTCTATGTGAACTGTAGTGTGAATAAAGATCATTTTATTTATAACAAACTTAGCTGTCATTGTTACGCTTATTTGTCATTCTCGAGGTCTGAACAGTAGTAGGAGAAAGTCCGACAACTGTCGACAGTGCTAGCAAGCAGCACTTACTCACCAATAACTAGTTTGGGTTCCACCATGACCACGCGGCTTCAGACCTCATTACAGCCTTGGTTCAAACATGGACAAAAGAGCTGAATTCCAGAGGTGAGAGTGACTGTTCTTGACATTAAGGCAGCATTTGACCGAATGTGGTATCAAGGAGCCCTAGTAAAATTGAAGTCAATGGGAATCAGGGGAATGACTCTCCACGGGCGCGAGTCATACCTAACACAAAGGAAGATGGTTGTGGTGGTTGGAGGCCAATCATCTCAGCCCAGGACATCGCTGCAGGAGTTCCTCAGGGCAGTGTCCTGGGCCCAACCATCGGCAGCTGCTTCATCAATGACCTTCCCTCCATCATATGGTCAGAAGTGGGGATGCTTGCTGATGACTGCACAATGTTCAGTTTCATTTACAACTCCTCAGATAATGAATCAGTCTATGCCCACATGCAGCAAGACCTGGACGACATTCAGGCTTGAGCTAATAAGTGGCAAGTAACATTCGCGCCACACAAGTGCCAGGCAATGACTATCTCCAACAACCACTGCCCTTTGACATTCAACGGCATTACCATTGCCGAATCCCCCACCATCAACAGCCTGGGGGTTACCATTGACCAGAAACTTAACTGGACCAGCCACATAAATACAATGGCTACAAGAGCAGGTCAGAGGCTGGGTATTCTGTGGTGAGTGTCTCACCTCCTGTCTCCCCAAAGCCTTCCCACCATCTACAAGGCACAATTCAGGAGTGTGATGGAATACTCTCCATTTGGCTGGATGAGTGCAGCTCCAACAACACTCAAGAAGCTCACCACCATCCAGAACAAAGCAGCCCACTTGTTGGCACCCCATCCACCACCTTAAACATTCACTCCCTCCACACCGTGGCTGCAGTGTGTACCATCTACAAGATGCACTGCAGCAACTTGCCAAGGCTTCTTCGACAACATCTCCCAAACCCATGACCTCTACCACCTAGAAGGACAAGGGCAGCAGGCGCATGGGAACACCATCACATCCAAGTTCCCCTCCAAGTCACACACCATCCTGACTTGGAAATATATTGCCATTCCTTCATAATCACTGGGTCAAAATCTATGGGAGCAGCTTCACCGCACGGACTGCAGCGGTTTAAGTAGGCAGCTCACCACCACCTTCTCAAGGGCAATTAGGGATGGGCAATAAATGCTGGCCTTGCTAGTGAAGCCCACATCCCAGGAATGAATAAAAAGAATGTCAACATGGTTTTATGAAAGGGAAATAGTGTTGAATACATTTATTGGAGTTTTTCAAGGATGTAACTAGCAGAGTAGATAAGGGGAACCAGTGGATGTCATATATTTGGATTTTCAATAGGCATTCAATAAGGTGCCACATAAAGGTTGCTATGCAAGGTAAGGGCTCATGGGGTAGGGTGTAATATATTAGCATGGATAGAGGATTGGTTAACAGACAGAAAACAGAGATTAGGGATAAACAGTTCATTTTCAGGTTGGCAGGCTGTAACTAGTGGGGTGCTGCAAGGATCAGTGCTTGGGCCTCAGATATTTACAATCTATATTAATGACTTAGATGAAGGGACTGAGTGTAATGTATCCAGGTTTGCTGATGATACAAAGCTAGGTGGGAAGTAAGCTGTGAGGAGGACACAAAGCACCTGCAAAGGGATATAGGCAGGTTAAGTGAATGGGTTATAGGTGGCAGATGGAGTATAATGTGGAGAAAGGTGAGATTATTCACTTTGGTAGGAAAAATAGAGAAATAGAATATTTTTTTAAATGGTGAGAAACTATTAAATGTTGTTATTGAGAGAGATTTAGGTGTCCTTGTGCAGGAAACACAGAGAGTTAACCTCCAGGTACAGCAAGCATTTAGGAGGGCAAATGGCATGTTGGCCTTTATTGCAAGGGGGTTGGAGTACAAGGCCTTTGGCGAGACCACACCTTGAGTACTGTGCACAGTTTTGGTCTCCTTATCTGAGGAAGGATATACTTACCTTAGAGGCGGAGCAACGAAGGTTCACTAGAGTCATAGTCATAACGGCACAGAAGGAGACCATTCGGCCCATCGAGTCCATGCCGGATCTCTCCAAGTGCCCGTTAATTTTTTCCTTGATTATTGTTTCTAAAACTTTACCCACCACTGATGTTAAACTGACTGGCCTGTAGTTACTAGGATTGATCCCTGGGATGGGAGGATTGTTCTATGAGGAGAGATTGAGCCTATACTCTCTGGAGTTTAGAAGAATGAGAGGTGATCTCATTGAAACATGTAAGATTCTGAAGGGGATTGACAGGGTAGATGCTGAAAGTTTGTTTCCCCTGGCTGGAGAGTCTAGAACTAGAGGGCATAGTCTCAGGATAAGCGGTCGGCCATTTAAGACTGGAACAAAGAGGAATTTCTTCACTCAGAGGGTTGTGAATCTTTGGAATTCTCTACCCCAAAGGGCTGTGGATGCTGAATTGTTGAGTATATTCAAGGCTGAGATAGATTTTTGGATTGTAGGGGAATCAAGGGATATGGAGATAGGGTGGGAAAGTGAATTTGAGGTCGAAGATAAACCATGATCTTACTGAATGCTGGAGCAGGCTCGAGGGGCCGTATGGCCTACTCCTGCTCCTAATTCTTATGTTCTTATGTTCTTATATCTCCAAGTTAAGGAAAATGCGAATATCATTATTATCGTTGCACTGAAGCCAATATTGATTCTAGTCTCATTTTGATCAGATTTTCTGTAGTTCCTTTAGAGTAAGCAAAGACTGAATTAGAATCAATGTGCAGTTTCCTTTCAATGAGGGTCATTTTGACTTTGGGTGTTAGTGTAAAACAGGTAATATCGATTCAGCCACCCATTATACATCTCTCCCAATTTTCATTTCGATTGACTTCAAAAGAAATAAAAATCAGGAGAGATGTATAATGGGTGGCTGAATCGATGTCGCCCATTTTACACTATCACCCTAAGTCAAAATTACCCCCAATCATTTACTGGCCACCTATATTAGGTCTTTGTAAGTATCTTTTGGAAGGCATTACCTGTACTTGTTTTTTAATTGCTACTTTCTCATTAATCAGACTCTGCATTATCACTGAATTCTTAGGGCATAGGTTTCCATTACAAAATACAATTCAACACCAAAATTCCAAAATTAGTCATGGAAAAAAAAGTAAAAAAGAGAGCAAGGTTATTAAAATAAATGAAACCAAAGAAGCGTGAAAATCATGTAAATTGGGAATTTGCATAATACTAAGAATCTGCAAGTCAGACACGCTGCAGGGATGTCATGAACAGAGAAAACAGATGTACAAAGGTCGAGAAGCGATATGTGGAAATTTATGAGGTCTGTAGCGATGATAAAAGAGACAACATTTAAGAGAAAGGCAACAACAGCTAAACAGGAATCAGAGGACCAGAGCTCAGTGCTGCGCTGTGAGCCTTTGTGTGATACGGTGAAGGTAATGACCACTACCATTGTTCCTTATTTCAAAAGGTGTTACATTGCATGTTGTAATTACGTTCTGTGGGGGAGGGGATAATTGTCTCAGCTATTATTCACTGAGATACCTTACTAACTTGACGCTATGAAAGCAATTTAATAATACAGTAATAACGTAATAAGAACAATCCCTGAAAAGAGCTTAAAATGGAGAGGCACACACTCCTTGTAGCCAAAGCTTTCTATAGCACAGAGCACTGGTAATTGCATCAATTGCTTTTTAAAAAATATTATTTCAAGGATTAATTTTAAGTAGTTGTAATTATATATGGCTCCATACAGGTACATGAGCTCATCCTAATATAAGGTGTCTCAAATATAAGTTACTTATGATAGGTAAGATGGCATTTTTATGAAACTACCATTACTTTAGATCATAGAATCATACAGCACTGGAGATCATTCAGCTATCGTGCCTCCGCTGGCTCTTTGAAAGAGATTTCAAATTAGTCCCACTGCTCTGCTCTTTCCACATGGCCCTGTAATTTTTTTCCTTTTCAAGAGTTTATCCAATTCCCTTTTGAAAGTTACTATTGAATCTGCTTCCACCGCCCTTTCAGGCAGTACATGCCTGATCACAGCAACTAGCTGCATTAAAATAATTCTCTTTTCCCCTCTGTTTCTTTTGCCAATTAGCTTAAATCTGTGTCCTCTGATTACCAACCTTCCTGCCACTGGAAACAGTTTCTCCTTATTTACTCTATCAAAACCTTCTAATGGAAAAGAAAATCGGGTGGAGTGTAACATGGGCTTCCAATGCGCTGTTCACACTACCACCCATGATGAATTTCACCCTCATTGGTGCAGTAACAGGCAGTAAAACAGTGTAGCTCTTTAATGCACCACAGGTGAACTCTGCCTGGCTGTTTAGATGGGGCACTGAGCAAATGCAGAGTCCTGTCCCCACAGGGAGGGAAGAAAAATCTAAAGTTAAACCCCGTTAGGCTACGTTTATGCATTTTCAAGTGACTGCCTCAAGAATACAATGGATGTGCCGCACTGAGACCTGGTTGTTATGGCACTGGCACATTAAATTCAAACACATGAACCCAAAGGCATAGATAAGAATAGCGCTCATGCTAGCTCCTGCACCCATGGACCAAGAATCAGGGAGCAGCAAGTAACACTCAGTCGGTCAGGCAGCATCTGTGGAGAGAGAAACAGAGTTAACGTTTCAGGTCGATGACCCTTCGACAGAACTGGAAAAAGTTACAGGTGTAACAGGTTTTTAAGCAAGTGTAGGGGCAGGGAAAGGGGGCAGGGGAGGAAAGAACAAAAGGGAAGATCTGTGATAGGATGGAAGGCAGGAGAGATTAAAAGACAAAAGGGAAGATGGTGCAAGGCAAAAGGAGATGGTAATGGGACAAGTTAAGAAACAAAAGATGACTCTAGATGAGGTGTAAATGACAATGGCAGAATCATCAACAGGGGCCATGTGAGGGAAGAAAGAAAACATAGGGGCCGAGGTTATGGTCTGAAATTGTTGAACTCGATGTTGAGTCCAGAAGGCTGTAAAGTGCCTAATCGAAAGATAAGGTGCTGTTCCTCGAGCTTACGTTGAGCTTCGTTGGAACAGTGTAAGATGCCGAGGTCAGAGTGGGAGTGGAGCAGAGAGTTAAAGTGACAGGCGACCGGAAGCTCAGGGACATGCTTACGGATTGAATGGAGGTGTTGCGCAAAGTGGTCACCCAATTTGCGTTTGGTCTCCCCAATGTAGAGGAGACCGCATCGTGAGCAGCGAATACAGTATACTAAATTGTGAGAAGTACAAGTAAATTGCTGTTTCACCTTAAGGAGCCCTGGACAGTGGGAAGGGAGGAGGTAAAAGGGCAGGTGTTGCATCTCCTGCGCTTGCGTGGGAAGGTGCAGTGTAAGGGGAAGGGGTGTTGGGGGTGATAGAGGAGTGGACTAGGGTGTTGCAGAGGGAGCGGTCCCTTCGGAATGCTGAAAGGGGAGGGGAGGGGAAGATGTGTTTGGTGGTGGGATCACACTGGAGGTGGTGGAATTTTTTTTTTTACATATTATTTTCCTTTTCTGTTTATTTCTCTCACATGGCAGCTGTTGATGATTCTGCCATTGCCATTTACACCTCATCGAGAGTCATCTTTTGTTTCTTAATTTGTCCCATTACCATCTCCTTTTGCCTTGCACCATCACCTCTTTTGTCTTTACTCTCTCCTGCCTTCCATCCTATCACAGACTGTGGTAACACTTTTCAGCTTCCTGTATGACATCACTTCCTGTAATCAGTCCAGGATAAATACTGGACTGATCAGTTAGCTCTGGAAGAGGCATAGGGTAAGACCTCTTTTGTATGCAGCACCGTTTTAAGTTGATTAAAGCTTACATTAAGTTTACCACGCGTAAGGCTCATTCTTACGACAATTTAATCAACTTTTGAAAAACTTCGCACTCAAACTTTTTGGACGAACTCGGAGCTAAGGATCCAGGGAATCACCCATCATGGAAAACATCCTTAAACCATCGCGTCTTGACTTGGACCCAAACACCCCAGCAGCCGGTAAGGTGTGGAAACACTGGTATCGCACGTTTGAGAATTTTCTTGAGTATTGCAAAGCTGATGATAACTCAAAGTTGCGGATACTCATCAACTGTGTCACCCCGAATGTATTTCAGTATGTGGAAGACTGGGACAGTTATGAGGAGGCAATTCAGACGCTTAAGAGACTATATACTAAGACACCGAATGAGGTCTATGCTAGACATCTACTAGCTACAGCCCAACAAGGGCCGGAGGAATCCATTGATAAATTCCTCCAAGAGCTTCGCAGGCTTAGTATGGACTGTAACTTTCGGGCAGCCTCAGCTGAGCTATACCGCGAAGAAATGATCCGTGATGCGTTCATCTGCGGGCTTGCCTCCCCATTTATACGCCAGCGTCTACTGGAAAGTAAGACACTTGAGCTGCAGAGAGCTTATGACCTGGCTTGCTCTCTAGATCTGGCAAAAAGAAATGCAGACCTTTTTACAGTGCCCAGACCTCGGTCTGCTGCCTTAACTACAGTCAGGCAATTTAAGAGGCCACAGGTGAACTCTATTAGGGAGGACTTTATCCCTGACGATCGATCTGATGACTTCACTGATGAAGAGGATGATGACCCCACTGTGGCAGCCTCTTGGCAATCTAAGAAATGCTTTTTTTGTGGTGATGAGTTTCACCCTCGGAGATTCTGCCCTGCTCGCAATGCGTTTTGCAGTCATTGCAACAAAAAGGGTCATTTTGTAAAGGTTTGCCTATCAAGAGCCTCTACGAGGGCTTATCAAGCTAAGTCCTACCGAACTGCCCCAGTAAGGGCCTATCAGGATGTTCCAACTAAAAACTATCGTGCTTCCTCTCGGGTTTTTTCTCGAAGAAACACACCTAGAATTTCAGCCACTCTTTGTGCAACGACACCAATTACAGCTGCTTGTCCTCAGAATCTATTCCATGCAGCTACAAAAACATCAATTAATGGACATACTTTAGATGCCTTAATTGACTCAGGTAGCACTGATAGTTTCATTAGGGAACAGACTGTTGCACAGTTAAAGCTACATGTTTTTCCATCGGACCAGGCAGTTGCGATGGCTCAGTCATCACTTAATACCAGAATTTCTGGCTTCTGTGTAGTTGAAATAATGCTTAAAGGTCACAGGTATCCCTCCACCCGGCTTTCGGTGCTCAAGGACTTATGTAGTGATCTTATCTTAGGGCTGGATTTTCAAAAGCAGCATAAGAAGCTTACCATTGAGTTCGGCGGATCCAAACCTGAACTCACTATTTCTAATATACGACCTCGATTACCGTTCTGTGCCTTGTCAGCAGCTTCACTGGATGAACCCTCACTGTTTGCCAGTATCCCTCCTCGATGCAAACCGATTATAACAAAGTCACGCCGTTTCAGTCAGGAAGACCAGTCTTTTATTGCGGCTGAGATTTCTCGGCTTTTAGCAGAGGATATCATCGAGCCTTGTTCGTCGCCATGGCGCGCCCAGGTCGTTATTGTTAAGAACCCTCTACAACCTCACAAGAAACGGCTGTGCATTGACTATTCACAGACCATCAATCAGTATACGGACTTGGACGCATACCCATTGCCGCGCATCGATGATATGGTTAATAAATTGGCTGAGTACACGGTGTTCTCGACTTATGATCTGAAAAGCGCCTATCATCAGGTACCCTTGAAGGTCTCAGACAAGCAGTATACAGCCTTTGAAGCCAATGGGCGGCTGTATCAATTTCGTCGCCTCCCCTTTGGGGTCACTAATGGAGTGGCTGTCTTCCAGCGAGCAATGGATGACCTGGTCAAACAGGAAGACTTGAAGGATACGTTTCCTTATCTGGACAATATTACTGTCGCAGGTCGCAATCAGCAGGAACATGACGCCAATCTCCAACGATTTTGGGATGCACTCCAGCACCGTAATTTGACATTGAATGCGGCTAAATCCATTGAGTCACAACCAACTATCAACATCCTTGGCTATTGTGTGGGCAATGGCATCATTAAACCTGACCCTGAAAGGCTTCGCCCACTCCAAGAACTCCCGCCACCTAAGAATCCGGCCTCCTTGCGCCGGGCCCTCGGCCTGTTTGCATACTATGCGAAATGGATTCCTAACTTCTCGGACCGAATCCAACCTCTACTGAAGGCCAGCACATTCCCACTAGACACAACGGCTGTTGCAGCCTTTAACCTCCTGAAAAAGCAGTTGGAGAAAGCGGCTCTTCACTCCATCGATGAGAGTCTTCCTTTCGTGGTTGAGTGTGATGCCTCGGAGGTGGCAATCTCAGCCACTCTGAATCAGGAAGGTCGTCCGGTGGCATTTTTGTCCAGGACTTTTCAAGGGGCTGAGCTACATTATCCTCCAGTCGAGAAAGAAGCTACAGCCATCATAGAGGCAGTACGGAAGTGGAGTCATCTCCTGGCTCGCCAGCACTTTACCTTAATCACGGACCAGCGATCGGTCGCCTTCATGCTCGATAATCGAAAACGGACCAAAATTAAAAATAATAAAATCCAGCTTTGGCGGCTGGAATTGGCCTCTTTTGGTTACACCATCCACTATCGACCTGGCAAGGAGAATGTGGCTCCGGATACCCTCACACGAGCATTCTGCTCCGCCATGGCACCCTCTACGCTCGTAGACATCCATGATGGGTTGTGTCATCCAGGCGTTACTCGCATGCTGCACTTCGTGCGGTCCCGAAATCTCCCATTCTCTACCGGGGATGTAAAGAAGATGTGCTCGGACTGCAGAGTCTGTGCGGAATTGAAACCTCGGTTTTTCCGCCCCTCGGGTGGTATACTCATACATGCGACCCAGCCAATGCAAAGGCTTAGCATCGATTTTAAGGGGCCGTTGCCCTCTTCGACTCGCAACACTTATCTATTAACAATGGTTGATGAGTATTCTCGTTTTCCGTTTGCCTTTCCCTGCCCCAATATGCTGACAACCACGGTTATCAGCTGCCTTGAACAGGTATTTGCTTTCTGTGGCATGGCATCCTATGTTCATTCAGATCGGGGCCCTTCTTTTATGTCGGGAGAACTCAAGGCCTATCTCTCGGAACGGGGTATTGCTGCCAGCAAAACGACGCCTTATCATCCGGTTGGGAATGGGCAAGTCGAGCGTTTTAACGCTATCATCTGGAATGCGGTACGTCTGGCTTTGAGATCTCGGGGCCTACCCAACCAGCAATGGGAAGCAGTACTTCCAGACGCATTACACTCCACACGGTCCCTCCTTTCGACCGCCACAAATACGACGCCTCATGAACGGTTCTTCCGATTTCAGCGTCGCTCATCCTATGGGACATCTCTCCCGTCGTGGCTGACTACACCGGGACCAGTGCTACTCCGAAGATATGTCCGGGCGTCTAAGAATGACCCCCTGGTAGATGAGGTTGAGCTCACTGACGTCAACCCTACCTACGCCTATATTCGGTATCCTGACGGTCGGGAATCTACCGTGTCATTGCGGGATCTGGCTCCCTGCCCGCCGAAACATAGAGGGACACCAGGGGATGATATTGTACCAGGCACATCTCTGGGCTTGCCAGGTGCCTCTCATCATGATCGGGATCTGACGCCGGCTGGTACCTCACTCCAGCGTGCCGACCTGGGGCAGACTGACTATGAGCCCGTCGGGGCTCGCACGCGCAGCCACGATCAACCCTGTACCGTACGCTCAGAAACGGATCTGCCACAGCCCTGCCCGACACCCATTCGGGTACCAGTACACGGTCAGGATCGTTCTGACCCCTCACAGAGCGGGCTGGAGCACTCGGACTCTGGTCCATGGCCCGCAGCGGGTAAACGGGCTAGGGGCCCTCTACCGCTACGAGAACCCAAACGGGTGCGGCTCTCCCTCATCCAACGGCTACGAAATGGAGGGAGCATTCCGGCCTCCTAATCTTTTGGGGGGGGAGAATGTGGTAACACTTTTCAGCTTCCTGTATGACATCACTTCCTGTAATCAGTCCAGGATAAATACTGGACTGATCAGTTAGCTCTGGAAGAGGCATAGGGTAAGACCTCTTTTGTATGCAGCACCGTTTTAAGTTGATTAAAGCTTACATTAAGTTTACCACGCGTAAGGCTCATTCTTACGACACAGACCTTCCCTTTTGTTCTTTCCCCCCTCCCCCCTTCCCTGCCCCACACTTGCTTAAAAATCTGTTATATCTGTAACTTTTTCCAGTTCTGACGAAGAGTCATCAACCTGAAATGTTAACTCTGTTTCTCTCTCTACAGATGCTGCCTGACCTGCTGAGTATTTCCAGCGTTTTCTGTTTTTATTTCAGATTTCCAGCATCCGCAGTATTTTGCTTTTGTAGCAGCAAGTAGCAGACTGGCTTTAGAGAATAATATAGGACAGAGGGAAAGTTACCACAAATATGTAGTGGGTGAGTCAGATCCAGTTTTAAACACAGTCCGACGCCATGCAGCTACCCAGAACAGTGGAAGACTGGAAAGTGGGAACGGGCTAAGAGCAGAAATTTTGATATCAAATTCTTGAGCTATGATAATTTTTCGCCATCCCCATGCATTTAGATATATTGCAGCTGCATTGTAAATGCAAACTTTGATAATTCATGCTGTGATTGATAGTGAGTAAAAAGTAAAAACGGCAATGGAAAACACGACTCCAACCTGCTGTGTACGCGCCCGTTGCCGTTTTTACGTTAGCAGGCTTTGAGACGTCCAAGTGTCCTGCCGTGGAGAGGCGGGACACTTCATTAAAATATTGAAATCGTGCTCCAACAGGGCAATTGGGAGTCTGATTTAAATTTTACAGTTGCTGCGCCGGTTTCCCAGGGGTCAGGAAACATGGCAGTGAAAGGGAGGCCGGGGCTGTCGGCTCCACAAGTTAAGTGTCTTTTACAGCATTCTTTGTGGGACAGGAGGAGCAGGAGTTCCTGCCACCCCCCCCCCCCCACCCCCGGTCCCTCAAGAAAACTTTCAGCTTCCCCTCTACTGATCATGGCCTCTCTCACCACCCCCTCCCCCCCCCCACCCCCCCGGCCACAATGGCCTCTCTTCCGCACCCCCAGCCCCCTGACCAAGCGCCGGTCTTCCCTCCATCCAGTTTCCAGGGACCATCCCCAGGGTTTTCCCGCCCGACAAACATGAATAAGAAAATTATAATGTGGTCCTGCCATTAACCTCCACCTCCCCGGCCTTACCGGGTTCTTCTGCCATTTTCGGCCTTCCCCGCACCCTCCCCGCCTCCCTGGAAGTAGCGGGACCTTTGTGTTTGATTCAATCTGATGTGTACTGATTCACATATAATTACAACTACTTGAACATTGAAATTATATATTTTTTACAATTACCTGTAAGTGATTGTCCTTTGTTATAAAATGATTTTCCAGGTTAGTGAATGTGTGATTGCTGGATAATAATGCAAGAATCTATAATTAAAGCTGTTTGCACCAGAATATTATTTCTATTTATTCAGCCTGCTGTACCAATATTTATCTGATTTGGTATAGAGAAAGCATCCATAATAATTACAATATAACTAATGCACAGTACTAAACAACACATTTTGATTACAATTCTAATTATATTCGGCTAACAGTGTTGCAAAGTTATCTCGTCATTTAGCTTACTGTTAGCATGCTGCAAGTCACGGGGAGTCATAGTTTGCAAAACAAAGAAATGATTCCTGCTCCAAAAGGCAAAGCACTTTTTTTTTGAGATTTCACAAAAATGTAATACGTAAATGACAACATTTAAATTGTGGACCGATTCAAATAAAGCAGATCTGGAATGGGCTGTCACTTTGAAATGGATAAAGGGAAAATTTGCCAGTTTGTTTATCTTGCTCTTGAGTGACACCACTTAGAAGGATATTCTGTGACTGAATTTCCTCAGTCCCTTCAAGTCTGAGTGCTAAGCATGTAAGATTGCATTAGAAGTGCGTTCTCCCATGTCGGTCCCAAATTTGCACAATTCCTCTCTGGATCATTTGATCTCAGTGGGTATGGATCTGGCATATATGGTGTTCAACCACTGGACACATGCTGACTGTTTAGAGGAAGTTGTTGTGTGATGGGGGAGTGATTTAAAGGGATATGTGTCTGGTTACCGTCTCTATGGACTGGCTGACTTGGTTGCCTTTCAGTGAGTGATTTGAGTGCTTTGTTGGGCTGTTATTGGCAACTTTCATTGAATTTCATTGACCTCTAATTCTGTACTTTTATTGTATATAAACACACACCCTTATAAGATGCAGATTGGTAGGTTGCATTACAAGTTAAGGCCTGTATAGCACAGCTTAGTTAGAGGATGTTACTTAATATAGCAGATAGGATTTACCCTGGAAGTCATGTCCTAGACAGTTCTTTGGTGCTAAGTACATCTTAAAATCGCTCAGTTGAATGCAGGTGCAGCAGGCTAATCTGGTCTAATTTAAGGAGAGATTACTATACACTGACATTTGTTCTATATTGATTATCAAGGCCATGACTTTTTTACATGCAGTATGTTAAGTTTATTTTCTGAAGACCTAGAGATAGCAGCCAGGTATTGATTTCATAGTGCAGCTGAAGTAGCTAGACTCGCACAAATAAGAAGCAAAGCTCAAGCTTACAGTTTTAGGGGAAGTCTCGCAGTAAAAGTAAATTATTTTTGGTTTCCCCAGAGTGTTAGCTACAAAACATATTGGCCCTGAATTTGAGGTCGGTACTCTCTATAGCATGCGCTAAATCCCGAACTTGCAATCTGTCAAGTTCCGCACGTTTCACCTACCCATTGAAATCAACGTGCTGGCGAAAAGTTGGGCTAATTGCCCACCTACTGCGCATTAATTACCCTGAATTTTTACGGCTGCTGCACAGCGTAAGGGGGTGGGGGGGATGAAAACATTGTATTAATTTTGAGCAAGGTTTATGCTACAGCCCATCAAAAGCATCCTAATTGAGTTTTATGGTTTTAAGGACACCTTTAGTAAAAATTATCTCAAGCCTTTTCAGTGTTTGATTGAATTCTATTAATGTTAAAATCTTGGTTTGTGTGTTATTATTGAAATGATCGTAATTTATTAATAAAATAGCATTTCTGGCTGCTAAATAATGTAAATTAGTTTTTTTTAATAGTCAGCAATTTAAAAGCCGAAGCCTGGGACATCAAATCGTTTATCAAAACTTATGCGAATTGAAGAAAGATGCTGCAATCTGTTGGAAAGTGCAGTGTGACAGTAAAAATAAACCAGGTCAGCTGCTCAGATGAACTTTCTGCAAAGCTTAATGCAACACGGTGGCATAGTGGTTAGCACTGGTGCCTCACAGCGCCAGAGACCCGGGTTCGAATCTGACCTCGGGTGACTGTCTGTGTGGAGTTTGCACATTCTCCCCGTGTCTGCGTGGGTTTCCTCCGGGTGCTCCGGTTTCCTCCCACAGTCCAAAAATGTGTGGGTTAGGTTGATTTGGCTATGATAAATTGACCCTTAGTGTTAGGGGGGATTAAATATGTGGGGTTATGGGGATAGGATGGGATATGTTAGGGGGAATTAAATACGTGGGGTTACAGGGGTAGGGTGGGATATGTGTACTGTGGGGATTAAAGCAGGGACAGGGTACTGGATTTGGATGATCAGCCATGATCGTATTGAATGGCGGAGCAGGCTCGACGGGCCGAATGGCCTACTCCTGCTCCTAGATTCTATGTTTCTATGTTTCTATGTTTCATTGGAGATTTCTATGTTTCCTGATTAGCTAAGAGTCAGGGAGTGAAAGGAGCAGAGTGGCCCATGTGATCCCAGGTTCGCATATGCACAATGGTGCGCCCCCCGGGATCCGTGAGCCACTACGCTGTGCCCTGCTCCGCAGCATCTGAAAGCAAGTTTTCACTTGGGGCTTCGCACGAGGTAAGTGCGGATTTCGTTCGGATGTTGGTGGCGTACTCCTTAGCTATGCTGCCGACCGCAAATTCAGGGCCAATGTTTAAAAATGACTAAATGGATCTACGTGCTGTCCAATTTAAATATAATAAAGAGTTTTCAGTCAAATGACATCAGAAAACTGGAAGTCAATGTAGCAGCATGATTTCATACAACAGTCCTTTTAATTTGTGTAAGCTGTTCTCTCCAGAGTAAATTCTCTCTACTATACGATGTAACATTACGTACCCTGTAATTTGGTTGACTTTGTACAATAGTATTTTGTGGGAAGTAGATGAGGCATTATATCACAGGATACTGTGGTTAACTCTGTGGTCAATATATTTGAAAAGGTTGAAATATATTTTTCAAAAATAATCATTTGGTTAATTAGGTAATGCAAGCATACATTCTTGATGTACTTTTTTAATGTATTTTTTCCAACACTGTCCTCCATTCCAAGAAAGAAAGAACTTGAATGTTTTATAGCACCTCGCGAAATCTCAAAGTGCTTTACAGACAATTTGTGCACATCAAGATCTGAATTATCATCTATTTATTTTGTTACTGAATTATTAATGCTGAATTACAGTAATACACTAAGCTGTCTTTACAACTTCTGTTATTCATTTTGTTAAGCAATTGAAATTCATTATAGCCAAGGAATGGGTGGTGTCAGTACAAAAGTTGGAGAATTAGTGCCAGGCGCAAATGCTTTAGACTGCATGAAAAATTTGTGCTCTCTGCTCAATAAAATGATTGGAATCCTAAATCAAGTCTTAAAACCCAAGCTCATTGGCATTGTACTTAAAGGGTGGACCAATATCGGGTGCAGTCTAATCGCAAGTCATGATTGCCACAGGCTTTTTTCATTACTTAAAGGGGAGGTTCATTGATGCTGCAGCACCTCATTCTCAGCATTGCTGGCTGTGCAGCTGCCTCAGCAAGCAGAAGCAGAACAAGGAGAAGGAGCCGGAGGATTGAACCAAGTGTGCTCATGGCAGGTCCACGCCTCAGAGAGAGAGCCCGCAGACTCTGCGATGAATCATTGGAGGCATTGGTGTTCACTGTGGAGAGACGGAGGGCGGTGCTCTACCTGACAAGTGGCAGGAGGCCCTCACCACAAGTCTTCCACACCATGTGGAGGGAGGTAGTGCAGCATGTCTCAGGTAGCACTGCGGTCCCTAGGATCCACACACAGTGCAGGAAGAAATTAACGACCTCACTCAGGTGGTCAGAGTGAGTGAATGCTTCAACAAATGCTACATACCACCATTTGTACCACAATCTTCACACACTGCCCAAAAGCACCACACCCCCAGCACTCACCCACCAACGATCTTTACCTACCAACACTCACACTCACATCTCACACCTTGCACACAATGACAGCTATGGCAGGCACATCACCCAAACACATTGCTCCACACTCACTCACACACTTTCCTTTTCTCTTGTAGGCCAAGGTGGAGAAAAAAAGGAGGGAGCAGGAGCGCACAGGCGGGGGGCAAGCCGACACCCAACCAGTGTCTGCACTGGAGAATCGAGTGCTGCAGATTATTGGGTGCTAGGTGGTGGGGCTGTGGCCACCAGCGACGTTGAGCCCTTTGGGGACAACAATGGTATGTTCATCGCTACTCCTTCTTCTCACATCCCACTTCCCCCTCACCCCACAAGTATTTTGCACTTTCCAGCTAATCATGCTGTATGCATGCATTTCTCCCTTCCTGCCACCACCCCCTTCCCCTCACCTTAACCCGACTCTTGTGCCTTTATGCTTTCAGATAATCAGGAAACACCTGAGCAGCCTGTCCCTCAGGGCACTGTAGAGAGCGAGGCGTGTGAAGAGGAGGAGGAAGAACACATCGTGAAACTGCATCTCTCACCCGCAGACACCAGCTCAGATACTGGCACTATGCATCCTTTAGAGGCTAGTATAGTAGTGGGATTTGCACAGGGTGAGGCACCGGGGACGAATGGGCTGCAGTAAGGCCAGGGGGAAAGGGTAGCTCGGGGGCCAGTTCCCCAGAGGGCGAGTGCGCGCGCGAGTTCTGCTGCACAGGACTCAGATGAGGACCTCGATGAGGAGGCCTTTAGAAGAAGGGTGATGAGTATGCACACGGCGATGATAGTTGCAATGGCAAGGGTGCCCGAGAGCCTCTCAGCAATGGTAAGAAGCGTGGAGGAGTCCGCTTCCAACATTGCACAAGGCTCTGCGCACGCCATGGAGACCATTATTTCCAGTCTGCAAAGGATGGTAGACTCCCAGAGAGATCGTGGTGACCCAGACCTGATGCCGCATGTGATGGATGATCTGGCAGCTTCCATTGCTGCACAGGCGGAAGCCACCCAAAGTCTTAGGGCTGTAATGCAGTCTATGCTTGGTGGCACCCAATCTCAGACTGTTCTCATGCAGTCTCAGCTTGATGCCACGCAAGCTCTGACTGCTGCCATCGTGGCAGGGTCTACCACCGTCGACCAGGGCTTTCACGGTGTCGCAGCAGGCCAGCAATCTGTGCTTCAACAGATTGCTAGGGATGCTGAGGTGCTGCCCCGGGGGAGGGGCAGGTGGTCAGTGGAGCAGGAACCTGCTGTCCTCTCTCAGGATGACAGCATTCCTGCTCCCATCACTGCCACACCGCTACTGCCCTTGTCGCTGCCTGTCATCCAGCCAGCCCAGACTGCTGCCGCCCATGCTGAGGTGGTGTAGTCTACAGCCGAGTCTTTCAGGTCGAGAGCTGGTCAAGGACGTCCTGCAAGGCCATCTGAAGTTTCCCACATGGACACTCAGCATTGGGTGAAACTAACAAAAACCATGAAACTACACTAACTTGACAGCTGCGAGTGATTACTGATGATCCCTTTAAATAACATCCCTGGAGCTGGCTTCCTGGTGCTGCACGCCAGCTCTCCCCATCGGTGTTTAATCTAGGCTGCGAGGTAAGTGGTGAGAATCAATTTTGCAAATCGGGCGGTCAGTGAGCATTGCACATTCACTGACGTCACGATCTCCCTGGCGTTGACGTTCTCGGCGATACCTCTTACTGGCAGCACTACGGGGTGGGGGGTCAGATTTTGCGTGTGGTGCTGGATTTTCCTCACCCCGGCGATACTGGTTTAGCACCCTATTAGCAGCATCTACTGGTGCTAAGGAAGGCGCTCAGGGGATGAATTTTTCCCCCCCTTTGTCTATTAATTATTTATTATCCTAATTGCTAGGTGACCCTGTCTATGCCTATAAATGTCTATTAATTGTTTAAATTTAAGTTGTGGTAATCGTGGTTTGTAGTCATTAAAAAGTTGTTATTAAATGACTTGTTGTCTGACTTCTTCTTGGTTGATTTGGTAAGAAAGGTTTCATTCATTCACTCAGTAGCTTGTGAGTATCCTCATTGGGAATTGGTAAGGTGAACTCAAACTCAATCTGAACTGGGTGATATAAGACACTCCTAGACCTCAGCTAGGTGATAAAGCCCAGACGGTTCCTCGTGAGGAGTTGTAGGGAAAATGCCTCGTAAATTGCTTGAATTAGGTTCTGAAAACGGAGCTTCAGTAAAAGTAGCCACACAACATGGAGTCAGTAGTTAAACTGAATTCTGGGAAATGGCTATGAAAACAAGACTAATTAAAACCCTGAGGATGTTTCTTTAAAAAGAACAGTCCTCGCTAGTGATAAGACAGCTAACACTGAGACTGAGCTCAGGAATAGCCTGTTAGTGGGACATAAATGTGTCATACCTTATCTGGTGCTGTGTCGGACCCTTTGTTAAAAGGAAGATTTGGAAAATTAGGGAGTAAAAATGGAACTTGGTAGAGCTAGGTATCTGTGCCTCATTGATTTTGACATCTTCCAGAACCTTTGCATAATTCTTAGAAGTGACTGACACCAAAAGAGGTGAAACCTTTAGATACATGTGTCACCCAAATTGGTCAATTACATGGATGGCATTTTTCTTTGAATTTAACGTATTTAAAGGGAGTACTTGACACATCTCCAGCAGATTTGCTTTGTTTTTGTTAGATGTTGTTTCTTTCTGTAGTTAAAGCAGAAGATTCTCTTTGTCGTCTTGTGTAGTAATCTTTACCGAGCAGATGTGAAAGCATACTTTCACAAGCACAAAGTATATCCAAAGTAAGAGGTTATCTAGGTCAAAGTGTAAGGCTACACTTGTCAGTTACAGGCAGAGGTAAGTTTGCTATTTAATTGTACAAGTTGACGAAGACCCAGGAAGGTGAGAGCTAAGCCAGCCAGCTACAGTCACTCATGCGTAAAGTGGATTCAGCTGGAACAGAGTGAAACAGGTAACCGCACCATGAAGAGGTTCATTAACTTGACATTCCGGAAGTTAATGGAAGGAAGAAGATCAACTCGACCTTGCTGCTCGTAAGGACAAGATTCATACACGTTCTGGAAACATTGGCCTGCATTTTAATGGGAATGCGGATTGGCAGCGGGGCAGGGGGGGGCGTCTCTGAAGTGGCCGGGAAACCCGGGAGAACTGGTTTCCCACAGAATTTAACGGCAGGGCCTGATTTGCATGGGAAACCTCTGTTTCCCACCCACAGCCAGCCAGATTGAGAGGCTGACTGGCTGTGGCGGCGGTGGGGGGGTGGGTGGTAGGCCTGTGGCACTCGGTTGCAGAAAGGAGAGAGGGAGAGGGAGGGATCGAGTGGGCTGCCAGAGGAGCAGGGCAGTGGGGGGGGGGGGTCCGAAACGATCTGGAGTGGGGAGCAGCACGATCGGAGGAGCGGGGGAGGGGGTTGATAATGATCGGAGGGCTGAGAGCAGTACGGGGGGGGCGGGTGAGCATCGGAGGGCCGGGAGCAGCAGATCAAGGGGCCAGGAGCAGCATGGGGGCTGTAGGAGCATGGGCGGGAGGGAGGCCTTGTGAGGGGGATCACAGGTCTGGGGGGGAATCGGAGACCTCGTGGAGGGGGGTCTCTGAACATGGGGGGTGGGTTAGGCAGGGACACTGGATCCAGAAGGTAAATGTAAAGGCACTTACTTCCTGGATCCAGCAGTTCTCGCTTTACTTTAGCTGGTGGGTAAATTTAAAATGGAGGTTTAATCTGAGGCACGGCAGCCTCATTATAATATTTAAATTGAAGACCCGTCTCCTGGGAGTAGGTTGGCTGCCCGCCCCCCCGTCCCGCCTCCATTAAAACCGGAGGTGGGCGGGTTGTATCTGGGTTCTGGTCAGGATTCAAACGTTTAACACTCTGGCCTAGTAATTGGATATAGCCCAAAAACGGGTGGTGTCATGGCCCAGCGCTATTAAGATGTGCTGAGTGAAACTGGTGTAGGTAGCACGCAAAATTCGTGCTCAGTCCTCATTAACATGATTATAGTGCTGATCTCAGCGCTAAAACCGCTGCTCATTGGCTTACAGCCCAACAGGTGGGCCAATATCGGGTGCAGTCTAATTCCCAGTCATTTTTGGCCTAGGCTTTATTCAGTACTTAAAGGGGAGGTGCATTGATGCTACAGCACCTCATTGTCATTCCACTTGGAACTCCACTTGGAAGCAAACGCTACCACAAAGAGATGACTGAGCCTCAGCACAGGGAGAGAGCAAGACGATTCTCAGACGCGGCTCTGAAGGCCCTGGTGGTGGCCATGGAGAGGAGGGAGGCCATCCTCTTCCCGCAGGTTGGCAGGAAGCCATCGGCCCATAAATCCAGAAGGCTGTGGCGGGAGATTGTCGATTATGTGATGGCCACCAGTGTGGTCCCCAGGTACTCCATCCAATGACGCAAGAAGTTTAATGATCTCACACGGCAGGTCAAGGTGAGTGAAGGTTTCAGCAAATGCCACATCTCACCATCTGCACCACAAGCCTCACACACTGCTCAATGCACCACACCCCCAGCACTCACCTACCAACAATCTCTAGCTATCACCACTCACACCTCACAATCATAGCTTCACTTCACCCTCACAACCTTACCACTACTGTAAGACTCACACCCACATATCACACCTTGCACATACTGACAGCTATTCAACTATGGCAGTCACATCACCCAAACACATTGCACCACACTCAAACACACACTTTCCTTTCTCTTGCAGGCCAAGGTGGCGCATAATTGCCGGGAGCAGCGGCAGGCAGGTGGGGGCAAGCTGCATTACAGGACCTGAGCCAACTGGAGGAGCGAGTGCTGCACATCATTGGACGGGAAATCATGGAGGTCGTGGCAACCGGCGAGGTTGAAGCCCTTGGGAACTTAACGGTATGCTCATTCCTAATCCTTCTTCTCACATCCCACTTCCCCCTCATCCCACAATCCCTTCTCACTTATAAGCTACTAATGCTGTCTGCATGGATATCTTCCCCCCACCCACCTCCCCCCACCCGCCCCTCCGAGCAGCCTGTCCCCGAGGCGATGGAGGAGAGCGAGGGGCTGGAAAAAGCAGGATCTGCACAGGGTGGGGCACCGGGCATGAGTGGGCTGCAGCAATGCTAGGGGGAAAGAGGACCTCGATGGGGCGGCCTTCAGAAGATGGGTGATGAGCATGCACACCGAATTGCTCGGTGCAATGGCAAGCCTGCCAGAGAGCCTCTTGGCAATGTCAAGGAGCATGAAGGAGTCCACTTCCAACATTGGACAGGGTTCTGCGCGGAGCTTGGAGCCCATGACTTCCAGGCTGGAAAACCTGACATGATGCTACGTGTGATGAGCGATATCGCGGCCATCATTGCAGCACAGGCGGAAGTGACCCACCGTCTTCGTGCTGCAGCAGAAGCGCAGACCGCTGTGCTGCAGCCTCAGCATGCTGCCACCCAAGCTCAGACTGCTGCCATCGGGGCTGGGTTTACCACTATCGACTGGGGCTTGCAGGGTGTGCTCCAACAGATTGGTGGCAATGCTGAGGCACCACCCCAGGCGAGTGGCAGTGGCTCCGTGGAGCAGGACCCTGCTGTCCACTCTCAGGATGACAGCATTCCTACTCCCACCACTGCCACTCCGCCATTGCCCTTGTCGCTGCCTGTCAGCCAGCCAGCCCAGACTGCTGCCGCCCATGCTGAGGTGGTGCAGTGTACAGCCGGGCCTTCTAGGTCCAGAGCTGCTCGAGGTCATCCTGCAAGGCCATCGGAAGTCTGCCGCGTGGAAACTCAGCAGCCTTCCACCAGCCCTGCTGCAACTATTGGGGGAGTACTTCATAGGAGCACCAGCGCAAGAAAGGGCACCCAAACGACAGGCACTAAGGGATTGCACAAGGGTGATTAGTTGATATTATATGTGTAAATTGATTGTTGATAAATTTAATAATTTTGTTTGGAATCTTTTGTGGTGGCTCTCATTTCAGCTTTGTGCTCAGGAGGACGCTGTGATGTTCCATGGCAGAGGGATGATATAATGGGGATGTGGTTGATGGGGATGTGGTGAGCAACAGGGATCTGGGGTTTCATTCACTGGAATCGTAGTCTGATGAGGTGTTCACGTACAGCCCGTACGGAAGGGGGATTTGCTCTTTGCCTCCTCCCTTCCTCCTTGTCCTCCTCCTCTTCCTCCTCCTCCTCTCCCTCGTCCTCTTCCTGAGGTGGTCCCACAATTCCTGCTGGCAAGGGCTGTGCCCTCATGATGGCCAAGTTGTGGAGAATGCAGCTGACCACCATAAATGGGACACCCGCTCTGGCGAGTACTGGAGGGCTCCTCCCGAGTGGTCAAGGCAGCGGAACCGTTGCTTTAGCACCCCGATGGTCTGCTCGATGATGTTCCTGGTGGCAGCATGACTCTAATTATATGAGTGCTGGCCATGAGTAGTGGGGTTGCGGAGTCATCAGGCAGGTGCAGAGTGGATAGCCCTGGTCTCCGAGCAGACACCCTCGGGTTTGACGTGGTGGCTGAAAGATTGCTAGCACACCGGACTGGCGCAGGATGAAGGCATCATGACTGCTGCCAGGATAGCGGGCATTGACCATCAGGAAGCACTGGGCGTGGTCGCATAACAACTGCACGTTAAGTGAGTGGTGGCCTTTGCGGTTACGGAAGATCTCAGGATTGTTAGGCGGCGCCTGCAAAACCACATGGGTGCAGTCAATGCTGCAGTGCATCTTGTAGATGGTACACACTGCAGCCACGGTACGCCGGTGGTGGAGGGAGTGGATGTTTAAAGTGGTGGATGGGGTGCCAATCAAATGGGCTGCTTTATCCTGGATGGTGTCGAGCTTCTTGAGTGTTGTTGGAGCTGCACTCATCCAGGCAAGTGGAGAGTATTCCATCACACTCCTTAGTTGTGCCTTGTAGATGGTGGAAAGGCTTTGGGGAGTCAGGAGGTGAGACACTCACCGCAAATACACAGCCTCTGACCTGCTCTTGTTGCCACGGTATTTATGTGGCTGGTCCAGTTAAGTTTCTGGTCAATGGTGACCCGCAGGATGTTGATGGTGGGGGATTCGGTGATGGTAATGCCATTGAATGTCAAGGGCGGTGTTTAGACTCTCGCTTGTTGGAGATGGTCATTGCCTGGCTCTTCTGTGGCGCGAATGTTAGCTGCCACTTATCAGCCCAAGCCTGAACGTCGTCCAGGTCTTGTTGCATGCGGGCATGGACTGCTTCATTATCTGAGGAGTTGTGAACACTGTGCAGTCATCAGCGAACATCCCCACTTCTGACCTTATTGAGGGCCACGGTGACATGAGGGCTACTGGGAGAGCCGTGTTCGTCCTGTTCTCAGGCTGCCGGTGTGGCAAGCGTGGACCTCGGTAGCGCAGCCGCCCAACTGAAAATGGCGGCCGCTGCGGGTCCCGGCGGCTGCCATTTTTTCCCCGAATCTGGTGGTAACGGATGGGGCTAAACCGCCGAATTTTTAGCCCTTTAACTTTCCACCAACCCAAACCCATCCCTTTTATTGGGTTAAAATTCCCCCCAATTGCTAAAGATTTGTACACAGAAAGAAAGAAATACTTGCATTTATATAGTGCCTTTCACGACCACCAGACATGTAGTCACTGTTGTCATGTAGGAAGCACAGCAGCCATTTTGAGCACAGCAAGCTCCCACAAACAGCAATGTTATAATGACCAGATAATCTGTTTTAGTGATGTTGATTGAGGGATAAATATTGGCTAGGACAACGGGGATAACTCCCCTGCTCTTCTTCAAAATAGTGCCATAGGATCTTTTACATCCACCTGAGAGAGCAGACGGGGCCTCGGTTTAACGTCTCATCCAAAAGACGGCACCTCCGACAGTGCAGCACTCCCTCAGTACTGCACTGGAGTGCCAGCCTAGATTTTTATGCTCAAGTCTCTGGAGTGGGACTCACAACCCACAACCTTCTGACTCAGAGGTGAGGGTGCTACCCACTGAGTCACGGCTGACACTGTATAGACTAGTCAATAGATTCAAGGCACACCACATGGAGTTCTAGGATCATCTGAACTATTGGATCATTGCAATTACCGCATCAAGTCCATTATACTGGTTCTAGTGTTAGTTTTTCAATTGGAGCTATCTAGTCTAATCCAAGCAGGTTATCAGTGAAAACCTGTGGACAGCCAGCATATTTATTCCTTCCACAGGGGAATCACTCAGAAGTTGTAGAGGCAGTTTAGAGGTCAGATTTCAAAATGTTGCATGGTGAGGCTGCTTCATGAGAATGAAATTACAGAGCATACACCTGCTGACAATAAGCCTTGAAACAGCGAAGGGGAAAGGTTCAACTGGAAAATGCCCCTATTTAGTTGAGATATTTGAAGTGCTGCTTCAAGGTTCCAATGGTATGTTCAATAATGACAATAGATTGTAGCATGAGCTTCGTTTATCTGCCCTCTCTTTGGTTGCAAGGGTGTGATGGTCCATGGTTGCAAAGGGTAGCCTTGGTCTCCCAGGAGCTATCCTTTCCTTTTAAATAAAGGTGGTACAAATGATTGCCTTAAAATAAAGACACTGAGAATTCCCAAGGAAATAAGCATTCATCTACATTATTCTGTACTGATGGCCACATTTGAGCTGGACTTTGAAAGAATAAAATCATTTTTGGTTCACACAGGCACAGCATTGTACATAGGGGCCTGAATGGCAACATGGGTACAACCAATGGCTCCTGGGCTGTGGGAATGCCAGCCGATCTTTATAGTTGTGTTGCCTTCTCAAATTGCTGCTGTTGGTTGATGCTAAAACTGATGAATAATGCATCTCTGACCATGTTGATACAACCATGGATAGCAAACTGGCTGACACTGCACTGCTAGTCTTGAAAGAGCCCAGAACATAGAATTTAGGGACAAGGTGAATCTGATATCTACTGGCAGTGCGTGCAGATGTTAAATGTTGTCTGCATGTCTTCCTGAAGGAGATCATAGCTTCCCTGTTGAACTTCAGTCTCCTTTTAGCACATCTTTTCTAACATTGCTGGGTACAATTGACCTACTCTGTTGTGTAACAGCAGGACCTAATGGTACACCTTGTGTATCACTTCCCATCATGGGCAGCCATTTCCTGCTCTTGCTGGTCCTTCTCTGCCAGGTTCAATGCTGGTGGAGGAATGAATGCAATCCCACAGTGTGCAAAAAACTTAAAGTTTCAATTAAGACAAGCAGCAACAACTTTAACTGAACACTCCAGATCACAGACTGAAGTCTCTACAGCGATGGCTTTCCAAACAACATGTGCAGTACACTGCAGGCCCTTATGTGTTAGCACCGGAATATGTTCAGATCTATTAATATAAGAGCTCCTAGCAAACTGGTATGCTAGAGGTTAATCATTGCAATGCATGACTTGAATACTGTAGCACTCAGACCTAACTTTCACTCAATAGCAATTTCCCAGCATTTGGGAAATGGGCATAAGTGAGGGCTAAGCAGCACTCACTGAATATTTGGTTAGTAACACTTCAATACTGCCAGCACTTAACACCACCAGCAATTTCCAGATGATCAATTTAATCATAATACTATCTTAATCTTTGGTTAAATGTATGTACATTATTTATAATCAGGGTGTTTTACATAAGATTACATAGGATATATGGCACAGAAACAGGCTATTTGGCCCAACCAGTCCTTGCTGGCGTTTATGCTCCACTCGAGCCGCCTCCCGTCTTTCCTCACCTAACTCTATCAGCATAACCCTCTATTCCCTTCTCCCTCATATGCTTGTCTAGCCTCCCCTTAAATGCATCTATACTATTTGCTTCAACTACTCCCTGTGGTAGCGAGTTCCACATTCTCACCACTCTCTGGGTAAAGAAGTTTCTTCTGAATTCCCTATTGGATTTCTTGGTAACTATCTTATATTGATGGCCTCTAGTTATGCTCTTCTCCACAAGTGGAAGCATTCTCTCTGTATCTACGCTATCAAAATTTTTCATAATTTTAAAGACCTCTATTAGGTCACCCCTCAGCCTTCTTTTTTCAAGAGAAAAGAGACCCAGCCTGTTCATCCTTTCCTTATATGGATACCCTTGCATTTCTGGTATCATCCTTGTAAATCTTCTCTGCACCCTAAATTGTGTTTTTGATTCCTAAGTCTAAATTGTTAATGTAAATTGTGAAGAGCAATGGTCCCAGCACTTATCCTTGTGGAACACCACTACCCACCTTCTGCCACTGTGAATAGCTACCCTTTACTCCTACTCTCTGCTTTCTGTCCTGAAGCCAGCCAGCAATCCATTCTGCTACTTGTCACCTGACTCGGCATTCTCTGACCTTGTTCATCAGTCTATTATGGGGTACCTTATAGAAGGCCTTTTGAAAATCCAGATAAATTACATCTACTGCATAACCATTGTCTACTCTCTCTGTTACCTCTTCAAAAAATTCAATAAAGCTGGTCAAGCAAGACTCTCCCTTTTGAAATCCATGTTGACTATTCATTCTTATATTTTTGATTTCTAGATGTTCTTCTATTTTCTCCTTTAGTAGGGATTCCATTATTTTTCCTGCCACCGATGTTAAGCTGACTAGTCTATAATTCCCTTGACATGTTCTATCCCCCTTCTTAAATATCGGTATTACGTTAGCTATCCGCCAGTCCTCTGGCACTATACCTTTTTCTAACAAATTATTAAATATGCATAGTAATGTCTCTGCTATCTCTTCCCTAGATTCTTTTAAAATGCATGGATGCAATCCATCCGGACCAGGGGTTTTATCCTCTTTGAGTTTGATTAATTTATTTAATATATCCCCTTTTTTTATTTTAAATGTACTAATCTTATTACTAATCTCATTATCCAATGTCATGTCCACCTGTTCTATCTCCCTGGTAAATACTGAAGCAAAATAATTATTTAATATTTCTGCCATCTCTCTATCGTTACCTGTGGTATTTTCCTGTCTATCCCTGAATGGCCCTATTCCCATCCCAACCTTCCTTTTTTTATTGATGTGCCTATAAAATATTTTACTATTTTGTTTTATATTCCTTGATAATTTAATTTCATAGTTCCTCTTTGCCTCCCTAATTGTTTTTTTGACTTCTCTCCTAATCTTTTTGTATTCTCTCTTATCATGCACTCCCCTGCTGTCTGTGTACTTAATGTATGCCTCTTTCCTTACCCTCAATTGTTCCCTTATGGCTTTATTCACCCATGGAGTCTCATTATTGTTTCAATTTTTCTTTTCTTTTAGCGGAATATATTTTTCCTGCACTCTGTTGAACACTGTTTTAAATGTTTCCCATTGCTGTTCTACATCGTTGTTTTCCAATATTGTTGCTCATTTCTGTTTCCCAAGTTCTATTCTCAGCCCCTCAAAATCAACTTTTCTCCAATCTATTAACCTGGTTTTCGTCATACTTATGTCCTTCTCAATTATCATCTTAAAGCGTATTATATTATGGTCATTATTGCCTATATGTTCCCCTACCTTTACTTCTTGTTGTAGTTTGAAAGGATAGTGTAAAGCAACGGGTGAATTTTGCAAGGTGAGGCTCCTGGCATGGAGCATTTCTGTTCCGGAGTGTGTGGCAATTAAATCAGGTAATAAGGTCTGAGCAGCAGATTCATGCTGCTCCAGATTTAGCACTGAAAATGTTTTCACCATTTTTAAGGCCATGCTGCTGTCCAGCGTGAATCTCATTATACCTGGAAATGCAAAGTAATTGATGCCACAATGTGGGAGGGGCCTCCACTTCCACAGTGCTGCTCACCCATATGAAATGGGAGAAAGACTGTCTGGAGAGGTTAGCATTTAAGAGTTAGCTTTTTAAAGGTGAGTAAAACTTTTCAGTCTTGGTTTGAAAGTTTACATTCTTTGCCTTGTCACGTACGTTTATCTCCATTTTCATTGGTGTATTACTTTTTCTTGCTGTTCAGATCTGATTTGCTTTGTAATTCTTTTACTTACAAACCCCTTTCCCAGAACAGATTTTGCTATTTTACTTGCAGCAAGCAAAGTGGGCTTTCCAGTGACACTCCTAGATTTGGACTTGGAAGATCAGTTCACGAGAGGACAAGAATGATAGGTGTATCTCCACTTCAGGCATTAAGTATCTAATTGTCCTCTCCCCAGGATCTGCATTTACAGATCCAGGCGACCCCACCTGAGAATGTCAAAGCAGACTTGCATTCATCACATCTGCTTCGCAAGGGAGCCCGTCACAGAAACCGGCGCTCTGGAGGGCAACTGTCAAATACTTCTACCATAGTGAGGGCTCTTAGTGACGGCTCTTAGTGACGGCTCTTAGTGAGGGCTCTTAGTGAGGGCTCTTAGTGACGGCTCTTAGTGACGGCTCTTAGTGACGGCTCTTAGTGAGGGCTCTCTCTGTGGCTGTGATGGTCCCCGATCCCGACCGCCACTCACCCTTACCAATCACAATCCACCCTTCCCGATCACTACCCACTCTTCCCGATCACTACCCACTCTTCCCGATCACAATCCACCCTTCCCGATCACTACCCACTCTTCCCGATCACAATCCACCCTTCCCGATCACAATCCACCCTTCCCGATCACTACCCACTCTTCCCGATCACAATCCACCCTTCCCGATCACAATCCACCCTTCCCGATCACTACCCACTCTTCCCGATCACAATCCACCCTTCCCGATCACTACCCACCCTTCCCGATTCCCCGCTTTCCAATCACTAACCCTTTCCCGATCACTACCCACCATTCCCAATCACCCTCTTCCTGATCACTACCCACCCTTCCCGATCACTACACTTCCCAATCACTACCCACCATTCCCAATCGTCTCCGTTGCAATCACCTCCTTTCTGATCGCCTTCCTTCCTCCTTCTTCTCTTTGGGCCTCTTCTGCCTCTTTAAATGCCTAAAATCCTCATCTGATGCCGCAGAGGCAATCCAGCTGCAGCATTGCCAGGATTTTCCTGCCTTGCATGGTCGTTTCTCGCTTGGTGATGGGGATCCCGACGGGAGCCCACCCTGTATCCATAATAACCCCAACCCAGGAAAATGTCAGTATTGGAAAGACGGCTGGAAATTCAGCCCCGCTGCTACCAGGAAATTTCAGGCCATGCTGTCTATCTGAACATTGTCAATGATAGATAATGCTGCGATTCTATACCACCTTATAATTCTGTTATAATACTCAATGTTAACAGATGAGTTTATATAATACATTCACATTTAGAAAAACAATGAAAGGCTAAAGCTCTAAAGTCATTTTGTTCTGGCTGATTTCAGATATATCCAAGTTTGTTTTCAGTATGGTTAATATCTTAATCACATATTTGATTATGTGTACAGAAAGAAAGACATCATTACTGGATTTACCACAAGTCTATTTTGATTTACCACGGAGGAAGCTACACAACTAAATCAAATGACAGCATGTTAAGACTCAGTCAATACCATAATCAACAACAATTACAGTTGCTGTAACAACTAGAGGCAGAGTTAATTAATACAGGAAACTGGCCAAGGAGCTAAAAAGTAACGGCACTCACAAATCATTCATGTTATGTGGCAACGGAGGACTTTGAGATAACAAGGAGTGATGTCAAAGCAGAACTGGGTAGTGATATGCTTTGCTGTTAATGATTTTGACAACTTCTCTAACCTGTTGGGAGTCATTGTATACATACATTGCCCATGCAAAATACTGTAGCTGTTTAAGAAGGTACAAAACTTGATTTCACGCACTTTACCAAGGGTGCATTTACAGTGTCTGAGACCAGCAGCTAGAGAATTGGTTCCAAACTTACAGCACCTGGATCATACTGTGATGTGGAATCTCTACTTGCAACATCAAGGGTAATTTTCTCAGTGCACGCTGGTGGCAGATGAGGTTCTCTCCCACCTCCCCCGCCAGCTCATACTCATGAAAATGACCCTCTCTAACTTACCTTTTCTCTTTCAGGTGCTGATGAGCCTGCTGTGTATTTACAGAAAGTTCTGTTTTTATTTCACCTTGTGTCTACTCCAAATCAAGTTGTCTCGGCCAGGAGTAGCCTCTATGGATGAGGGCTTATACTTATGAGCAGGTGTCCATTCCCAGCTATTAATTTTTAAATGTCTGCGAGCACCTTCTCAAAATATTTAAAACAACTTTTTGTAAGTTTATAAATTGCGCAGGATCTCTAGGCTCACACTTTACTGGAGTTATATGCCACGCGATGCCAAGCCCAAGTGATGTGAGAATGTCTGTTCCAAGGAGTCTCGCATCACTTTCCTCCACAGTCAGGGCGAGACTGGACTCTACAGTTATACATCCTGAATTTCCATGGGGTTCTCCTAATCTCCCACCGTAACTTCAGTGGAGGATCAGTGGAAACCGTGGAGAAATGGGGCAATCAGCCATTTTTAGCCTCTTACACCATTTCTCCGGGGGGGTTCTTTGATCCCCTGCGGAAATTCCAAGCAATATTGTCAGTTTTGCTTCAGTCAAAAGTGGAAAGCAAAGCAAAAGTAACAATATAGCTGCACCCCAACAGAACAATGAAAGCTCTTAGCTGTCATGCTATATGTATTATTATTAAAAATACAGGAAATATGTGCAGTAACTTTTGTAATATTACTTTAAACTTTACCTGGACCAATGCAGAATGATGCTATTACACCAAGAATGGAGAACACGCTCACATAAGACATCCAGGAAACTTTGTTCTGTAGAATAAATATACAGGTCCAAGTTATATAATCACAATGTCAAGGATCCCAGTCACATATTATGGTACAAATTTTCTAAAATCTTCAGAAAATGATTACAGTGCAACATACCTTCAAATCAAGAACACTGACACTCAGTACTGTTAAACACTGGTATTACAACAGGTCTAATGCCTATTATAAGCATACATTGTTCAGGAAAGTCTGGATGATATTTATCACTTTGAGAAAAGTCGGAGCAAGACTTACTGGGGTTTGCGTCATTGAAAAAAGCAGCTGTGCATCAGTCAAGCAGCCCTATTGTAGAGAGCATCTTGGAGGAAAGGTTACAGCGCGTAAAGGAGTCATTTCTTTTGAGTTATGTTTGAAAAAAAATAATTGGCAAAGAAGTTCTCAATATATTAAACTTTCAGAGTCCAGAGCCCTTTTTGTACTTTCTAGCAATGGAGATAGTTCATAAACACACAAGGTCTCTGGGGTAGTGCAGTGGCTGTCATTGCATTGTTAACTTTTGTTCTGACAACTTTAAGAATAATTCTTCACCTTTTCCCTCTATTTATTCCTCTTACTAGACTACTCCTTATGTATTTCCTCAAGTCTCCTGAATTGCCATGGAAATTTATGAATTGATTAATAGACAGTTATTTCAATTGCATTTTGAAATCTACTGTCAGTGTAAAAGTAACAGCAACAATTATATGCCCTGAATCATTGAAATGTCTTCATTACGTTGATGTATGAATCATGGTCCTAACTTGCAAGAAGCAGCAATTCATGTACTGAATTTTATGTTCGCCATATTTAACCTTCTAGTACTTTATAGGGGGTGATTTTGCCAATGGGGAGCTTTTGGAGGCGGGACTCCCACTTGTCAGGTTTCAGTCCCGCCTCCATCAACTTCTGGCCAACCCACGCTATTTTCCCTTGATTGACCTTGTTAAGCCCGCCCAGCAGGCTTAGCAGGCCAATTAAAGGAAAGCCGGTTGCAGAGAACGTCAATGTATGACGTTTCATCTGTCAAAAATCTTTGACTCTGTGAAGCTGTCAAAGAGTGACATTCTCTGTAGTTTGATGAGGTCTTGAATTCAAGACCTCATCAAACATCTTTCTTTTGCAGAAGTGAGATGGTTGTTGCATTGGAGAATACAACAGCCATCTGTCATCTCTACCGCGGAAGTGCGAGACTCTCTGCATACCCAATGATTGAAGCCTGCAGGAAGAAACAAAGGTAAGTACACTTTTTCTAACACTTTGCACTTACCTCAGATACTCACCTCTCCACACTTGCACCCATCACTCACCTCCACAGCACACTTTTGGACCCCTCCGACCCCCGCAGACCCACTTCTCGTCTCGCTGACCTGGCGGGTTTCGGAGCCTTCGGGAAGCCTGCATTTGTGTGGGCAAAAAGGGGATGATCCTATTTTCTGCCTGATAACTACCTGTTAACAGGCAGTTAAGTGGCTTTAATCGCTTCCCGCCTCCAAGGAGACGGGACCCAGCGCGGGCCGGCTACCCACCTCCTGGTAAGATGGCATGGAGGTGGGTTGGGGGCGGGTTGGGCACCCGCCCCCAAATTCTGCCATTTTCCCGGCAGTCCCACCTCCATACCCGCCTCCCCAGGGCTGGCAAAATCACCCCCAAAGTTGCAGTTTCTGGAATGGTTCAATGGGGCAACATTGTTAAACTCAGTAAAATGTACAAGAAAGTTCTCCTGATGATATCATAACATTTTACCATTTAACGAAGATATATATTTTTTAAAGCAACCAGTATATGCAAGAAGAATGTCATGTGTCAAATTCTCACAGTAACAGTGAATGCTCAGTACAATAGCAAAATACTGCGGATGCTGGAATCCGAAACAAAAACAGAAAATGCTGGAAACACTCAGCAGGCCAGGCAGCATCCGTGGAGAGAGAAACAGAGTCAGCATTTTCAGTGAATGCTTAGTGATGTGCACCTGCCCACAATTCCTAGCGACATAGAGCATGAAATTAGTCTGAACTGTAGATTTGGAATATTCATCATTACTATCAAAAAAATCTAGGAATTATTTTCAGATTCTCCAATTATCATAAATATGTAAGGTTGTCCGGCGAAAGGGGCTTGGCCCTAATGATTCTGAAGCAATGGTTCTTTGACATATTTTGATAAAACTGCTATATAGATCAAGCATGAAAGCACTGCTACATAACAATATAATGTAACGAATGTGGAAGGTCTGCACAATAAACTTAAAATCATTGCAGTATAAGAAATATTGTTTAGCTTTGCTCGAGTTTTTCAGGCATAATATTTTGTCTGTTTGATTCCTTTTCACATGCTTGACTAATATCCTTCTTATCTTCTTAGGCAGTCCCTCGGAACCGAGGATGACTTGCTTCCACATTAAAAATGAGTTCTCAGGTGACCGATGAGTCCAATGCGGGACCTACAGTCTCTGTCACAGGTGGGGCAGACAGTGGTTGAAGGGGCGGGTGGGTGGGGTGCTTGGGTTGACGTGCGCTCCTTCCGCTGTTTGCGCTTAGCTTCCGCTTGCTCCCGGCGAAGAGACTCAAGGTATTCGGCGCCTTCCCGGATGCTTCTCTTCCACTTTGTGCGGTCTTGGGTCAGGGATTCCCAGGTGTCGGTGGGGATGTAGCACTTTTTCAAGGAAGCTTTGCGGGTGTCCTTGAAGCATTTCCTCTGCCCACCTGGGGCTCTCTTGCCGTGTCGGAGCTCCAAGTAGAGCGCTTGTTTTGGGAGTCTCGTATCGGGCATGCGGACAATGTGACCCGTCCATCGGAGCTGATCGAGCGTGGTCAAAGCTTCGATGCTGGGGATGTTGGCCTGAGCGAGAACTCTGATGTTGGTGCGCCTATCCTGCCAATGGATTTGCAGTATCTTGCGGAGGCAGCATTGGTGGTACCTCTCCAGTGCTTTGAGGTGCCTGCTGTACATGGTCCATGTCCCTGAGGCATACAGGAGGGCGGGTATCACTGCTGCTCTGTAGACCATGAACTTGGTGCCGGGTTTGAGGTCCTGGTCTTCAAACACTCTCTTCCTCAGGCGAACGAAGGCTGCACTGGCACACTGAAGGCAGTGTTGGATTTCGTCATCGACGTCTGCCCTTGTTGACAGTAGACTCCCGAGGTATGGAAAGTGGTCCATGTTGTCCAAGGCCTTGTCGTGGATTTTGATAATTGGGGGGCAGTACTGTGTGGTGCGGGGGCGGGCAGGTTGGTAGAGGACCTTTGTCTTACAGATGTTTAGAGTAAGGCCCATGTTCTCTTACGCTTCGGTGAAGGTGTTAACGATGGTTTGGAGTTCGACCTCCTTTGCATGGTATACAACTCTGTACACACCTTTCCTACATTTTCTGACATACCTAAGTCAGTTATGAAAAACACTAGATTATAGTTGCTGCCATCTTATGTGTTGGATTATACATTATACACAGTATATTATCCAATAGCAGTGATCAAGGCAAGATTTAAAAAATGTGAATGCTGATAATCTGAAATTTATTTCTTTTTTAAAAATGCTAAAATTCACATCAGGTCAGTTACCAGCTCATTTTCAGATGAGACCCTTCATTCAACTAGAAAGGGCAGGAGGAGACGCCTTTTTTGGACTGACACAAAACCTTGGCAGTTTTAGACAAGGGCTGGAAATCAAGAGTACAAATATGCTAACATTGACATAGTCACCTAATGGGCGTTAATAGCCTGTAAAGCAGGAAAGAGGTGTAACGAGCTGTATACCATTCAAAGGTCATCTTAATCAGGAAGATGAAAAGGGGATCAGGAAGACAAAGGTGAAATAAACACCTTCAAAGTACAAGAGAGAGCAATGGAATACGAATGAGAAGATCCAATAGGAAAGTTGTGGAGACAGCCAGGGTTTGATAAAGGTGATATTTGAATTTATTTACCTGTAGATTAAGCGAAATTGTGAGTAGCCCAAAGAACAGTGACATGAAACTAAATCCACTGATGAGAAGGGACCGTCGGCCGAGTCGTTCAATGGTCAAGCCCTGAAAAAGAATTAAAACAAATCTTCAACTTCAATTGTTTTCTTAAATACCACTGGTACATTACAGAAATAGGTTACATACTTTTCACAGACTAATATCTAGAACTAGAACTAAGCAAGTCACAGTTCGGATAGGTAAGTTACAGAGAAGCAAGGCTCGTGTGCCCTCTGTCGCATGCATCATCGCCAAAAGCTAACTTAGGAAGAAAAATATTGTTTGAACTACAGACTAGAAATTACTGCTTCTGATATTAGCTGACACACTCCTAACGCATGTGTAAGCAATCCTCTGTCTGCTATTTTAGCTCAGGCAGTACACCGTTAAAATAAACAGGTTAACATTGGGGGCCATGAATATATGATAGTCACTAATAAATCCAATAAAGAATTCAGGAGAAATGTCTTTACCCAGAGGATGGTTAGAATATGGCACTTGCTACCACATGGAGTGGTTGAGGCGAGTAGCATAGATGCCTTTAAGGGGAAGCTAGATAAGTACATGAGGGAAAAGGAATAGAAGGACATGCTGATCGGGTTAGATGAAGTAGGGTGAGGGGAGGCTCATGTGCAGCATAAACACCAGCACAGACCAGTTGGGCCGAATGGCCTGTTGCTGTGCTGTAAATTCTATGTAATTTTATGTAACACCTCGACTAAAATAGTGGGGAGAGTAATATCATATAAATAGGCTGAATGTCGAACCGGTAATATTTCCAGCAGCATATCGGCCTACTCCCGAGGTCCCCACCATCACAGAAGCCAGTCTTCAGCCAATTCGATTCACTCCATGTGATATCAAGAAACGGCTGAGCGCACTGGATACAGCAAAGGCTACGGGCCCCGACAACATCCCGGCTATCGTGCTAAAGACTTGTGTTCCAGAACTAGCCGTGCCTCTAGCCAAGCTGTTCCAGTACAGCTACAACACTGGCATCTATCCGACAATGTGGAAAACTGCCCATATATGTCCTGTCCACAAATAGCAGGACAAATCCAACCCGGCCAATTACCGCCCCATCAGTCTACTCTCAATCATCAGCAAAGTGATGGAAGGTGTCATCGACAGTGCTATCAAGCGGCACTTACTCACCAATAACCTGCTCACGGATGCCCAGTTTGGATTCCGCCAAGACCACTTGGCTCCCAACCTCATTACAGCCTTGGTCCAAACATGGACAAAGGAGCTGAATTCCAGAGGTGAGGTGAGAGAGACTGCCCTTGACATCAAGGCAGCATTTGACAGAGTGTGGCATCAAGGAACCCTAGTAAAACTGAAGTCAATGGGAATCAGGGAGAAAACGCTGCACTGGCTGGAGTCATACCTAGCAGAAAGGAAGATGGTTGTGGTTGTTGGAGGTCAATCATCACAGCCCCAGGACATCGCTGCAGGAGTTCCTCAGGGCAGTGTCCTAGGCCCAACCATCTTCAGCTGCTTCATCAATGACCTTCCTTCCAACATAAGGTCAGAAGTGGGGATGTTCGCTGATGACTGCACAATGTTCAGTGCCATTCGCAACTCCTCAGATAATGAAGCAGTCCATGCCCGCATGCAACAAGACCAGGACGACATTCAGGCTTGGGCTGATAAGTGGCAGGTAACATTCGCGCCACAGATGTGCCAGGCAATGACTATCTCCAACAAGCAAGAGTCTAACCACCTCCCCTTGACATTCAACGGCATTACCATCGCTGAATCTCCCACCATCAACATCCTGGGGGTCACCATTGACCAGAAACTTAACTGGACCAGCCACATAAATACCGTGGCAACAAAAGCAGGTCAGAGGCTAGGTATTCTGCGGTGAGTGTCTCACCTCCTGACTCCCCAAAGCCTTTTCACCATCTACAAGGCACAAGTAAGGAGTGTGATGAAATACTCTCCACTTGCCTGGATGAATGCAGCTCCAACAACACTGAAGAAGCGCAACACCATCCAGGACAAAGCAGCCCGCTTGATTGGCACCCCATCCACCACCTTAAACATTCACTCCCTCCACCACCGGCGTACCGTGGCTGCAGTGTGTACCATCTACAAGATGCACTGCAGCAACTTGCCAAGGCTTCTTTGGCAGCACCTCCCAAACCCGCGACCTCTTCTACCTAGAAGGACAAGGGCAGCAGGCACAGGGGAACACCACCACCTGCAAGTTCCCCTCCAAGTCACACACTATCCTGACTTAGAAGTATATCGCCGATCCTTCATCGTCGCTGGGTCAAAATCCTGCAACTCCCTACTTAACAGCACTGTGGGAGTACCTTCACCACACGGACTGCAGCGGTTCAAGAAGGCGGCTCACCACCACCTTCTCAAGGGCAACTAGGGATGGGCAATAAATGCTGGCATTGCCAGCGATGCCCTGATCCCATAAACGAATTTTTAAAAAGTCATTTATTGCCTTACAGCTAGTAGAAAAGAAAAGCTTGCAAAAATTGATACTGATGCGAGCTCTGTACAGGCCCCTGTCATGTTTCAGAATTCTGGAGGGCTTCAGAATTCTGGAGGCTTTCAGTTCTCCAAGTGCAGCAGCATGGCATGTTTCTGCAAAGTTATTTAGCGATAAAAAGAAAAACTGAATGCTGGAAATGTGAACCACAGTTCCAACCCAAATCAGCAACCTGCCTTTGTTCTTTCACAATCGAACTGACTTGCTGTGCATTTCCAGCACTTACTGTTATTTACTCAAAGGTATGATTGTGGAAACAAAGATACCTGATGATTTACCCATTTTTACTTGGTCTTTCTATGAAAAGAAGGCGGCACATGAAGAGCACATGGGCACTGTTGTGCATATTGTTGTTTCAATGTCAAAACATGCTGGAGTAACGTCTCGATGCTGCAGTCACAAGCTCTCGTGTTGGAGCCTGATCCCTGATCTGCACTTCCACTGAGTGCCACATCCCTGCCAGGAATGTGGGATCGTGGCCTTATGGTTATGATTTGCGGCAGGGCACTAACATCACCTGATGAAAATGAAAATCGTTCGCACAATGAAAGTATGGGATTACTTTTGCACAAACTGGGAACATTATCATCACAAACTTCAGTGTTCCCAGGACAGACAGGGCCTGTCAGCACATGACATCTATAACTGCCTGCTCACAGCACGTAACGGTTTTGAAAGGCGTTTTTATCTGTTAAGAAAGTATGCAGAGAGAAACAAAGTGCAAGGGCAAAACTTGCAACTTCGGCGTGTGCATAAAACTGCCGGTATCGGATCGGCCGACCGTTCTACTCCCCGCCCCATTTTTCTTTCCGTTGACTTCAATGGAAAGGAAAATCAGGCGGGGTGCAGAACAGGCATATGTGTTTTCAGACCGGGTTTCCCACAGGCCCTGCCAATTTTACCGGCAAGGCCTAATTTGAATGCGAGGCCTTAGATTCCCGCCCGCAGCCAGCTGGCTGGCTGTGGACGGGTAGGCCTCAGTTGCGAGGGGTTGGTCCGGGGGAGGGATCGCGGGGGGCGGGGTGGGGGGGGCGGGGTTCGGCGGGAGGGTGTCGGGATCGGGAGGAGGGTTGGGATTGGCGGGAGGGGGGTTCGGCCAGGGATCGGGGTTGGTATCGGGAGGCGGTGGGTCAGCGATCTGGGGATTGGGGCTGTTTCGGCGATTGGGGTGGTGGGGACAGCCAGGGATTGGAGTTGGTATCGGGAGGGGGGGGGGGTCAGCGATCGGGAGGGGGGAAGAGAGGATTGGGGTGGGTTGCAGGATCAGGAGGGGATCGGCAAGCGATGGTGGGGTGGTCGGGGATTGGCAGGCAAGCGGGGATCGTGGAGGGGGATCGGGGATCGGAGATCGCCGGAGGGTGGGGTCGGAGGATCGGCAGGAGGGCCGGAGGATCGGGCCGCCCATTGGAGGATTGTGGCCGGCCTCATCATCACCGTTGGGGGGAGGCCTGGGGGTGGGTGGGAGGCCTGGGAAGGCGATCGGAGGCCTTGTGGTGGGGTTTCCGATCGCGAGGGGTGGGTTAGGCAGGGGCCCTCCTGGATGCTGCAGTCCCCACCTCAGTTTAACTGGCGGGTTTCACAAATTGTGTGAAACCCGTCCATAGGCAGTTAAAAACAAAATGGAGGGGAAAATAGAGGCTTCCAGCCTCATTACAACGACAGAGGAATGTATTTAGAAAATCATTTCCACGCAGAAGTTTTTATAACCAATGATATATTATTTTGCATTAATGCAATTGCTGGCCCTAGATTCAGAAGGTATCTCCATAATTTCCACTGCTCTTCCTGTAGTGTTGTCAGTCATAGCAATCATTTTTTCCTTTTCCTTTTGCTACAAGGAAAGGCACGGAGAGATTACAGTGATATTGGTCAAGGCACCTTGTCCATCTGCCCTCAAGAGCTCACAGATGCACTGTCCCTGAGTGCTGACAAGCTCATCCATTTCTCAAAAATTGTAGAGCTATAGGGCTGGATTTTAATGGGGGAGGCGGGTTGGGAGCGGGGAGTCTCCGATGCGGTCGGGAAACCCAGGAGAACGGGATTCCCACAGACTCTGCCGAGTTTAACGGTAGGGCCTGATTTGCATCTGAAGCCTCGGTTTCCCGCCTGCAGCTAGCCAGTCTCAAAGGCTGGCTGGCTGCGGGCGGGTAGGCCTGTGACACTAGGCCGCACAGAGGAGGGAGGGAGGGATCGCATGGAGGTTGGAGCCGGCCTCTGGGAGGCAGGGGGGTGGGAGGAGGGAAGAAGATCAAAGCCATCAAGGGACAGGGGTGCGGGGGGTGGGGGGGGGGGCGGCGGGGGAGAAGAAAAGATCATGGCTATCGAGGGACTGGGGGGGTGGTGGAGAGGGAAGAAGATCGCGGCCATCTAGGGACCTGGGGAGGGGCGGTGGCGGGGGGAGGAAGACTGAGGCCGGCCACCGGAGGATCGTGGCTGGCCTCAAGTTCATTGGTGGGGGGTGAGGGAAGAAAACATCACATCGGGGCCGGCCAGCGGAGGATTGTGGCTGGCCTCAAGATCATCAGTGTGGGGGGTGGAGGGAGGGAAGAAAACTTCGGGGGCGGCCACCGGAGGATCATGGCCGGCCTGATGCTGATTGGCTGGGGGGGAGGGGGGGAATGGAAGATCGGGGCCGGCCTGAAGATGATCGTGGGAGGGGGTCCAGGAAGGCGATCGAAGGTCTCATGAGGGGGTCTCCGATCTCGGCGAGTGGGTTAAGTAGGGACCCTGGATCCAGAAGGTAGGTATAAAGCCACTTACCTCCTCGATCCAACAGTCCCCGTCTTGCTGTAACTGCCCGGTTTCACAAATTGTGTGAAACCCGTCCACATGCAGTTAAAAACAGAATGGTGGTTAAAAAAGAGCTTTCCAACCTCATTGTAATATTTAAATTGAAGATCCACCTCCTGGGAGTGGGTTGGTTGCCTGACCCGGCCCGCCCCCGTCCCGCCTCCGTTAAAACCGGAAGTGGGCGTGTTGGAGATGGGTTCAGGTCAGGATTCACATTTTTAATAATTTAACTAACCCCACGCTCTAAACCCACACGATTTTTTAGGTTAAAATTCCACCCATTGGTAGCCAAACAACAAAAGTTTGATGGCACTTCAGGTTTTCCTAGAGTGCTGTTGTGGTGGATTGTACCCAAGCAGAATCATAGGGGGGATTTTTTCAGGGGTCAGCAGGTGCGTTTGGTGGTGGGCTGGCTGGGGAAAAAAAAATGTTGACAGCAGGTTGGGAACCCACTGTCAACCCACCTCCACACTAGTCTCCCAGATATCGGGTCTTTCGTCGCTGAACAGACCCGACACCAAGCAGCAGGGGAGGCAATTTAGATTATTAAGAGCTTGTTAAACTATTTTAAGAGTTCGCCTACGGCTTCCCTGCTGCTCGGGGATCACGTCAGGTAAGGAGGTCGGGTGTTGCGTCTGCATGGGATGATTTCTTAACTTGACAGCTGCAAATGGTGTATAAAAGCTCCCATTTCATAGGTCACTTTCCAATGTTAGATGCTGTTGCTTACTGCATTTGGAAGACAGATTGAGCTTTATGCAGCTAGCAAGTGTTTGGAGCAAACTCTCTATCCAGTGTCACCTCATTTAAACAACCTCTCTCACCACTGACAGATCGCTTCTGTTATCTCAACCTCATCTGCCATCTATTCCATCAGCATCGGTGCCCTTAAAACTATCTCACCTTGGTCCTCAGAATCCCACCACAATCAGCTCCAACACCAGCAGCACCAGGCACACCAGCAGCACCAACATCAACACCAACCTTCTCCACAATCACCTGATGCTGCACAGGACACAGGGCATCAGCACTTGACCACATTGCTGCCCGGGATGCCAGGGATGGCCCCACCATAGCCAGATTTACTTCACTTGACACTGCACACCCTGGCAGCCACATGATGCACCAGGTTGGCACCACCCCACACCAACACCATAAAACATCCCTATAATGTCCAAGCCATTCCTTTCACACTCATCACAATTGCGGGGGTGGGGGTGGGGTGGGGGGGGGTGTGGGTACCCTTATGTCTCACCAGTCACTGCAACTCACTAAGCCACTTCCAAAGGTGCACACAAATCTGGCCAAGAACGCAAAGTGTTGAAAATAAAGATTTCAATGTTTGACAGCACATTAACAGAAACTTCACATGAACATTGGCTAAAACACCCAAGTGCCTACCCTTGTGTGTTGTTACTTGGTATGATTGGACGAGGGTGAGGGTGACTGTGAGGGGTGGTTAGTGAGATGTGGATGTGATAATGTAGATAGAGAGGGATGGGTAGAGGAGCAAGGTAAGTTGGTGTGAGTAAAGATGTACAGGAGTAGGGTAGGGAAGACAGAGTGATGGGGATGTGATGAGTGGCACAGCAGGATGAGGTTGAGTGGGGCTTTGCAGTAAAGTTTTGTGATCTACTGAGATCATTGAAAGGTTTGCGCCACTGCAGCCTGGTCCTCCTGACAACATCCCTGCTTGTGTCCTCCCGTGCAATGTGCAACAAGGCTGTGTTGTTCTCCTGGGGAGGTCTCTTCTGCCCATTGGAAAAGAAGAGGACCTCCCTAAGCATATGGAGGGAGTCATGGGAGAGCCTGAGTGCAGCCGTGCACCTCTGTGCAGTGCTTGTCAGTGTTTGCAGCACCTCAATGCTGTAGAACACTGACAGCACAACTGTCAAAATCAATTTGCGCATGGTCCCTTTAAGGAAACTGGCTGATGACATGTCATCAAGTGACATCATCAGACCCGCTTCCTTCAATTGGCCAGGAAACGTGCTGGGTGGGCTTAACAAGCCCAATCAGCATAAAATCATTTCCCAGAGCGGGCTGGAGCCAGCAGCGGGGTCGCACACCGCCACCGACCCCGGCCGCCCCGGACCCGCCTCGGTAGGCAAAATCACGGCCATAAACATTATCAGTGAGTCAAAAGGCTTAAATTGATGGTAAGGCCCTTCATATCATTGTGGACAACAGAATGAAATAGAGAAGTGCAACCTGCTGTTAAACCTGCAGATAGATAGCGAGCCCCATAAAATACCTATTCAGTTGACTGAAATATTCTGAGAGTCAACACATGGTTCCTTCATTCTTACAGGGAAGTGTTTATTTGAGTGGAATAACTGACTATGATGTGGCTATTGTAAGACTATGGCCAGAATTTTAATCTGGTGGCGGGTCGGGAGGCGGGGGGCTAGAAAGCGGTCAGGAAACCTGGGAGAATGGGTTTCCCGCAGGCCCTGCTGAATTTAACAGCAGGGCCTGATTAGCATTTCAAAGCTCTGTTTCCCACCTGCAGAGGGCCCGAGGATCGGGGCCGGAGGAGCTTCGGGGAGGGGGTGAGAGTATCGGGGCCTGCTGGAGGAGCATTGCGGGGGAGAGGATTGGGGCCGAAGGATCGGGGCTGGAGGAGCATCGAGTGAGGGCATGGTGGATCGGGGCCAGCTGGAGGAGCACGGGGCTGGAGGGGGGAGTCCGAGAAGGCTATCGGGGCCTCATGGTGGGGATCGGAGGCCTCGTGGGGGGATCGGAGGCCTCGTGCTGAAGGTATGTTTTGCCTTATTATGTTGGCCGTGCCTGCAGGATGAGCATCCACTCCTGTAAGGTATGCTGCAGGCTGCCTAGCTATTCAACAGGACACCTGCCTTGGCAGCATTAAGAAAGGTTCTGTCCACATCATTTTGATAAGGAAGGGCTCTTACAGCCTGCACAGGTTCAACCTCACTGAACAGCACTTCAACTGACAGAATCCATGTTACCATTTATTTTAGTTAACCACATTTTCTAATTGTTTCTCTATTAGACATTTTGCACGGAGTAACTTTGATCATAAATTGTGTATATCACCGATCCTTCATCGTCGCTGGGTCAAAATCCTGGAACTCCCTCCATAACAGCACTGTGGGAGTACCTTCACTACACGGACTGCAACGGTTCAAGAAGGTGGCTCACCACCACCTTCTCGAGGGCAATTAGGGATGGGCAATAAATGCTGGCCTTGCCAGCGACGCTCACATCCCATAAATGAATTTAAAAAAAATTGAGAATATAATCATATCACCATAAGTACAATGAAGGATTGACCAAAATGACTTGGGACCAACATAAAATATCTAATTTCATTCTTCACATTGTGAGACAGCTTTTCATGAATACAAAAATGAAATGAAAAATGTCTTTTTGCAAAATTATGGTGAAAGGATCTTCCCATTTAACAGACGTTTCTAGGCTAAATAGTTGGTGCACTCGTGCCTCGACTGACGTCTTATGTTGGTTCTTATCGGCTTGGGCTCTTCCTCTGATTGATGCTTTGTTTTTATAGTAAAAGACAACAGATTCTGGAAATCATGCCAGTTGCTTTTGCTACAGAAGATTATTTTCAGTCTTTGAACAACCTCCTCCCACGTCTCTCTTTGTAAGCAAAAATGTACTTTTGTTCCAAAAAAAAGGGGAAAATAGAGGTGCTCCTTGATATTGCCTCTCTTCCCAGCATGAGGCCCACTCTGCCTCTATGTATCTGGGTTTCCTGCTTTGTTCAGTTACAATTGGTATATTCCAATTGGCTCTGCTGTTAATATTACCGCATAACTGGAAATTCCTCCACGTGTTACATTTATCCTATAAGCAAAGTCATTTACCCAATGGCCTATGGGATATGTGTAAGGCATGGAAGAATTTTTAGATGGTGACTTATTGGAATAAAGAGCTTTATTTCCAGCTTGTTATGGTTATTTATCAGAATGCTAATATTCTATAATTGCATGGTTAATCCTACGCCTGGCAGCAAGTTAATAGTTTTTGGAACAGTAAAATAGCAATTGAACAGAATTAATGTGTGCAAGACAAAAAACTACAGCAACTTATGTCAAGAGGCCTACATAGAAACCGAAGCCTGGATTTTCTAATTCCCATTATTTTAGTACTGGCGGTGAGGCATGTAAATGGATTTCTGCCAGCTTTAAAATAATACTCATTGGAAAATTCATGCTCTAGAATCATAGAATGCTGCAGCACAGAATCAGGCCATTTGGCCTACCAAGCTGTGGAGACAATTCCACATTCTCTTCACAAATTTTTTTTTCTAACCACCCATTTCATTCTTTTTGTGATCATCTTAAATTTGTGTTCTTGTTATTGTCTCACTGACTAATGGAAACAATCTATCACTATTTTCCTTATGTGGCAAATTCCATGGTATTGCCACTATATAATATTAAATAGAGACAGAACTGACTTTGTATATAAATATTATTTAATACATTGTGCTCTGCATAAGTATAAAGATAAGGCTGGGAAAGGTCTAAAATGGCCGCTGGACTCCAACATTTCTGCACTCAGATGAACTCGGTTTTCCCTAAGTAACTAATAATTTCATCCAGTATTATAGATTCTAGAAGTTTACCAGCAACTGAAGTACAACGAACTCACTTATAATTTCCTGACTTATCCCATTCTTGTTTTTGAAGAAGGGTGTCACATTTGCCACCCTCCGGTCCTCTAACAGCACTTTCCCTTCCACAGAATTTTGGACAGTTAGAAACACAACCTCTGTTATTTCTTCCTGAGCTTCTCTCAAGATCCTTGCAGGTAAACCATTTGGTTCCAGCGATTTGTCTACTTTGGGGCGATTTTGCCAATGGGAAGCTTTTGGAGGCGGGACTCCCACTTGTCGGGTTTTAGTCCCGCCTCCAACAACTTCTGGCCAACCCATGCTATTTTCCCTTGATTGACCTTGTTAAGCCCGCCCAGTGGGCTTAGCAGGCCAATTAAGGGAAAACCGGTTGCAGAGAATGTCAACGTATGACGTTTCATCTGTCAAAAATTTTTGACAGATGAATTGTCATCATTTGACAGTTCTGTGAAGCTGTCAAACAGTGACATTCTCTGTAGTTTGATGAGGTCTTGAATTCAAGACCTCATCAAACTTCTTTCTTTTACAGAAACGAGATGGTTGTTGCATCTGAGAATGCAACGGCCACCTGTCATTTCCAACGCGGAAGTGCGAGACTCTCCGCATACACACCGACTGAAGCCTGCAGGAAGAAACACAAGTAAGGTAAGTACACTTTTAATAACACTTTGCACTTACCTCAGATACTCACTTCTACACTCTTGCACCCATCACTTACCTTCACGGCACACTTTTGCACCCCCCCACCCCCCCCCCGACCCCCGCAGACCAATTACTCGCTGAGCTGGCGGGTTTCGGAGCACTTCGGAGGGCAAAAAGTGGATAATCCAAGTTTTCTGCCTGTTAACTACCTGTTAAGCACCCGCCCCCAAATTCTGCCATTTTCCCGGCAGTCCCGCCTCCCCAGGGCTGGCAAAATCACCCCCTTTATGTTCGAGTATCTGCTTTAATAACCTCCAGCACTTTTGGTGGTTGTATGATTCCAATATCCACCTCCTCTGTGAAAACTGAGGCAAAGTAATGAATTAGTGTCTCTGCCATTCCTTCACTCTCCACTACAGGCACACCCCCTTCACCTTGTAGCAGCCGTGCCCCCTAACTAACTTAATTCTTTCTATTAATATGCATATGGAAAGCCCTTTATATTTTTGATAATTTTCTCATACCTTTATAATCTAACCTTTTTGTATCTTTCCTACATGTTCTTTATATTTGTTGTGACTTTTATTTTATTATCTGCCCATTAAATGTTAAATGCTTCTTTTTAAGTTCCAAATTTAAGCTAAACTCTATTTGTGCATGGAACCCCAGCCTTCAATAGACTTCCTTTTGGAATATACTTGATTTGTAATTTTTCCAACGACGGTTTACGACTTGATAAAAGAAACATTGTAAAAATATCAGCCCTGAATTTCCTTGAGGCCCACGGTGCATCTAGGGTGCAAGTCTAGTGGTCCAGGTACAGCGCACCTAGGGTGCAAGTCCAGTGGTCCAGGCACAGCGCACCTAGGGTGCAAGTCCAGTGGTCCAGGCACAGCAGAGGTGGAAAATGAGGCGGGATCCAGGAGTGCTTTGTCCTGAAGATGTGGTAGCAAAGGTTCCTGAGAGGGCAAAGGGTAGGCAGAAGTTCTGTCCACTCACTGGAGACCTGGAAATCAAAAAAGAGTCAGTGCCAGTGGGATGGTGACACTTGCCAAAAATGCCTGCTGCTCCCAATTCCTGAACCCTGATCATACTGAACATCAACATGATACTGGAGTCCAGTACTAGGCATCAGTGGAAGTGAGACCCACAGGGTTTACCAAGCATGCTTATGGTCTGGACCACCCCAGAAAATGGAATCCTTCGATATTTAAATCGGACCTCTGCTAAGGACGGCCGATTGCACTGACCCATCAATTTATTTGCTAGTCCTGTTGGCTTCTCCTCCATGCAGCTGTCCAGCACCACATTTTTACTCCTCTTCACCCTATCTTGGGGGCTCAAGCTGTGTTGATACTGGCGTGGGTGCCAGCCAGAATTATTTACAATGCCTGCCTGACCCCAGAATCTCCAGCGTAGGCAGTCTCTGAGTCCGCTGGCACATTGCTTTTCCAGCTTCACCACAGTTATGGTGGCAAAGCAGGATCACCAATATTTGGGGCTATAACAAGAGAATTTTTTTGAAAGTAATAAAGCCTTTGCGAGGACAACGCAGATACCTTTTGGTATTTTATGATTATTATTTAACTGGTACAGGGGTAAAATGTTCAACTTTTAAAAATAATATTCAGGCAGACTGTCAGGATCCATCTTGTGAAAGTGTTTATATTTCCAAATCCAACCTCTGAAATTTCTTACCTAATTTGGTAAAATATGTAACATCTGCAATTATCTGTAAGTCCCTCAATCTCTATGTTGTTGTTATAGAACTAAATGGCCGCGATTTTGCCAGCAGAGGCGGGAGAGGTGGGTGGCGGGTCCCGGTCTCTCTCCCGGCTCCAGCCCGCTCTCCCCACGTGATTTTACGTAGATTGGGCGTGTTAAGCCCGCCCTGCGCATTTCCCAGCCAATTAAAAGGAAGCGGGTCTGATGACGTCATTTGATGACGCATCATCAGCTGATTTCCTTAAAGGGGCCATGTCCACATTCATTTTGACAGTTGTTCTGTCAGTGTTCTGCAGCATTGAGGTGATGCAAACACTGACAAGCACTGCACAGGCTCTGGCATGACTCCCTCCATATGCTTATGGAGGGAGCCACAGCACTCAGGGAGGTTCTCTTCCCTTCCCATGGGCGGAAGAGACCTCTCCAGGACACCAACGTAGCCTTGTTGCACATTGCACAGGAGGACACAAGCAGAGACGTCATCAGGAGGACCAGGCTGCAGTGGCGCAAGCCTTTCAATGATCTGAGCAGATCACGAAACGTTACTGCCAAGCCACATTCAACCTCATCCTGCTGTGCCACTCATCACATCCACATCACTCTGCCTTCCCTACCCTACTCCTGCACATCTTTACTCACACCAACTTACCTTGCACCTCCACCCATCCCTCTCTATCTACATTATCACTTCCCCATCTCACTAGCCACCCCTCACACTCATAGAGTTATACAGCACAGAAAGAGGCCCTTCAGCCCATCGTGTCCGCGCCAGCCATCAAGCCCTGTCTATTCTAATCCCATTTTCCAGCACTTGGTCCGTAGCCTTGTATGCTCTGGCGTTTCGAGTGCTCATCTAAATGCTTCTTGAATGTTGTGAGGGTTCCTGCCTCTACCACCCTTTCAGGCAGTGAGTTCTAGATTCCAACCACCCTCTGGGTGAAAAAGTTTTTCCTCAAATCCCCTCTAAACCTCCTGCCCCTTACCTTGAAACTATGCCCCCTGGTTATTGGCCCCTCTACTAGGGGGAAAAGTTCCTTTCTATCTACCCTATCTATGCCCCTCATAATTTTGTACACCTCAATCAGGTCCCCCCTCAGCCTTCTCTGCTCGAAGGAAAACAACCCCAGCCTGTCCAGCCTCTCTTCAGAGCTGAAGTTCTCCAGCCCAGGTAACATCCTCGGTGAATCTCCTCTGCACCCTCTCCAATGCAATCACATCCTTCCTATAGTGTGGCGACCAGAACTACACACAGTATTCCAGCTGTGGCCTAACTAGCATTTTGTACAGCTCCATCATAACCTCCCTGCTCTTATATTCTATGCCTCGGCTAATGAAGGCAAGTATCTCATATGCTTTTTTAACCACCTTATCTACCTGTCCTGCTGCCTTCAGGGATCTATGTACATGCACACCAAGGTCCCTCTGATCCTCTGTCCTTCCTAGGGTCCTACCATTCATTGTGTATTCCCTTGCCTTGTTAGTCCTCCCAAAATGCATCACCTCACACTTTTCAGGGTTAAATTCCATTTGCCACTGTTCTGCCCATCTGACCAACCCGTCTATATCGTCCTGCAGCCTGAGGCTTCCCTCCTCGCTATTTACCACTCCACCACTCACCCTCATCCTACTGCAAGCATACCAACTAACAACACACAAGGGTAGGCACTTGAATGGTTTAGCCAATGTTCATGTGACAATTCTGTTAATGTGTTGTCAAACATTGAAATCTATATTATCAACACTTTACCTTATTGGACAGATCTGTGCTCACCTTTAGAAGTGCCTTAGTGAGTTCCAGTGAATGTTGAGACAAAACTCCCCGCCCCCCCCCCCCCCCCCCCCCCACCGCTCCAATTGTGATGAGTGTGAAAGGAATGGCTTGGACATTATAGGGATGCTTTATGGTGCTGGTGTGGGGTGGTGTCAACCTGGCGCATCATGTGGCAGCCAGGGTGTACAGCATCAAATGAAGTAAATCTGGCCATGGTGATGCCATCACTGGCCTCCCGGGCAGCAATGTTGTCGGGTGCTGATGCCCTGTGTGATTGCGGAGAAGGTTGGTGTTGTTGTTGTTTTTGGTGTTGTTGTTGGTGTTGTTGTTGGTGAGGTTGGTGTGCCTGGTGATGTTGGTGTTGGGGCTGATCGTGGAGGGATTCAGAGGACCAAGGTGAGATTTTTTCAAGGGCACCAATGTTGCTGGATTAGATGGCAGCTGAAGTTGAGATGAGAGAAGCGATCTGTCAATGGTGAGGGAGCTTGCTCCAAGGAGGTGACAGTGGATAGAGAGTTTACTCCAAACACTTCCAAACTGCATACAGCTCAAAAGTGTCTTCTAAGTCCTGAAAGCTCATGCTCAAGCTTCTGACATTGGAAATGGTAGCTTTCATACCACTTTTGCAGCTGTCACCTATTCACAGCAATGGGGAGACTAGAGAACCCGACCTAATTACCTGACGTGATCCCCGAGCGACAGGAACCTCGTTAAAAAAAAGTGGTAAAATAGAAATAGGCTGGCAAAATAGTTGTTAATGAGCATTTAACAAGCATTTAACTATCTTAAATTCCTACCCCACCACTTGGTGTCGGGTCTGTTCTGAAGTCGCAGACCCGACATTTTGGAAACTTACATGGAGGCAGGTTCGGCAGCGGGTTCCCAACCCGCTGTCAATCATTTCAATTTTGACAGCGGACCCGCCTCCAAACCCACACTCTGAGCGCCAGCAAAATTCAGTCCATTGTTCCCCTGTAGACCATTAAACATTTGTTGGCTAACTAATTGTCCTAATTGTGTCTCAGTGATATATAAGGTTCAAATCCTATCCACATATGGCTTCAAATCAAAAATGTAAGGCAAAAAGTTGGTTTTAGATCTGTACTGAAAATAGTTGTGTTTAAAATATATGCACACTCAAAATAAATCAGTTTTTCAATGTGGCAAGCAAAAACATCAGCAAATAGGAAAATAGGAGACATTGTATAATGTCAGGGGAAACTAACAGAAATAACAGATGCACGAAATTGAGGTAGATTTGTTTGAGTATTGGTTTATTGGATTCCAATTGATTATTTAGGCGCATAGATTTGCCTTCATTTACTATGTACCGTAACACTCTTGTCATCCCACAATATTTATTTATTTATTTTTGTTTGTTAACGAAGATATTTGGCAGAACTTAAGTGAGTGAAAATTTAAATTAAAAAATCTCTGGAAAAGCTTCTTTACTCAAAGAGTGAGAAATGTTTTGATTAACCTTCTGGGCAGGACAGTGGAGATAAAAATGTTAGAAATGTTGAACTGGATATTATAATGCACAGTTCGGATACTAATATAAAGAGCATTTATGATTTTGGCCTGGGCAGTTTCGGTGCTCTGAGCAGGGCGGCAGCCGGACAGGAGGGCTTCAGGCAGGAAACGTTGAGAGAGAGGGGGGTGCAGATCTGTGGGTTGATGACATATTCGTGGACTTTAAAGAGGAAGAGAGGTTAGGGATGGAGTGGTAGCTGAAGAGTGTGGATAGATTGATGGTGGGGTTTTTGAGGAGAGGGTGATGATGGCAGTTTTGAAAGGGAACCAGCACTGTGTGGATCGGATATTTCCAGTGACAGAGTTAAGGAGGAGAATTTGTGGTTTTTTTTTTACCCACTTGTGTTGCCCCACTATTGGCGGTTCTGCCTTCATCCGTCTCGGCCCTATGCTCTGGAATTTCCTCCCCAAACCACTTTGCCTTTCCACCTCTCTCTTCTGCTTTAAGACTCTGCTTCAAACCAACCTTTTACCAAGCTTTTGGTCACCCATCGTAATATCTCCTTCTTTGGTTCGGTGTCAATTTTTGCCTGCTTACGCTCCTGTGATGCATCTTGGGATGTTTTACTATGTTAAAGGTGCTAAATAAATTCAAGTTGTTGTAGTTACTTCAAGTTTGTGCATAAACCCAACCTCAAAAAAGCACCTTCTATTGCGCCAATTTGATTATTTTCTATTTACCATAACAGCTGCTCTTGTGGCCTCTCTGAGCAAGACTACTCTGCTCTTAATTGTGGGCACGTTTGTGCTGTGGGTTGGCTCTAGCCAAGTCTCACTATAAACTGCGATGAGACTGCCCAAATTCATTTCACTTGTGATCCTTACAGCTGTCAGGAAGAGGGAGACTTTCATCAGTCAGTCTGGCTGGATTCATACCCAATTCTCACAGCTGGAAAGGCAGTTTTATAAATACACTGTGCCACCTGATTCTTGTTGATGTTCAGTTTAATCATGGTCACAATTTGCAGCTCTCCATTAATAATTTTTCCCGAGTTATTAATACTGAATGAAATTGAACTGTGAATCTAGATATAGAAACCAGTTAGTGTGGGAGTGAGGGTGCAATGGATTACACTTTGACATTCTTCCTCTGAAACCTGGGTTTGCAGGGTGATAGACAGCTGTGTCCTCTTTGTGCTGTTATAAAGATTCCTTGTGAAATGCATTTGAGAAGTTTTAACAAAAAGCAAAAAAGTAGATGCCTGAACAAAAACAGAACATGCTGGAAACACTCAGCAGGTCAGTCAGTATCTGCAGAGAGAGCGGATGAGTTAACATTTCCCATGTCGACCCTTAATCAGAACTCAGTCTTTTATGTTTTCTGATTTTTTTTTTCCCTTATACTTGCTAAAGACAAGTGGACCCATGTATAAACCTTTGTTTTAATCAACTGCATGGTGTAAAAGGTGAGTGTATCTTGTGCCCTGCAGTCTGCCCCATCCATCAGCTGCTAGCAAACCACGACCATATAGTGAAGCCTCAGAACGTGTCACCCATTCCAGCACAGAAGCTGAGAATAAAGTGGTAAATTAATTTTTGCTTCAATAAATCATACAGCTGCTGGCTCATCCTAATGTGTTACTTGCCTGTTACCTAATAAAATGTTAACTCTGTTACAGGTGCACTTTACCCAGCCATGTAAGAATTCCACTAACATTTCAGCACCGACAATGGCCCATATTTTCCGATCGCAGGCCTCCCGCGGGCGGAGGTCTGCGATCTGGAAAAATCTGCGCCCTTACCTGAGGGCTCCCGGGACGCACACGCTTCCGCTCCTGGGCCTCTCCAAACTGCAAGTGCGCAGGACCCACGTATCCCAGGGGCGCAGGTAGTTCGCAGCGTCCCTGGGATCACGTGGGCCATGGGGAGCCAATCAAATAAGGGAATCCCCCTTCATACACTTGACAGGAAGACCTGTCAAATATATGAATGGAGATCAATGAAAAAACAGAGTAAAACTTTAAATAAATTTAAAAAAACATCACATTTTTAAAATGACTTGAAATTACAATAAATTAAGTATTTTAAGCAAAAATTTAATTTTTTGAAAAAATAATTAGTTTTTTACGGGGCTAAAAATAAACTTACCTTTTTTAAGGTATTTTTAAATGATAAATCAGTGAAAACATTTTTTTTTACTTTTTTCAACTCTTATCCTGGTAAAAGCAGGCCTTATGCCTGCTTTTACCAGGCGTAAGAATTGTAAGGGTTTTCTGCGGGCGGAGGGTCTCCAAAAAGCAAAGCTATCTGCCCGCAGAGGCCCTTCTCCAGGGCAGCCGGAGGATCTGTCAAGAGCATTCTTGACAGATCAGAAATGCCGGTTTTCAGCGCATGCGCTGTGCATGCCTGAAACTGGCATTTCCAATGTCCCTACGGGTGGGTACACAGCGACATTTTTGCATCACGCATTCTGAGAGAGAGAGAGAGACTTCTGGAGAGATTCAACGCTGTGTGAAGGAGTTTTGGGTACTGAGCAGCACTTTGCAGGTTCATTTTGATTTGACCTTCCTTGCATCGATTTAGAAGAGACTATGGGGACTGCACTCTGAGCTCTTTCCCTGGGCCTCTCCATTATTCTTTCCAGCAGATTTGATGTACAGGTCTCTCCAGGCCGAGATTCAAGGCTGCAATGAGCAGGGTGTGGATGGAGAGCAAGATTGACCCTCCCCTTTAAGAACTGGCTGGCGCCAGTGTGTCTGTGTTCCATTGATGACTGACATCACATGAGTTTCGCCAGCGCTCTGAGGTAGCGCCTCGCTCCTCGGCGTTAGCGCCTTAAGAGAGGTGTGTAGCGCCTGATTTAGCGCTCCAATCACCTCCAGGGGTGATAGAAGCCAAGTTTGAAGTCGGAGGTGATAATTAGCGCCAGGCGCTAAACTTTGCGCCCGGCGCTAAACTTTGCGCCTGGCCAATAATTGCGCCCCAAACGGGGACATACCGAATTTCTCCCCCTTGGTTCCCACAATTTCTGGTATGTTGTTTGTGTCTTCTACTGTAAAGACAGACATAAAATATTTGTTTAACGTCTCCACCATTTCCTTATTCCCCATTATAATTTCTCCTGTCTCTGCCTCTAATGGACCCATGTTTACTTTCGCTAATCTCTTCCTTTTTACATACTTGTAAAAGCTCTTACAATCTGTTTTTATAATTCTTGGTAGTTTACTCTCATATTCTATTTTCTCCCTCTTTATCACTTTCTTAGTCATCCTTTGCTGGTTTTTAAAACCCTCCCTATCCTCAGGCTTACTACTCTTTTTGACAACATTATAAGCCTCTTCTTTTAATCTAAAACTATCCTTAACTTCTCTAGTGAGCCACAGTTGGACCACTTTTCCAATTAAATTTTTTTTCCTCAAGAGAATGTATATTCGTTGAGAATTATGAATTATTTCTTTAAATGTTTGCCAATGCTTATCTACTGCCATATCTTTTAATCTAATTTCCCAATCTACCTCAGCCAACTCACCTCTCATAGCTCCGGAATTGGCTTTGTTAAATTTAAGACCCTAGTTTCAGACTTAACCACAGATTGGTTAAGGAAGATTGCAGACAGGAGGCCGTAGCCGGGGACCCGTGAGATCGGTCCCCAGCAGTCAGTTAAGTGGTAAGAGGGGGAAGGGGGGTGGATGCGATTGGGGGAAGCCCGTGTTAAGAGAGGCCCAAGGCTTCCTTTGTGGGGTCCGGAACAGCACTCCTGTTCCTCCTGGCCCACAAGGAAAACTACAATAAAAATTAAAAGCTTAACGCTCAACTTAACTTCTTCACGATCCCCCTCCCGACAGGTCATCTTAGACTGGGTATTATGTAACGAGAAAGGATTAATTAGCAATCTTGTTGTACGAGGCCCCTTGGGTCAGAGTGATCATAATATGATAGAATTCTTCATTAGGATGGAGAGTGAAGTAGTTGAATCAGAGACTAGGGTCCTGAATTTAAATAAAGGAAACTACGATGGTATGAGGCGCAAATTGGGTAGGATTGATTGGGGAATGTCACTCAAAGGGTTGACGGTGGATAGGCAATGGCAAACATTCAAAGACTGCATGGATGAACTACAGAATTTGTTCATCCCAGTGTGGCATAAGAATAAAACAAAAAGGGTGACTCAACCGTGGCTAACAAGGGAAATTAGGGATAGCATAAGATCCAAGGCGAGGGCATATAAATTGGCCAGAAAAAGCGGTAACCCTGAGGATTGGGAGCAGTTTAGGATTCAACAAAGGAGGACAAAGGGATTAATTAAGAAGGGGAAAATAGAATATGAAAGTAAGCTTGCTGGGAACATAAAAACTGACTGTAAGATCTTTTATAGATATGTGAAGAGAAAAAGATTAGTGAAATCAAGTGTAGGTCCCTTGCAGTCAGAAGCGGGGGAAGTTATAATGGGGAACAAAGAAATGGCAGACCAAATAAATGCATATTTTGGTTCTGTCTTCACAAAGGAGGACACAAATAACCTCCCAGAGATGTTGGAGAACATACGGTCTGATGAAAGGGAGGAACTGAAAAAAATCAGTATTTGCAGGGAAATAGTGTTAGGGAAATTGATGGGATTGAAGGCCGATAAATCCCCAGGGCCTGATAATCTACATCCTAGGGTACTTAAGGAAGTGGCCCTGGAAATAGTAGATGCATTGCTGATCATCTTCCAACATTCGATGGAATCTGGAACTGTACCCATGGATTGGAGGGTAGCTAATGTTACCCCACTATTCAAAAAGGGTGGTAGAGAGAAAGCGGGGAATTACAGACCGGTAAGCCTGACATCGGTAGTGGGGAAAATGCTAGAGTCCATTATAAAGGATGTAATAGCTGAGCACTTGAAAAACAGTGACAGGATCAGACAAAGTCAACATGGATTTACAAAAGGTAAATCGTGCTTGACTAATCTACTGGAATTTTTTGAGGATGTAACTGGGAGAATAGATAAGGGAGAACCAGTAGATGTGGTGTATTTGGACTTTCAAAAGGCTTTTCATAAGGTCCCGCATAAGAGATTAGCGTGTAAAGTTAAGGCACATGGGATTGGGGGCAAGGTATTGACTTGGATAGAGAACTGGTTGGCGGACAGAAAGCAGAGAGTAGGAATTAATGGGTCTTTTTCCGAGTGGCAAGCAGTGACTAGTGGGGTACTGCAGGGATAGGTCCTTGGACCGCAGCTATTCACAATATACATTAATGATCTAGATAAGGGAAGTGCAACGAGACCTGGGTGTCCTTGTGCACCAGTCGCTGAAAGTAAGCATGCAGGTGCAGCAGGCGGTGAAGAAGGCAAATGGTATGTTGGCCTTCATAGCGAAAGGGTTTGAGTATAGGAACAGGGATGTCCTGCTGCAGTTGTACAGGGCCTTGGTGAGACCACACCTTGAGTACTGTGTGCAGTTTTGGTCGCCTTATCTGAGGAAGGATGTTCTTGCCATGGAAGGAGTTCAGCGAAGATTCACAAGGCTGATACCTGGGATGGCAGGAATGACATATCAGGAGAGATTGGGTCGATTGGGCTTATACTCGCTGGAGTATAGAAGAATGAGAGGGGATCTCATCGAAACATATAAAATTCTGACAGGTCTGGACAAACTACATGCAGGAAGAATGTTCCCGATGGTCGGAGAGTCCAGAACCAGGGGTCATAATCTAAGGATAACGGGTAAGCCATTTAGGACAGAAATGAGGAAGAATTTCTTCACCCAGAGAGTGGTGAACCTGTGGAATTCTCTACCACAGAAGGTAGTTGAGGCCAAGTCATTAAATACATTCAAGAATGAGTTAGATATATTTCTTAAAGCTAAAGGTATCAAGGGATATGGGGAGAAGGCAGGTACAGGGTACTGAGTTTGGATGATCAGCCATGATCTCATCGAATGGCGGAGCAGGCTCGAGGGGCCGAATGGCCTACTCCTGCTCCTATCTTCTATGTTTCTATGTTTCTAGGTTTATCCTGACGGGAAAGCTGTCATTTCTCCCCCACTCAGGCCGCCGACTAAAATTGCAGTCAGGTCCCAATCTGCATATTTAAAGAAGGACTCCGCAGCCTTCCTGTGGGTGTCCTGCTCGCCTGCTCAAAAGAGCAGGTTAATATTGTACATGGCATGAAGACAGCGGGGTCACAGTGGGTAAGTCCCTGCCCGTATTTTAACTGACCCCACCCGATTTTTGCCAGGTGGGGTCAGTTAAAATAATTTAATCAGGTCAAACAGCAAAATATCCATTGTTGATTGGTTGAAAATTTGGCCTTTGAAGTGTTTTTTGAGCCAGTCAGATACAGATTTTAAAAGATGTGATGCAAGCCTCCAAAATAATGGTGCTCAGTAGGGGCAACGGGAAGTATTGTTAAAGGACTAGTCGATCTCCTTTGGTGTTACACATGGGGAATCAAAGCTAAGTGGACTCCTCAGGCCAAGCAGAATTAGAAGGCTGGAAGTAAATTGAATCAGCGCTAGGGGAGGACAGTGACACTGGAGGCTAGACAAGGTAATGGGGGAAACGAGAGCAATGTGAGGAAGGTAGAGTGAGGAGAGGGTGGAGGCAAAAGGGAAGGTAGGTCAGAGAAAGTACAGCAGGATTACAGGCTGTGGGAGTAAGGTGAAAGGCACAGTAGGGTAAGAGGCAAGGGGTGAATAGAGCAGACTAGAGGAGACTTAATGGCCCTGAGAGGGGTAGAAGAGAACCAAGGCCACCAGATTATATTGGAGTGGGGCTGCAGCTCAGAGGAAATGACTGCCCTAACATCAGTATGGTAAGTCTGGGCAGACTGGAACTGGAGGAGGAAAGAGAGGGGGATGGGGAAAGGGCGGGAATGGAGAAGGGAGTGGGTAGAGAGGTAGGGGAGAAGAGTAGAAATTGTGGGAGAGTGAGGAGAAGGGGATGAAGGAAAGAGAGGCAAAGATGGTTATCCCACAAAAAAGAACAGAGTTGTGTTTTTAAATCAAATCCTTTACTGTATTATTAAGAAACTAAAACAGATTGAAGTATTGTGAGGGTTTAAAAAAATTAAATATAGCTACTCTCCTGTGGCATTGCAAACAGGAAGTCAAGCCCAAGTGCAGTATGCAGGGTAAGCAGGGTTAGAGGGTGGTGTATAATTGGACCCTGGCAGCGGAGGAGGTAAGGGATGGGAAGGAGGCAGATGAGAGAGAGAGAGGTGGAGAGGGTGAGAGAAGAAGATGGGGAGGGGAAGAGGAGAGGAGGGGCTTGGGAGAGGGCGGAGCATGGTAGGTGAGGAGGAGTGGAACAGGGGAGTGGAGGGGAGGGAACGAGAAGATGAATGAGGAGGGGGAGTGGGAGGGGGAAGAAGAAAGGGACCAGGAAGAGAAGGAGCAGGATACAGAGAGGTGGAGGATGAATGATGGGAGATGGGAAAGTGGATGGGGTGGGGTAGGGTAGGGGAGAAAGGAGAGGGGAAGAGGAGGAAGAATGGGCAGCAGGGGGGCTGAAAGAAGGGGAGAATGAGGATGGTGATGAGGAGCGGGGAGCAAAGGCAGGGAATCTCTCGCAGTGGGGGAGAACTGCACTTCCTTCCCATAGGAACAATTTTCTAACTTGGATGGGGAAGATGTGGAAACGATTATTATGCACATGGGAGAGGGCACTGGTACAGGCCCAATCTCATTCTCAGTGTGGGGGATCAGGCCTGATCGCCTCGTCAGTGGCGAGGGGCATATTGTTGTCAGGAGTGAGCTTCTTCTCAGTGAGGTGGAGGGTGCCGTGTAAGGTTTTATTCTCAGTGGACGTAGGACCAAGTCACATATATTATCAGTGGGGTTAGAGGGTTTAGAGATAAGATTTTCCCCTCTGGGAGGTGGGATTCATCCTCAGTGGGAGGGGGTTGAGGTCAGAATTTCTCCCAGGGGTTAGTTAGGGTTCAGATTTTTTTGTTACGGGCCCCGACAAGATCCCGGCTATCGTACTGAAAACTTCTGCTCCAGAACTAACCGTGCCTCTAGCCAAGCTGTTCCAGTACAGCTACAACACTGACATCTATCCGACAATGTGGAAAACTGCCCAGGTATGTCCTGTCCACAAAAAGCAGGACAAATTCAATCTGGCCAATTACCGCCCCATCAGTCTACTCTCAATCATCAGCAAAGTGATGGAAAGTGTCATCAACAGTGCTATCAAGCGGCACTTACTCACCAATAACCTGCTCGCTGATGCCCAGTTTGGGTTCCGCCAAGACCACTTGGCTCCCAACCTCATTACAGCCTTGGTCCAAACATGGATAAATGAGCTGAATTCCAGAGGTGAGGTGAGAGTGACTGTCCTTGACATCAAGGCAGCATTGACCGGGTGTGGCACCAAGGAGCCCTAGTAAAACTGAAGTCAATGGGAATCGGGGGGAAAACTCTCACTGGCTGGACTCATACCCAGCACAAAGGAAGATGGTTGTGGTGGTTGAAGGTCAATCATCACAGCCCCAGGACATCGCTGCAGGAGTTCCTCAGGGCAGTGTCCTAGGCCCAACCATCTACAGCTGCTTCATCAATGACCTTCCCTCCAACATAAGGTCAGAAGTGGGGATGTTCACTGATGACTGCACAGTGTTCAGCGCCATTCACAACTTCTCAGATAATGAAGCAGTCCATGCCCCCATGCAACAAGACCTGGATGACGTTCAGGCTTGGGCTGATAAGTGGCAGGTAACATTCGTGCCACAGAAGTGCCAGGCAATGACTATCTCCAACAAGCGAGAGTCTAACCACCACCCCTTGACATTCAACGGCATTACCATTGCCGAATCCCCCATCATCAACGTCCTGGGGGTCACCATTGACCAGAAACTGGACCAACCACATAAATACTGTGGCAACAAGAACAGGTCAGAGGTTAGGTATTCTGCGCCGAGTGTCTCACCTCCTGACTCCCCAAAGCCTTTCCACCATCTACAAGGCACAAGTAAGGAGTGTGATGAAATACTCTCCACTTGCCTGGATGAGTGCAGCTCCAACAACACTCAAGAAGCTTGACACCATCCAGGACAAAGTAGCCCACTTGATTGGCACCCCATCCACCATCTTAAACATTCACTCCCTCCACCACCGGCGTATCTTGGCTGCAGTGTGTACCATCTACAAGATGCACTGCAGCAACTCGCCAAGGCTTCTTCGGCAGCACCTCCCAAACCCGCGATCTCTTCCACCTAGAAGGACAAGGGCAGCAGGCGCATGGGAACACCACCACCTCCAAGTTCCCCTCCAAGTCACACACCATCCTGACTTGGAAATATATCGCTGATCCTTCATTGTTGCTGGGTCAAAATCCTGGAACTCCCTACCTAACAGCACTGTGGGAGTACCTTCACCACACGGACTGCAGCGGTTCAAGAAGGCAGCTCACCACCACCTTCTCAAGGGCAATTAGGGATGGACAATAAATGCTGGCCTTGCCAGCGACGCCCACATCCCATAAACGATTAAAAAAAAGATTTTTTTGTGGGTGAGGGGGAGGATTCTTCTGTTGCTGAAAATTCAGTACTTTTTTCCACATTCAGGCATTATTTATTCATTGCCACACTACTTTTTTTGCCACAATTTTTCATTGATTCCACCATTTCTAACCATGAGGCTTGTGAGAGAACTGTTTCACTGTGGTACGCACGCTGTTAGTCAGCCGACTTTGTCTTGTGAGTGTAGAATCCACTGGAAGTCAGGATTATTGTCAGTGTTTATGGCAAAAGATTTCAGTTCACAAATTCATTTGATATATTTAGGGTTACAGTCCCAATGAAAGGGAACTGGATCTTATAAAGTTAGACTTAAATGCCTGCAACTACCTTGCTTTTCATATATAAAGTATCTGTCACCTATCTAGGATAAATTCCAGTAGGCTCCAAAATGACAGAAAACGTACCAAATAAAGTGTCAAAAATCAAAATTATCTCTGGCTGAGCCATGCCCCAAGGCAATAAATCTTACACCTTTGGGACTCACATTTCCCTTCATCAATGTCTAAATCCACCGCTGCTGCAAACTGCAACTTTGGTGCAAAGCAGATAACACATTACAGTGATGCTAAACTTGCACTCTGAAGCTCCATACATATCACATAATTATTCAGAAGATGCACTGGGGCTTTAGTTAATCGGATCCGCCAAACCACTAATTGCATTAATTACTATTTCTGATTCATTGACCGAGAGCATTACCACCACTGTAACTCTGTGCCAGAAAATGAGAACCAGCTTCAACACTGACAAGATATGGCTTTACATTTAGAATCTCATTTGCTGCATGGGGGTATGTTACTGTGAGTTACCAATAGATGGAAAGTTGCCTGGTCGGGGGACATTGAAGAGAGTTCCTTTGTACACAGCTATGGCCAAAATTATCAACCTGTTTATAAAGAATGCATTTACATCTTTACTACAATTAGTGTGTGGACAAACTCTTTGGCCGGAATTTTCCGGGGGTTCAGCGGGCAGGATCGGTGGCGGGTTGGGTGGGAAATTTGATTTTTTTGACAGTGGGTCGAGAACCTGCTGTCATCTCGCTCCAACACGCCTTTCCCAATGGCGTGTCTGTGATCTCGGATCGGAACCGACGCGCAGAGGCGGGTGACCCAATTAAAGCAATTATTGGCTTGTTGACAGACACTTAATAATGGTTTTAACCTTACCTTTTCACTTTAACTGCTCGCCCATGGGGTCCACGCTGCGCATGGACCATGTTTGTTAACCTGAGGCGGGAGTTGAATAGCCATTGAATCAGTTGATTAGTTGACAGCTTGAAATGTATTATAAAAGCTCCCACCTCACAGCTGTTCACTTTCCAAGCGCAAAAGCTGTTGCTGACTCCATTTGGAACACAGATTGATCTTTATGCAGGTTGCAAGTGTTTGGAGCAAACTCTCCTTCCAGTGTCACCTCATTGGAACAGCCTCTCTCACCATTGACAGATCGCTTCTGTCATCTCAACTTCACCTGCCATCTATTCCATCAGCATGGGTACCGTTTATACTGTTTCACCTTGGTCCACAGAATCTGACCACGATTAGCCCCAACACCAGCAATACCAGGCACAGCAGCAGCACCAACAACAACACCAACCTTTTCCACAATCACCTGATGCTGCACAGGATAGAGGGCATCAGCACCTGAGCACAGGGATGACCTCACCATGGCCAGATTTACTTCACTTGACACTGTACACCCTGGCTGCCACATGATGTGCCAGGTTGGCACCACCCCACACCACCATCACAAAGCATCCCTACAATGTCCAAGCCATTCCTTTCATACTCATCACCATTGCAGGGGGTAACGTTATGTCTCACCATTCACTGCAACTCACTAAGCCACTTCTAAAGGTGCACACAAATCTGTCCAAGAACGCAAAGTGTTGAAAATAAAGGTTTCAATGTTTGACAGCACATTAACAGAAACTTTACATGAACATTGGATAAAATACCCAAGTGGCTACCCTTGTGTGTTGTTAGTTGGTATGATTGCAGTAGGATAAGGGTGAGTGTGAGGGGTGTCTAGTGAGATGTGGATGTGATAATGTAGATAGAGAGAGAGAGGGATGGATGGAGGTGCAAGGTAAGTTGGTGTGAGTAAGGATGTGCAGGAGTAGGGTAGGGAAGGCAGAGTGATGGGGCTGTGATGAGAGGCACAGCAGGATGAAGATGAGATCATTGAAACGTTTGTGGTACTGCACCCAGGTCCTCCTGACGACATCCCTGCTTGTAACCTCCTCTGCAATGTGCAACCAGGCTGTCTTGGTCTCCTGGGGAGGTCTCTTCCACTCATCGGAAGGGAAGAGGACCTCCCTGTGTGCTCTGACTCCCTCCATATTTATATAGAGGGAGTCATGGAAGAACCTAGGTGCAGCCCTGCACCTCTGTGTAGTGATTGTCAGTGTTTGCCGCACTTCAATGCTGTTGAACACTGACAGCACAAACATCAAAAGTAAGGTGGCCATGGTCCCTTTAAGGAAACAGGCTCAAGATGTGTCATGAATGATGTCACCAGACCTGCTTCATCTAATTGGGCAGGGAAAAGTGCTGGGTGGGCTTAACAAGCCCCATTGAGGTAAGTTCATTTTCGGCAGCGGGATGGAGCCAACAGTGGGGCCGTGACCCGCCACCGACATCGGCCGCACCAGACCCGCCGAGGTGAGCAAAATCTCGGCCTTTATGCCAGGAATCAAATACCCCCTTTAAGAGCTTAGTCAATTGTAAGCAAGACACTGGCCTTGATGTTAATCCCCCCATGACGGCCAGAAGAGGATGGGGAAAGGATTTAAAAATTTTAAAACGAGGAACGTGACCCCAACCTGCTCCTTACGCACCCATTGCTATTTTTACGCCGGTGGGGTTCATGTCATACGAGTGTCCTTCCCTTCATTAACATATTTAAATCAGGCTCCCACAGTGCAATTGGGAGCCTGATTTAAATTTAACAGTTGCCGCGCAGGTTTCCCAGGGATCGGGAAACCCGGCAGTAAAAGGGAGGCGGGAGCTGCCAACTCAAGACGGTAAGTGGCTTTTACAGCACTCTTTGTGGGCCAGGAGGAGCAGGTGTGCTTCCCCAGCCTTTCAAGGAAGCCTTCGGCCTCACCTCTGCCAATTGGAGCCCACTCTCTCCCCCAGCCACGATCGCAGACCCTCCCGCCAGCCATGATCTCTCGCTCCCTCCCTCCCGCGATGGCCTCTCTTCCCCCCCACCCACCCACAAGCCCTGACCTCTTGATCCCTCCCCCTTCCCGCTAGCCGGGGACCGTCCCCAAGGGTCCGCTGCTGGGGCCTCCTGCCACTTGTTTTGCCACCCGGCAGCTGGCCAGCCGGTCAATTTGGCCGGCTACTGGGTTGAAAACGGAAAAAAAAAGTTAAAATGAGGTCCTGCTGTTAAATTTGGCAGGACCTCCGCGTCCCGGCCATGCTGGATTTTCCCCGCTTTAACACGCTCCCTCACACCTTCCCCATCTCCCCGTAAATACCAAGGCCTCTATTTCTGCTGTTTTAATATAAAGACTGGTATGGTATTGCTCTTTAGTATTTTCTGGTTATTTTATTCTATCATTTTCTTCTTTTACCAACCGTGGAGGTATTGCCACATTGGTACATGGCAGCATGCTACAGAGGAATTGATTTAATGTGTACTGACTTGGACAGTGATCCTCAATCAAGCGACAGTGAGGCTGAAAATGACAATTCCAAGGGCAGAAAATATCTAGCTTGAAATCATCTGGGACTAGGGGAGAAGTCACTGTCAGAAACCATCACATCTGGTGCGGAGGTTACTTCTGGGATTGTAGCGCTGTCACCAAGGTACGACAGCATTGTAAAAAAAATCATGGGCATGAACATGGTTCTGAATGATGCGGAAGAACAAGCAAATGTCTTTTTTGGCTCTTAATCTGTGTGCTGGGACAGAAAAGCAGCAGGAAAGCATCAGTTACTCCCCCCAACACTCTCCCGCTCATCATGTGGGGTTAATAGCAAGGCCAGAGTCTTTTCTTCCAATCTCTAGATTTCAATCAACAATGTGAATGGTTGGACAATTGTTTGTGCAACCACTGGGGTGGGGGGGGGAGGAGGGAGGGGGTAAGTAGTTTTGTTGCCCTGCTGTATGTATGGGCTGCTTATTGCTACCCATTTGCTGGTAAGTTTAGGAGAGGCCTCAATTTCATGCTTTTCCAAAAGGTTCTGGCTCTGATTCCTATCTTTTATAGAGAGAGAGAATCAAGTATGAGACTATAGACTAGAAGCACGTGGACAATTTATTTAGTCTTTTCCAAAGTTCGGTTTCAGAATAATGGCTTCAAAGACAACTATGCCAAGTGCCTTGCTCCAGAATCAAGACTCCAAGAAATAGATCTCAGCACGTAAATTAAACTGAAGAAAATGAAAACAGTGGCCTCATAGCCTTTGAAATTATTTCGAGTTATATACAAAGTCCTCACTGGTAAACCAATATATAGAGGAGGAGCCTCCGATTGCTACTACACCTATACGGATGATCACAAAGCTCCACAATAGCCCTCAGTAGTGGTGGAATGTTTCACGAGTTGCTTATACATGATCTTTAATAAGTCCTGAACAAGTTTACAATTAGCCCTTTTTCAAACATTTTACACACCTGTTTTTGAGCAGTCGATGAATCTGTTGAACTTTCTCTTTCCATTACACCAGTCTATACACACAACTACATTTTCTTACAGCTGAACAGAGGAATGTAAACCCACCCACCCACAATTGCTTCGCAGTTCTCAAACTGGGGCTGTAGGCACAAGGCCTGACAAAGCGTTGCTTTATTCTACCACAAGAGAAACTTTAATGTTTATTATGCTTTCATTCGCTTCACTTTCATCACACGAAAGCACATTAAGGGGGAAAAATTCGGTTGGTTAGCGCCTCCCATTAGCGCCTCCAGGGGGTGCTAGGAACTTCGTGCCCGAGCGCGGTGATTTTAGCACCGCTCGCGAAATTGGCCAGTCATTTTGCGGCGGCGCTAAACACTACCGCCACTGTCTCCTGCACCTGCAGATTGTGACGTCAGTCAAGCGTGCAACGTCCCCGGTAGCGCCCCGGACCGGATATTGAGTCGCGCCCCCTTCCTTAGCGACTGCCACTAGGAACGACAGGTAGAGGGGAACGTTTTCAAGTCGGGAAGGGGCAGGGGGAGCGCTATTTAAAGGCGGGCGCTTCCTGCCTTTTCTTGTCAGCAAAACGTTTGGTACACACAAGTTGAGAGGGAGAGAGACGTCTGGAGAGATTTAATGCTGTCCTAAGGAGTTTTGGCCCTCAGCACCACTTTTGAGGTTCCTAAGCGCCGAGCGCTTTCCCTGGGCCTATCCGTTAGAGCTTCCAACAAATTGCTTTAGAGGTCTCTCCAGGCTGAGATTCAAGGCTGCAATGAGTAGGGTGTGGCTGGCCAGCAAGATGGCCCCTCCCCCTTTAAGAATTGGACGGCGCCAGTCTGTCTGACTTCCATGGTAACTGACATCACCTGAGCTTCGGTAACGTTCTGAGGTAGTGCCTCGCTCCCCGACGTTTGCGCCTTAAGAGAGGTGTGTAGCGTCTGATTTAGCGCTCAAATCACCTCCAGGGGCGATAGAGGTGAATTTTGCAGTCGGAGGGGATAATTAGTGCTAAACTTGCCGCCCGGCCGATATCAGCGCCCCAAAATGGGCGATACCCAATTTTTCCCCCTAAATATTTTAACACTTAAACCTTATTGAATTCTTTCAAGAAGTAACAGAAAGAGTAGACAAGGGTAACGTAGTAGATGTAATATATTTGGATTTTCAAAAGGCCTTCAAAAAGGTACTGCATAGTAGACTCATAACTAAGATCAGAGCATGTGGAGTCAGGGGACAAGTTGCAGAACGGATAGAAAACTGGCTACAGAAAACAGAGAGTGGGGGTTATGGGTAGCTGCCCAGACTGACAAAAGGTGAACAATGGCATTCCACAGGGTCGGCGCTAGGACCACTGTTGTTCACAATTTTCAAAAATGATTTGGACTTGGGAATCAGAAGTATAATTTAAAAATTTGCAGATGACACCAAATTGGGGGGTGTCGTTTAACACAGAGGAAGAATGTGACAAACGACAAGAAGACATTAATAAACTTGCATAATGGGCATGTAATTGACAAATGAATTTCAATATAGATAAGTGTGAGGTGGCGCATTTTGGTAGGAAGAATAAGGAGGCCGCATACTACTTACATAATAAGAGTTTAAATGAGGCAGAGGAGCAAAGGGATTTAGGGGTACAGATACACAAATCACTAAAAGTAGCAACATAGGTTAATAAGGCCATGATGAAGCAAACCATGCACTGGGGTTCATTTCTACAGGGATAGAATTGAAAAGCAGAGAAGCTCTGTTAAACGTGTATCAAACCTTGGTTAGACCACACTTGAAATACTGTGCACAGTTCTGGTCTCTCGATTATTAAAAGGATGTAGAGGCACTGAAGAAGGTGCAAAAAGGATTCACAAGGATGATACCAGAACTGAGAGGATATACTTATCAGGAAAAACTGAACAGGCTGAGGCTTTTTCTCTCGAAAAGAGAAGGTTGAGGTTGGCCTGATAGAGGTCTTTAAGATTATGAAAGGTTTTGATAGGGTAGATGTAGAGAAAATGTTTCCACTTGTGGGGAGACCAAAACTAGAGGTCATAAATATAAGATAGTTACTAATAAATCCAATAGGAAATTCAGGAGAAACTTCTTTAGCAAAAGAGTGGTAAGAATGTGGAACGTGCTACCACAAGGGATAGTTGAGGCGAATAGCATAGCTGCATTTAAGGGGAAGCTAGATAAACACAAGTGGCAGAAAGGATTTGAAGGATATGCTGATAGGGTTATATGAAGAGGGGTGGGAGGACACTTGTGTGGGCCATTAACCCCGGCATAGACCAGTTTGGCCAAATGGCCTGTTTCTGTGCTATAGATTCTATGTAAACCTGGAAACATGCTGCCGGGCTGCAGTGAGCAGCTCATTGTGGCCACTTTGCAGGTAAATTTGGATCTAGGATGGTCGGTCTCCATTTCATGTGACACTATTGCACCCGCAGAAGTGCAGTGGGACGGAAATTCCACTTTCCTCATTGGCTTGCTGCTGACTCCGCCCTAAATCCCAGGGACAAGGTTATTTAAATAATGGGGAAGTGTACCCACGTCCGTACTGGTGTAACTCGTGCACCCAATCCATGGAGGCAGCGGTTGTCAAAGTGTATAGCCTGTAGAAACAGTCATACTGTAATTTGTTTTGTGATTCTCCTCTGGGAACAGAGAGGTAACATAATAACGGTGATGGATTCCGCTGGGATCCATTGTCATTGCTTTTCTTTGCTGGGGCCTTCATTTGGACCAGAACAGGACCTATGCCTGCTCTCAGGAAACATACATCCCACTGAGGGCACTGTGGATCCATGTTCTGCCCTAAATCAGACGCCCTGCTCCCAGGTTTTAAGCTAGAACTGTCTCCTGGGATTTGTGCAATTTCTGGTCTTTTAACCCTAATGGGAATTTAGGATAGAAGCAGTTTTCAATATATACGTTGGTCTTCAGGCTTCTTTTTGCCCATTTTCCCCTCTATCACAAATATCCCAAGCCTGTAGGTGGAAGATTTGCACTGTTCACGGTTTATAGCAAAGTCTTGTGCATGCATAAAGAACAAATTTACAAATTCACCATAAACTGCGAGCAGCGGAAGTCTTCCCCGTAGTGGCTTTATGGTGGTACTAAAGGGGCAACTTTACAAAATCTCACATCTAATGCACAACTTCACGGCCAGGAGCACAGATCAGGCGCACGCCAGAATTCCCAACATGCTCTCTTGGCAGGCGAAGCTCCTTCGTTAGAAATATTTGGGAATATTTCTTACTTTTTGAACAATTTTGCTCAAATTTGTTTTCCTTTTGCTTAAATGTATGTCAAGTAAGTACAAAATTCAGAGTACCGGGAGCAACTGCTCAACCCAACTCACCATTTATTTACTGTTTCAGTTTTTCTCTTGTGTGTCTGCAATGTTACAGTAAATGGCTAAGCAAATTGAAGGGAGTGAGTTAAATTAGGTATCTCATGTTTGGTTGTCTGGACTGTACAAGCCAATAAATGTCTTATAAGCTGAATAAAACCATAAATTCAATGACCTCTGGCTGTATTAAAGCACAGGAGAGAGATTGATGGGGACTGCCCAGCATATACTGCCAGACTATAAAGTGAGTAAAAATTGGTTCAGTAAAGGTTATTTACAGCTTTTCATCTCGTCATATTTTTTCCTGTAGGTTGGACTAGAAGGTGTTAAAAGGGGTGCAGTCATCACCAAAAAATGTTTGGTAAAACCTCTTTTCATTTGTTTGCAAATGCACAGTGTGAAGACATAAATCATTCACATTAAATGCATCTCATGTCGGTGAAATTACCATGACCTCTTCTGATCGTATCTGTGCAGATGTGTATTCATATCCAGAATTATTAATCACAATTGCTCCAGCGCTGAAATTTGAAAATAGGTACATAGGAACATAGTAACAGGAGTAGGCCATTTAGCCCCTCAAGCCTGTTCCGCCATTCAATGAGATCATGGCTGATCTCCGACCTAACTCCATATACCCGCCTTTGCCCCATATCCTTTAATACCTTTAGTTAACAAAAATCTATCAATCTCGAATTTAAAATTAACAATTGATCTAGCATCAATTGCCATTTGCGGAAGGGAGTTCCAAGCATCTACCACCCTAATAATGGCTCTAAAGAGTGACAAATCGCCAGGACCAGATGGTTTCCATCCCTGGGTTTTAAACGAAGTAGGTGAGTACATTGCAGATGCCCTAATTATAATCTTCCAAAGTTCTCCCCATTCAGGGTACAATTCCTTTAAATTGGAAAATTGCGCATGTCACTCCACTATTTAAGAATGGTGAAAGAGGGATACAAGGGAATTATAGACCAGTTAACCTAACATCTGTTGTCGGGAAATTATTAGAGTGTATAATTAAGGATAGGGTGACTGAACACCTTAAAATTTCCAGTTGATCAGAGAGAGCCAGCATGGATTTGTGAAGGGTAGGTCATGCCTGACAAACCTGCTTGAATTTTTTGAGGAGGTGACTAAAGTAGTGGATAGGGGAATGTCTATGGATATTATTTATATGGACTTCCAGAAGGCATTTGATAAAGTCTCACATAAGAGACTGTTAACTAAGGTATGGAATTGAAGGCAAATTATGGACCTGATTAGGAAATTGGCTGAACGACAGGAGACAGAGAATAGGGATAATGGGTAGGTTCTCTAATTGGCAGGATGTGGCTAGTGGTGTCCCGCAGGGATCTGTGTTGGGGCCTCAACTATTCACAGTATTTATTAATGACTTAGATGATAGCATAGAAAGTCATATATCCAAATTTGACGACGACACAAAGATAGGTGGCATTGTAGGCATGTAGATGAAAGCATAAAATTACAAAGGGATATTGATAGATTAAGTGAATGGGTAAAACTGTGGCAGATGGATTTCAATGTAGGAAAATGTGAGGTCATCCACTTTGGACCTACAAAGGTCTAAATGGTGAAAAGCTAAAAACAGTGGAGGTCCAAAGAGACTTGAGGGTACATAGATCATTAAAATGTCATGAACAGGTACAGAAAATAATCAAAAAGGCTAATGGAATGCTGGCCTTTATATCTAGAGTGACAAGAGTACAAGGGGGTAGAAGTTATGCTGCAGCTATACAAAGCCCTGGTTAAATCACACCTGGAGTACAATGAGCAGTTCTGGGCATCACACCTTAGGAAGGATATATTGGCCTTGGAGGGAGTGCAGCATAGATTTACCAGAATGATACCTAGACTTCAAGGGTTAAGTTACAAGGAGAGATGACACAAATTAAGTTTGTATTCCCTCGAATTTAGAAGGTTAAGGGATGATCTGATTGAAGTTTTGAAGATATTAAGGGGAACAGATAGGGTAGATAGAGAGAAACTATTTCCGCTGGTTGGGGATTCTAGAACTGGAGGCATAGTCTAAAAATTAGAGCCAGACCTTTCAGGAGGGAAATTAGGAAACATTTCTACGCACAAAGGGTGGTAGAAATTTGGAACTCTCTTCTGCAAATGGCAATTGATGCTAGATCAATTGTTAATTTTAAATCTGAGATTGATAGCTCTTTGTTAACCAAAGGTATTAAAGGATATGGGCCAAAGGCGGGTATATGGAGTTAGGTTGCAGATCAGCCATGATCTCATTGAATGGCGGAACAGGCTTGAGGGGCTGAATGGCCTACTCCTGTTCCTATGTTCCTCTGTTCCTAAGTTTCTAATTAGAGTTGTGTTCACTGGTACCGCAGGTGAATGATTGGATCTCGGATATCCCGGCCAGAAAGGGGCTGTTTGGGTTGCATCCTTCCTTCCGCTTCCTCCTCTTCTGCTTTCTCCTCTTCTGCTTCTTCCTCTTCCTTCTCCTCCTCTTCCTCCTCCCTCTGCGAGCAGCTTGTCCCCTTTGCTGCCTCTGCTCCATCTCCCTGTCATGCTGCAGCCCAAGCTGGACTGAAACTAGAACCCCCAGGACTGGGAGCAATTGGTGTTCTCAGAGACCTTCCTTTAAGAGCTAAAGCCTTGCAAACATCCAGCAGCACTCCCTGCACTCCCTTCACAATTTAACAACTTTTTAATTGTATTGCACCAAGCCACTACACCAATAAAATGTAAAGAAACCAGTCCAAAAACAAAAATCTAAACTTACCTGAAAGTTGCTTGTGTCCCTTTAAGAAGCGCTGGTAGGGGGTCTGTCATACTGCTGCATGCACGTTCTGCCATGCGTGCTTTGGAGAGGCCGTTAAAAGGAGGGGTGATGTCCAAAATACCAGGTCGTGCGTCAATGCAGCGTTGCACACCAATTGACATCACAACCTGGCTCATCTAAATATCTGGAGCGAGTGCAGGCAACGGCAGCGCTGCCGGCCTGCCCAAAATGGCGGCCGCTGCATTCTGCGCCGGAAGTGGGAGGAAGCGAGGCGGCCGCTATTTTTTCTTCCAAACCGGCCTTAATGGCCGGCGCAAACAGGTTCAATTTCCCGGCCTGCATGTTTTACACCAATGGAGGAGACAGTACTGGCCATCATGGGAATGGCCACTGGCAGCGCTGAAGCAATTGATGATGAGAGTATCCGCATACCTAATCCTCCTCCTCTCATCCCACTTCTCCCTCATTCCTCAATCTCTTCTGACTTAGAAGCTTCCGATGGTGTAAGCACACACTTCTTACTTTCTCCTCTCCCCTCACCACAACCCAATCCTTGTCCCTTTTTCATTTCAGATATCCAAGAACTGGAACCTGCCCAGTCAGTGGAGGAACAGGAAGAAGACAGTGAAGATGAAGAGACACCTTCACTCAATCTTACCAGCTCAGATACTGAACTGCCAGTATTTTAAAGGCTAGGATAGAGGAGTGCCCTGGACATGGTGAGACACTGGGCACAAGATGGCAGGAGCCAGGGCAGGAGGAAAGGATAGCGCAGGTGCCAGCTCACCGGAGGGCGAGGTCACACACTAGTTCTGCTGCAGAGGAGTCAGATGAGGACATCATCGATGGGCCAAGCTATAGAAGAAGGCTGATGGGTGTACACACCCAAATGCTTGGTGCACTGGAAAGCCTGCCAGAAAGCCTGCACTCAATGTCAAGGAGCATGGAGGAGTCCAGCACCAACTTGGCACAGGGCTTTGTGCAGAGCTTGGACCCCATCCTTTCCAACATGGAACAGGTGGTCAGCTCCATCAGCACACCTGTGGAACCCAGCATGATGCAGCATCTGAAGCCGATGTCACAGCGTCCACTGCAGCACAAGCAGCTTCTACCAAAGGTCTGAGGGCTGCATGGAAGCTCAGACTGCTGCCATCATGGCTCTGGATACCAGTGTTCAAAGGGGTTTTCCAGGGCATCACAGCAGTCCATCAATCTGTTCTCCAACAGGTTACTAGTATTGTTGAGGCACCGCCCCGGGAGTGTGGCAGTGGCACTATGGAGCACAAACCTGCTGTCCTCTCTCCGGATGACTGCATTTGTACTCCCACTCCTGCATCTCTACCAGTGCCTTTGCTATTGCCTGTCAGCCAGCCAGCCCAGACTGCTGCACCCCAGGCTGAGATGATACAGTCTGAAGCCGGGCCTTTTAGGTCCAGAGTTGCTCGAGGTTGCCCTCCAAGGCCATCTGCAGTCTTCTCAATTCAAGGTCAGCCATGCTGCAGACATTGGGGAAGCACCTCGAAGGAGCACTAGGAGAGGCAAAGGCACAGGAAAGAGGCACTAAGGAAATGCACAAGGGTGATTAGTTTATTTTTGTATGCATTATGTCATGATTTAATTTATAAATTTGGATTGGAATGTACATTTTCTGGTGGCTTTTATTTTTGTGTTGTTGGAAAGACTACGATGTCATGGTCAGTCATAGAGGAAAGGTGTGGAGTGTGGGACTGTTGGTGAATGGGGAGGTGTATTTGAGGTTACTAGTACCGCTCATGAAATATTTAATCACATAGACCCTGGGCAGAAAGGGGCTGTCTACGTTGTATTCTCCCTTCCTCTTCATGTTCCTCCACTTCCTGTTGCACTTGCTCCTTCTCCACTTCCTCCTCCTCCTCTTCCTCGTGCTCCTGCTCTGCAGCTTCTCTCCTGATAAGTGGTGGCAAGGGTTGTTCCCTCATAATGACCAAGTTGTGTAGCATGCAGCATACCTGCTCAGCTAAGTACTGTAGGGCTCCTCCAGAGTGGTCCAGGCAGCAGAAGCGTTGCTTGAGGATGCCGATGGTGTGCTCTATAATGTCCCAGACCAGAGTTATGGTAGATAAACCTTGTTGCCCAGTACCAGCCTTTGACTTGCCGTGGTGGGTCTAATACATGTGGCATAGAAGACTGCTGCAGAATGAAGGAATCATGACTACTGCCAAGATAACGGGCATTCACCTGCATGATGTGCTGCCTGTGGTCGCATGCCAGCTGCACATTGAGGGAGTGGAATCCCTTTTGGTTCATGAAAATGGCCGAGTTCACATGAGGCACACGCAAAGCAATGTACATGCAGTCAATGGCACCCTGCACCATGGGGAAGCCTGCAATCCAACAAACACTCATGCTCGCTCCACCTGCTTGTCTCTGGCAAGAGGGAATGAGATGAAGCTGTCTCGCTGTGTATAGAGAGTCTCAGTGACCTCCCTTATGCAGCAGTATACTGCAAACTGCAAGATGTTGCTTATATCTTCAGCAGCAGCCTGGATGGAGCCAGACGCATTAACGTTAAGAGACATGGTCCCCTTGACAGCCACAGGCAATGCGGTCCTTGCCCTGCTTTGAGGTTCCAGTTGTGGCTGCAGCAGTTGGCAGATTTCAGCCACAACCTCGTTATTGAAGCGAAAACACCTCATGCACTGTTCCTCACTGTAGTTTAGTTAAGAGAATTGCTTCCTGAAGACCCTGGGCGGATATGGCCTCCTGCTGAGAGCCCTTCTCCTCCTCCTCCCTTGTCCTGCTCTGCGTGGCCTCTCTTCATTTTTCCAGTCATGCTCAATTCCAAGAGGAAGGCCTACCAGGCCACCCACGTCTGGAAGTAATTTGTTTCAGCACAAGTTTTTAAACCACCAAAAAAGTACTTGAGCACCAGCCACACCACTCCCTGTAGAGTATTGAAACTTCAGACAAGTATAAGAAAGCTCCAAAAACATGTAGAATTGTACCAGCAGCCAGGAGAAATAAACCAGCAACTAATCTGTAAGTAGTTCATCATCCCTTTAAGCAGTGCAGGTGGGGGGTCCTTCATGCCATTGAATGCGTGTTTAGCTGTGGGAGGTTAAGAGTGGGCGTAGGCTGGAGCGTGGTGTTCAAAAATGGTACTGCTGGTGTCAAATCAGCGTTGTGCACTGATTGACGTCACAATCTACCTGCTCTGCATGCTGCCAGTGGTGTGTGCACACGCAAACTACTGTCCAGCGCACTTCCCGTCGAAAGTGTGCACACCAATGTAGGACCCAATTCTCGACCTTTAGGAGGCTGATTAGCGCCTAAAAACGGGCACTACAGAACCCAATTTCTCCTCCTTTCTCTCTATCTACCCTAACAATTCCTTTCAAAATGCTAAAACCCTCAATCAGATCAACCCTTTACCTTCTATATTCTAGTGAATACAAGCCTAGTTTATGTAATCTCTTCTCATAAGTTAACCCTTAGAGCCTTCAAAACATTCTGGTGAATCTGCGCTGTACTCCTTTTAAGGCCAATATATCCTTTCTGGGGGCAGAAAGGAGGAAAATCGAGATCAGGGTGTGGAGGTGCTAGTAGGCTTCACCTCTCCACTTTACTGTCAATTCTGACACTATTCTGCCTGATTTGGGGTTGGGATAGTGGAGGAAAATCCAGCCCTTTCAGTTATATTACAGAACTTATTGAGGTAAATGGCAAATAACTAGCAAAGGAATGCACCATCAGTAATGAAAACACAGCTAAAAGTGTGCTGACAGCTGGGAATAAAAAAGCAAAGCATCAATGCTTGGTGTCATCATATAATGAGCCAGATTTAGTTAACAGCCTAACTGTGCGTGAACATTGATCTAATAGCGATCTTAACATGATTGAGTTCAAAGTAGTGTTTGAAAGGGAGAAACATGAAACAGCTACTAAGATTCTAGATTTAGGTAAGGCTGACTTCAATGCGATGAGACAGAGACTGTCCACAGTAAACTGGGCAAATCTGTTAATGGGTAAATGACAGAAGATCAGTGGGAGATATTCTAAAAAGAATTTAATGTGATACAGCACCAGATTATAATCCTTAGGGGCAAGAGCTCTACTTGTCAAAAAAACAGTCATGGATGACTAAAGAGGTAAGAGACAACATAAAACTAAAAGAAAAAGCATACAAAAATGCAAAAAATAGCAATGATCTTGGCAAATGGGAAAGATACAAAGAACAGCAAAGGGTCACAAAAAAGTCAGTAAGAGCTACAAAAAGGGAGTATGAAAAGAAACTTGCAAGGGATCTCAAAATCAACACAAAGATTTCTTACAATTATATAAGGAAAAAGAGGGTGGTCAGGAGCAATGTTGGCCCCTTGAAAACTGATAACGGTAATATTGTCAATGACAATAAGGAAATGGCGGACATGTTGAATAGTTATTTTGCGTCTGTATTTACATTAGAGGAAGAGAACATAAGAAATAGGAGCAGGAGTAGACCATTTGGTCCTTCAAGCCTGTTCCGCCATTCAATAAGATCAAGGCTGATCTTCTACTTCAGCTCCACTTTCCTGCACTATCCCCATATCCCTTAAATCCCTTAATATTCAAAAATCCATCGATCTCTGTCTTGAATATACTCAACGACTGAGCCTCCACAGCCCTCTGGGGTAGAGAATTCTAAAGATTCACCACCCTCTGAGTGAAGAAATTTCTCCTCATCTCAGTCCTAAATGGCCGACCCCTTATTCTGAGACTGTGACCCCTAGTTCTAGACTCCCCAGCCAGGGGAAACATCCTCCCTGCATCTACCCTGTCAAGCCCTGTAAGAATTTTGTATGCTTCAATGCAATCACCTCTCATTCTTCTAAACTCTAGAGAATATAGGGCTAGTCAACTCAATCCGTCCTCATAGGACAATCCCCCCATCCCAGGAACCAGTCTGGAGAACCTTCGTTGCACTCCCTCTATGGCAAGTATATCCTTCCTTAGTTAAGGAGACCAAAACTGTACACAATACTCCAGGCGTGGTCTCACCAGGGCCCTATATTATTGCAGTAAGACGTCTTTACTCATTACTCAAATCCTCTTGTAATAAAGGCCAACATATCATTTGCTTTCCTAATTGCTTGCTGTACCTGCATGTTAACTTTTAGTGATTCGTGCACAAGGACATCCAGGTACCTCTGAACACCAACTTTTCCCAATCTCTCACCATTTAAAAAATACTCTGCTTTTCTATTTTTCCTACCATTATATTCCATTTGCCATGTTCTTGCCCACTCACTTAGCCTGTCTATATCCCCTTGTAGCCTCCTTGCATCAGTAAACCTGGATATATTACATTTGGTCCCCTCATCCAAATCATTGGTGTAGATTGTGAATAGCTGAGGCACTAGCACTGATCCTTGCGGTACCCCACTATTTACAGCCTGCCAACTCGAAAATGACCCGTTTATTCCTACTCTGTTTTCTGTGTGTTAACCAATCCTCAATCCATGCTAGTATATTACCCCCAATCCCATGAGTCCTAATTTTGTTTAATAACCTCTTGTGTGGCACCTTATCGAATGCCTTCTGAAAATCCAAATACACCACATCCCCTGGTTCCCCCTTATCTATTCTGCTAGCTACAACCTCAAAAAACTTTAACAGATTTCCCTTTCATATATCCGTGTTGACTCTGCCCAATCCTCTTATTATTTTATAAGTGCCCTGTTACCACGTCCTTATGGTAGTGGTAATGTTGCTGGGTTAGTAATTCAGAGACCTAGACTAATGATCCAGAGACATGAGTTCAAATCCCACCACAGCAGCTGGGGAATTTAAATTCAGTTAATTAAATAAATCTGGAATAAAAAGCTAGTATCAGTAATGGTGACCAAGAAACTATCGAATTGTCATAGGGAAGGAAATCTGCCGTCCTTACCTGGTCTGGACTATATGTGACTCCAGACCCACAGCAATGTGGTTAACTCTTAACTGCCCTCTGAAATGGCCTAGCAAGTCAAAGTCATCTCAGTTGTAACTAACCGCTACAAAACATAATAAGAATGAAAGCGGACGGACCACCTGGCATCGACCTCGGCCCCGGCTATGGACACGGCAACAGCACACCCAGCCCAGTCGACCCTGCAAAGTCCTCCTCACCAACATCTGGGGACTTGTGCCAAAATTGGGAGAGCTGTCCCACAGACTAGTCAAGCAACAGCCTGAGATAGTCATACTCACAGAATCATACCTTTCAGCCAATGTCCCAGACTCCTCCATCACCATCCCTGGGTATGTCCTGTCCCACTGGCAGGACAGACCCACCAGGGGTGGTGGCACAGTGCTATACAGTCAGGAAGGAGTGGCCCTGGGAGTCCTCAACATTGACTCTGGACCCCATGAACTCTCATGGCTTCAGGTCAAGCATGGGCAAGGAAACCTCCTCCTGATTAGCACCTACCGCCCTCCCTCAGCTGATGAATCAGTACTCCACCATGTTGAACACCACTTGGAAGAAGCACTGAGAGTAGCAAGGGCACAGAATGTACTCTGGGTGGGGGACTTCAATGTCCATCACCAAGAGTGGCTCGGTAGCACCACTGCTGACCGAACTGGCCTAGTCCTGAAGGACAGAACTGCCAGTCTGGGCCTGCGACAGGTGGTGAGAGAACCAACATGATGGAAAAACCTACTTGACCTCATCCTCATCAATCTACCTGTCGCAGATGCATCTGTCCATGACAGCATTGATAGCAGTGACCACTGCACAGCCATTGTGGAGACGTAGTCCCGTCTTCACACTGAGGACACCCTCCATCGTGTTGGGTGGCACTACCACTGTGCTCAATGGGATAGATTCAGAACAGATCTAGCAGCTCAAAACTGGGCATCCATGAGGCGCTGTGGGCCATCAGCAGCAGCAGAATTGTATTCCACCACAATCTGTAACCTCATGGCCCAGCATATCCTTCACTCTACCATTACCATCAAGCCAGGGGACCAACCCTGGTTCAATAAGGAGTGTAGAGGAGCATGCCGGGAGCAGCACCAGGCGTATGTAAAAATGAGGTGCCAACCTGGGGAAGCTGCAACACAGGACTACATGCATGCTAAAAAACGGAAGCAGCATGCTATAGACAGGGCTCTGTAGTCCTGCTACATCCAGTCTTGAATGGTGGTGGACCATTAAACAACTAACGGGAGGAGGAGTCTCCATGAATATCCCCATCCTCAATGATGGTGGAGCCCAGCACGTGAGTGCAAAAAACAAGGCTAAAGCGTTTGCAACCAAAATCAGTCAGAAGTGCCAAGTGGATGATCCATATTGGCCTACTCCCGAGGTCCCCACTATCACAGAAGCCAGTCTTCAACCAATTTGATTCACTCCATGTGATATCAAGAAACGGCTGAGCGCACTGGATACAGCAAAGGCTATGGGCCCCGACAACATCCCGGCTATCTTGCTGAAGATTTGTGCTCCAGAACTAGCTGCGCCTCTAGCCAAGCTGTTCCAGTACAGCTACAACACTGGCATCTATCCGACAATGTGGAAAACTGTCCAGGTATGTCCTGTCCACAAAAAGCAGGACAAATCCAATCCGGCCAATTACCGCCCCATCAGTCTACTCTCAATCATCAGCAAAGTGATGGAAGGTGTCATCAACAGTGCTATCAAGCGGCACTTACTCACTAATAACCTGCTCACTGATGCCCAGTTTGGGTTCCGCCAAGACCACTCGGCTCCCAACCTCATTACAGCCTTGGTCCAAACATGGACAAAGGAGCTGAATTCCAGAGGTGAGGTGAGAGTGACAGCCCTTGACATCAAAGCAGCATTTGACCGAGTGTGGCATCAAGGAGCCCTAGTAAAACTGAAGTAAATGGGAATCGGGTGGAAAACGTTCCACTGGCTGGAGTCATACCTGGCACAAAGGAAGATGGTTGTGGTGGTTGAAGGTCAATCATCACAGCCCCAGAACATTGCTGCAGGAGTTCCTCAGGGCAGTGTCCTAGGCCCAACCATCTTCAGCTGCTTCATCAACGACCTTCCCTCCAACATAAGGTCAAAAGTGGGGATGTTCGCTGATGACTGCACAATGTTCAGTGCCATTCGCAGCTCCTCAGATAATGAAGCAGTCCATGCCCGCATGCAACAAGACCTGGACGACATTCAGGCTTGGGCTGATAAGTGGCAGGTAACATTCGCGCCACAGAAGTGGCAGGCAATGATTATCTCCAACAAGCGAAAGTCTAACCACCTCCGCATGACATTCAACGGCATTACCATCGGTGATATCCCCACCATCAACATCCTGGGGGTCACCATTGACCAGAAACTTAACTGGACCAGCCACATAAATACCGTGGCAACAAGAGCAGGTCAGAGGCTAGGTATTCTGTGGCGAGTGTCTCACCTCCTGACTCCCCAAAGCCTTTCCACCATCTACAAGGCACAAGTAAGGAGTGTGATGAAATACTCTCCACTTGCTTGGATGAGTGCAGCTGCAACAGCACTCAAGAAGCTCGACACCATCCAGGACAAAGCAGCCTGCTTGATTGGCTCCCCATCCACCACCTTAAACATTCACTCCCTCCACCATCGGCTCACAGTGGCTGCAGTGTGTACCATCTACAAGATGCACTGCAGCAACTCGCCAAGGCTTATTTGGCAGCACCTCCCAAACCCGCGACCTCTTCCACCTAGAAGGACAAGGGCAGCAGGCGCATGGGAACACCACCACCTCCAAGTTCCCCTCCAAGTCACACACCATCCTGACTTAGAAGTATATTGCCGATCCTTCATCGTCGCTGGGTCAAAATCCTGGAACTCCCTACCTAATAGCACTGTGGGAGCACCTTCACCACATGGACTGCAGCGGTTCAAGAAGGCGGCTCACCATCACCTTCTCAAGGGCAACTAGGGATGGGCAATAAATGCTGGCCTTGCCAGCGACGCCCTGATCCCATAAACGAAGAAAAAAAAATAATAGATTCTAGCATTTTCCCTACTACTGATGTCAGGCTAACTGGTCTGTAGTTCCCTGTTCTCTCTCTCCCTCCTTTCTTAAATAGTGGGGTTACATTTACTACCTTCCAATCCTCGGTAACCGTTCTAGAATCTATGGAATTTTGGAAAATGACAACCAATGCATCCACTATCTCTATAGCCACCTCTTTCAAAACCCTAGGATGTAGGCCATCAGGTCCAGGGGATTTAAAGGCTTTCAGTTCCATTAATTGCTCCAGTATTATTTTTTTACAAATACTCATTTCTTTCAGTTCCTCATTCTCGCTAGACCCTTGGTTGTGCATTATTTCCGGGAAGTTTTTTGCATCTTCTTGCGTGAAGACAGACACAAAGGGGGAAAAATTTAGTTGGTTGCGCCTCCCGTTAGCGTCTTAAGAGGGCGCTAATGGGGCACAAAGCATCTAGCGTCCAGGCACGGCAAAGTTTGCACCGCTCGCGAAATTAACTAGACATTTTGCGGCGGCGCTAAACACTACCGCCACGATCTCCTGCGCTGGCAGATCGTGACGTCAGTCGAGTGCGCAATGCCCCGGTATCGCCCCGGAGCGGATATTGAGTGGCGCCTCCTGCCTTACTGCTTGACGCTAGCAACGACAGGTTGAGGGGAGCGTTCTGCAGTCATGAAGGGAAAGGGGGAGCGCTATTTAAAGGTGACCGCTTCCTGCCTTTTATTGTTGGTGCCATTTTTGAACTACGCATTCTGAGAGAGAGAGAGACTTCTGGAGAGATTCAACGTTGTGTGAAGGAGTTTTGGGTACTGAGCAGCACTTTGCAGGTTCATTTTGATTTGCCATTCCTTGTATCGATTTAGAAGAGACTGTGGGGGCTGCACTCTGAGCTCTTTGCCTGGTACTCTCCATTGTTCTTTCCAGCAGATTTGATGTGCAGGTCTCTCCAGGCCGAGATTCAAGGCTGCAATGAGCAGGATGTGGATGGAAAGCAAGATTAACTATCCCCTTTAAGAACTGGCCCGTGCCATTGTGTGTGTGTTCCATTGCTGACTGACATTACATGAGCTTCGCCAGCGCTCTGAGGTAGCGCCTCGCTCCTCGGCCTTTGCACCTTAAGACAGGTGTGAAGCGCCTGATTTAGCGCTCCAATCACCTCCAGGGGCGATAAAAGTCAAGTTTGCAGTCGGTGGCGATAATTAGCACCAGGCACTAATCTTTGCGCCCGGTCGATAATTGCGCCCCAAATGGGGCGATACTGAATTTCTCCCCCAAAGTATTTGTTTAATTTCTCTGCCAGTTCCTTATTCCCCATTATAATTTCTCCTGTCTTAGCCTGTAATAGTGGAAATAGCGGACAACCAAGGGTCTAGCGAGAATGAGGAATTGAAAGAAATGAGTATTTGTAAAAAAAAATAATACTGGAGCAATTAATGGGACTGAAAGCCAATAAATCCCCTGGACCTGATGGCGTACATCATTTACTTTTGCTAATCTTTTCCTTTTTACATACCTATAGAAGCTTTTACAGTCTGTTATTATGTCTCTCACTAGTTTACTCTCATATTCTATTTTCCTCGGTCAGCATGCTGGAAATCCTAAGGAAACTAATATTGAATCAGGGACAGGGACTCAATAAAATTAACTTAAGCAAAATAACAGTAATGAAGAAAATAATGGCACTAAAGAGTGACAAATCCCCAGGACCAGATGGTTTCCATCTCAGGGTTTTAAAGGAAATAGGTGAACACATTGCAGATGTCCTAACTATCATTTTCCAGAGTTCTCTCGATTCAGGAACCTTTCCTTTGGATTGGAAAATTGCACATGTCACCCCGCTATTTAAGAATGGTGAGAGTGGGAAACCCTGCAATTATAGACCAGTTGGCCCAACATCTGTTGTTGGGAAATTATTCGAGTTTATAATTAAGGATAGGGTGACTGAACACCTCGAAAATTTTCAGCCGATCAGAGAGAGCCAACATTGATTTATGAAAGGTAGGTCATGCCTGACAAACCTGATTAAATTTTCTAAAGAGGTGACTAAAGTAGTGGACAGGGGAATGTCTATGGATGTTATTTATATGGACTTCCAGAAGATATTTGATAAAGTCCCTCATAAGAGACTGTTAACTAAGGAATTGAAGACAAATTATTGACCTGGTTAGGAAATTGGCTGAGCGGAAGGAAACAGAGACTGGGGATAATGGACAGGTACTCAAATTGACAGGATGTGACTTGTGATAATCCACAGAGATCTGTTTTGGGGCCTCAACTATTCACAGTATTTATTAATGACTTAGATAATGGCATAGAAAGTCACATATCCTAGTTTGCTGATGACACAAAGATAGGTGGCATAGTAGGCAGTGTAGATGAAAGCATAAAGTTACAAAGAGGTATTGATAGATTAAGCAAAACTGTGGCAAATAGATTTCAATGTAGGCAAATGTGAGGTCATCCACTTTGGATCTAAAAAGGATAGAACAGGGTACTTTCTAAATGGTGAAAAGCTAAAACTAGTGGAGGTCCAAAGATACTTGGGGGTCCAGGTACATAGATCATTAAAATGTCATGAACAGGTACAGAAAATAATCAAAAAGGCTAATGGAATGCTGGCCTTCTACTAGAGGACTAGAATACAAGTGGGTAGAAGTTATGCTGCAGTTATACAAAACCATGGAATTAGGATACACTTCTACACATAAAGGATGGTAGAAGTTTGGAACTCTGTTCCGCAAACGGCAATTGATGCTAGATCAATTGTTAATTTTAAATCTGAGATTGATAGCTTTTTGTTAACTAAAGGTATTAAGGGATATGGGCCAAAAGTGGGTATCTGGAGTTAGCTCACAGATCAGCCATGATCTCATTGAATGGTGGAACAGGCTCGAGGGGCTCAATGGCCTACTTCTGTTCCTATGTTCCTATGTTTGCCTGTAGAAGTGTTTCCTAATTTCAAACCTGAACGGTCTGGCTCTAATTTTTAGACTATGCCCCTTAATCCACAATCCCCAACCAGCAGAAATAGTTTCTCTCTACCATACCTGTTCCCCTTAATATCTTGAAAACTTCGATCAAATCACCACTTATCCTCCTAAATTCCAGGGAATACAACCCTAATTTGTGTAATCTCTCCTCGTAATTTAACCCCTGGAGTCTGGATATCATTCTGGTAAACCTACACTGCACTTCCTGCAAGGCCAATATATCCTTCCTGAGGTGTGGTGGCCAGAGCTGCACACAGTACTCCAGGTGTGGTCCAACCAAGGCTTTGTATAGCTGTAGCATAACTTCTACCCCCTTGTATTTTTGCGCTTTCCAATTTCTAGGCCGCAGACACACTTGTCCTCCTCCAGTTATTTGCTGCTGCCTGCTGTTATGCACCACCCTCTCCTGCAAGAAAGAGGGAAGCATGTCAGTGAGTGTGGTGCAATCTGCTTGGGTGATATGGCTGTCATGGTTGAATAGTTGCCAGTGTGTGTGAGCTGTGAGTTGTGGGTGTGAGGCTTGCAACAGTGCTAAGTGTGTGAGGTGAAGTATATGAATGTTAGGGTTGAGTCCTGATTGATAGAGATTGTTGGTAGATGGGTGATGGGGGTGCAGTGGATTGAGCAGTGGCTGAGGCTAGTGGTGCAGCTGGTAGGATATGCCATTTGAAGATGAAGTCACTCACCTTGACAACTTGTGTGGAGATCATTAAACTTCTTCCTGCACTGCATCCATGTTCTTTGAGCAGCACTCCTGGCATTAACTTCCGCCGTAACTTGTTCCTACTGCCTCCTGAGCATCTGTCTGAAGGGCTTCCTACCCCACTGCGGATACAGGACGTCCCTCCTCCTTTCCATCTCTTCCACCAAAGCCTTCAGTGCAGTGTCTGGAAACCTTGGTGCTCGCTCTCTCGCATGTTTAGCCATTCCTCAACGTATCACAGCACTGATTCAGTTTTGAAAAAACTCCCATCACTTCTTGCAGCCACAATGCACCTCCCCTTTAAGAGGTGCAGGCTGCCTTTAAATAGTGCTAGACACACGTGGTATCGGGACCCTTGCTGATGCGTGCAGCCAATGACCAGCGCGGATAGCGCTGGCTGCACGCAGAAATAATTTAAAAGAGCAGGCAGCACCAATGTAACTTGCTGTCTGCAATGCTATGAACGACCGTGGGTTAATCAGGCACCGCAATCTCCACACCCAATTTCAAGTCTTATCCAAGTTTTCCCCCAATCTTTTTCTGCTGGTGGGGGATTTTAGGACAAGGGGACACAACCTTAAAATCAGAGCCAGGCCATTTAAGAAACACTTCGGCTGCGATTTTGCACCTGGAGGTGGAATGGCGGCGGGTTCGCTGTCCCGCCGCCCTGCAGTTGAAATTTTCCGTTGATTGGCCTCGTTAAGGCCGACTTGCGGGTTCTCCAAGGCAATTACTGGGTGCAGGTCAGCTGCTCGCATCTGATGAAGCGATTTTGGACTGATTATTTAAAGGGGCCATGTCCCCTCTGCAGATTCATTTCCATTTTGTTCCCTGAAGGTATGACAGCGCAAAAACCTAAGGCTGCTCCCCGCTTCGATGTGGACTCTCTCCATGTTCTTGTGGAGGGAGTAAGAGGATGTAAGGAGGTCCTCTTCCCTGAAGACAGATGGAGAAGGCCTCCTCAGCATACCAGCTTGGCTGCAAATTGCTGAGGAGGTCAGTTCGAGGTTGGTCTACATACGCACCTGGGTGCAGTGTCGCAAGAGGTTTAATGATCTGTTGCGATCAGTAAAAGTGAGTATAACATCACACTTGCCTTCCATCTGTCTCCCATCTCTTCTCATCCCCATCGCTCTGCATTGGCAACCTTCCCCTACACATCGCAACTCACTCTAACATCCCTTGCACCCTCACCCATCCCTCTCTTTCTCTGTACAGAATCACATCACCATCTTACTATGCACCACTCACACTCTTATGCAATTCCAACAACTAACAACGCACAGGGAGGGAACTTGGTTTGTGCACCTCACTCCTTCATAGTCTCCCTCTAAACATTTATGTCATCCATTCTTTACACTCACTCCATCAATCTCTCTCAAACTCCACTTGCGTCCCTCATTACAGGAGAAGAGAGCCCACAATAAAAGGGAGAGGGTGAGAACAGGAGGAGGCCCACCATCCCTGACGCACCTAACAAGCACTGAGGAGGTAGCCCTGGAGATCATCGGAGGTGCAGAGGAGCTGGAAGTGGGGGACGGAGAGACGGGTGTAGAAGAGCAAGCTGGTGACAGAATTGATTTCCAACCCTCTGATTAAGCATTCATGAGTGACTAATATGGGATATGATGCTCATAGAGTTTGAGTGCTAAGCATCTGCACAATGTCTGCAACATACACTTCACTTGTCTAACTCATGCCTTTACTCCCCCACAGGACCACCAAGAGCCCCGCTCTCCACTGTCCAGGAGGAAGAGCAGTAGCACTCCTCAGAGGAACCACCAGCCTCTGAGGGAGCAGCGTCCCCAGCATTCAACGCACCCAGCACCAGCGCAGAGACGCACACCTCATTGGGTTTTTTGCGAGATAGAGTAGTGTTGTTACCTGGTGTATCACAGCTCACAAGTGAGCAGGAGCAGATGTTGGAGACAGGGACAGCAGTGGAGAGTCCTCGTTGGAGGACGCAGGGCTGTCCTAGCTCTGCTCAGCTGCATGTAGACGCTGTGCCCCTGGGGCCATCCAGAAAGAGAGCGGTGCTGGAGCGTCAGGAATAAGTGCAGGAGGCTCTGACTGGGTTTGCTTCCATAGTCACTGTGGGTGTGCAGAGAATGGAGGAATCCATCTTAAACATTAGCAATGCCGTGGTGAATGCTATGGGCAATCTAGGTGCCGCCATGGAAAGGATGGCAACCTCCATGGAGGACCGAACTCACCAGACACAAGCCAACATGGTGGCTCTTCTAGATAGATGGTCAGCTATGGAGAATAGAAGGCCATCTATCGTGGAGAGGAACCAGAGGCACATGGACGTCCCTGTTATGAGGACTGTCAGTACAGAGACGGGTCCACATGGCCCCACCAATGTGCAGCAAGGTGCTCTCCAGCAACTTGCTAGCAGTGAAGTGCGGGTGACCCATGAGAGGGATGGTGGTGTTCGAGCACAAGGAAGTGGGGTCTCCTCTCCAAGCGCTCAAACTCCCTTGCCACTGCCGAGCCCTCGGTCAGAGCCACATCTGCCTGAGCCAACAGAGATGGCCAAGTCTGCCCCTGCACAGCTGCAGGAGGAGCAGACTTTGGCGGGGCCCTCCAAGGCTCGCAAAACCAGAGGACGGCCGCCAAAGGCGTCTAAGCAGGAGCAGCAGGGAAGTGAGCAGGCTGCCTTCACATATGCTGAAGACACAAGGGTCTCACAACGTAGAAGCACGTGTCAGAGGAAGATGTCACATTAATAATCATAAGGGTTCTCACTTGGGTGTTATGATAGCTTTATTTGTAAAGTTTCTGTTCTTTGACAATATTGTAATAAATTGATGTAGAACGAAGGTTTGGCATCGTTGCCAGCTGTGTGCTGACAATTTGAGGTGGCACAGTTTAGGGTAAGTGTGCCTTTAAAATCCAGCAATGTAGGTTACAATGGCTCTATTGTGCACAACACATACTTGCAGCCTAAATACAGATTATGCCCCCAAATTATTCAATCACCAACCTCACAGATTTCTAAATGACAAGATTTGAGAGTGCAGCTTTTACACTGCAGTTGCAGCTGTGAAGTCTCCAGCTCGCTGGTGTTCACGCCACACTTACCTGGCATGTTGTCGGAACGTCGTGAAACCCGACCCAGAAGCTGGAAAATCCCAAACTACCACTTAATAGGCATTTAAGTGCCTTTAATCCATTTCCCGCTGCTTGGTGTCGGGTCTGTTTGCAAATCGGAGACTCGACACTCGGGAAATTTGCGTGGAGGTGGGATCATGGCGGGTTCGGAACCCGCCGTCAATCATTGCGAATTTAATTTCTGACCTGCCTCCAATCCCGCCCTCTGAGCGCCGGCAAAATTGCGGCCTTCTTTACACAAAGTGGGGTAGAAGTGTGGAACGCTCCCACAAAAAGCAGTAGATGCTAGCTCAATTAATAATTTTAAATCTGAGATCGATCCATTTTTTGCTAGACAAAGGTATTAAGGGATATGAAGGCAAGGCGGGTGGATGGAGTTCGGATACAGATCAGCCATGATCTTATTGAATGGCAGAACTGGCTCGAGGGGCTGAATGGCCGACTCCTGTTCCTAATGCATGCCTTTGTTTTTGTAGAATAAAGCAGTACATAACAAAAGATTGAGGAAAACTGTGGGAGGAGAACAGGCCAAGCTGCATCCTCCCCCCACTTTTGAGGAGCAATCCCTCCAAATAGAGGGCCTTTACTGGGAAGAGGAAGCAGGAGATGAGGAAACATGAAGCATGACACTTGTACTCCCTTCACTCTCCAGCCTATTCAGTCACGCTATCACTGACACCAAGCCTTCATTGAACAGCAGCTCCATGCCATTACTTTGGCAAATGATGTTGGCGCCAAGTTAGAATGAGGATCAGTTGGTTACACTATTTTTCTTTCTGTGTCTGTAGGTATGGCAGAAGAAGCAGAGTGGGGGTCAGTGATCAGGAGCCACCATGCACCTCACATGACACCCAGTCACTCTTGCAAGCATCAGCACTAGTACCTCCACCCCAGGTGAAGTTCACGACAGCGCATTGTGTGAGCAGGTGAAGGTGGAGGTGGCACTGGAGGAGCAGGAAGCAGCTGGCTGGAGAGTCATCTGGCTTCCAGCCACAGGTGATGAGAGCAAGGGTTCTGATCTCCAGGCCCAGCTTTTAAAAGTAGGATGCTTACAGAGCATGACAGATTGTGAGAGTCATTGGGATGTGCCCAGGAGTTAATTTTCCCCCAAATGGCAGCTAGTGCACGAATGGGGTTCTGATGCACACCTTGGAGTGCTTGGTACCTACAGGGACATCTGCAGTGCAGCTGCACATGGCAGAGACCCTAATGCCAGTCTTTTACATCTCTCATGAATGATCAGGTAGCTGCCAGGGTCCCACCCTTGACTTGCTGGTTCTCAGCAAATAATGGGTGCAGGGTGGACCACCATAAAGTGTCATGTCTGCTGTTGGGAAAGTTCACATTCACATAAATTATCCAGTGCAGATGGTCACTCAGAAGCAGAACACTAAATGAATGGAAGCTGCCTCTTGTTGACATCGAGAAATTTGTGTGATTGCTTGCTCTGGCAAACAATGTATCAATCACCTACTTTAGGCATCGGTACACCAAAGACTTGCTGATGTTCCTAAAGGCACCCTGGAAAAAGCTGAGGCAAAATAGATTAAGGTTGCTGTCACTTTCACTGTCACTGGCAGCATATGGGCTCCAATGTGTCTACTTCAGATACCTTGTGCTCATTGCTTGTCTCTTTCTCTGACTGCAGTTGCTGCCATTCCCTTTCACGCTCTCTACAGTATAGTTTGAGAGTGTTATCCGACACACTCCTAGTCTTCTTACTAGGTGTAGATTCTCTAAGTGTGCTGCTGGGAGAAGAGACATGGTAGCAGTGACTGAGTGGTGAGAGAGGAAGCAGGTGGGTAGGCTCTGTGGACCAACATCACCCCCTGGACATAGGTTCAATGTAGGAAGAGAGTCAATGACCTCACAAGAGCAGCAATGGTGAGTACACCTCTTTCCTCTCCACTTCTCTCAACAGCACCTGCCAACACTCCTTTCATTCCTTCCCCCAACATTCTTAACAATTCTCTCCTCTCCATCACATTCATACAACTACAGAGACACACTACAACACCTCTCTTTCTCATTCCAAGCACAATCACCTCTTCCTTTGCTCTCTTCACATCACATTCTCTTCCCACATCTCAGCACTTGCATAACCACCAACTCCTCCCAGCATTCCTTCCTCACCACATTCCACACACTTGGCTTTACATCCATCACCTCTCCATTCTCATTCCATCTTACTTCTTCCCCACCTCTCACCACATGCACTATCTGCACAAGCCCCGCACATCTCCACTTACCTTTTCTGTAGGACAAGACAGCACATATTGCAAGAGAGAAGACCAAGATGAGAAGGGTGGTGGGGGGGGGCGCGGGAAGGAATATCCAACATCATCGCCCTCACACAACCAGAGCAAGAAATCCTGGCGATCTGTGGCCCAGACAGAGCCATAAGCATCAGGGAAGGCAAGACTGGTGGCTTAACTGAGCAGGGTGTCTGCCTATTACTTGCCACCCTTCATTCACCTCAGAAAATATTCAGCAATCTTCACAACTTTAAACCACATTCTCAAGACTGTCACCTTCAAATGACCAGCTTGCATGTGCCATCCTTTTTTCTCTAAGTCCTTCTGGAGGCTTTTGGAGAAGACACCTCAGAGGAGGACAATCCTCATGAAGATAGATCGTCAGCCAGTTCATCCCTCCCAGGCACCAGCTCAGACACTGGTACTCCACGTGGGTTAGATAGTGAGGCAGAGAGGTGTGCATGTGATGAAATACTCAGCACCAGTGAGCAGCAGCAGATCTTGGTGGCAGGGACAGCCGAGGAGAGAGCTCACTGGAGTGCGAGGTCCTCTCCCAGCTCTACTGAGCGGGATAGAAGTGAGGACTGCAGGGAACCAACTATTAAAAGAAAACTGCAGGCCTCACACAAGCAGTTGTATGAGTTATTGGAAAGCCTGCCAAGGAGTTTCAGCTCTATGGCTGAGTGTGGAGGAGTCCACTTCCAGTCTGTGTGATGCCACCTCATATGGCATCTGCACCCAGCAGTCAACCCTGCAGAGCATGGCCACCTCGCAAAGGCATGTTATCAGCCTTTGGAGCTTTGTTGGAAGCTCAAATGGTGGCCATACAGGCTCTGGACTCCACCTTGGAGAGACAGATGTCCACCTTGGACAGATTGGTGGACCGAATATTAGGAGCTTTCACACAGTCTGCTCTCCCACAGATCAGTGGAAGTGATGAGTACCAGCGCCATGGATATGGCAATGGCAAGATAAGAGTGGTACATGTTACCCTCTCTCAGGATGTCAACACATCTGCTCCTTTTCCACCCCCTCAACCAATACCCACCATGGTGCCAGAAATCCAGCTGGTCCAGATTGCCCCGACGGTGCAGCTGTCTGTAGACGGCCTCTCAGAGGCTTGAGCACCCAGAAGTCATGGGCCACGAACATCTCAAGAGAGTCTCAACATGAAGAACAGCAGCCCTCTACAAGCTTTGCTGAGGTCACTAGGGGAGCAACTCATAGGAGCACCAGAGTTAGTAAACCCACTTTTAAAAATAGCACTGTGGGTTGATCACTTGGGTGAGCAATGAATGGAAGGCAATTATTATGTTTGTCATTAAATTCATCACCTTTATCATAGATGGTATGTTGGTCTTCAGAGCGGTTTAATAGCTGCTTCTGAGTCTACATTGTCAGTATGTCATTGATATAGAGCTTGTCTGAATGTTCTTCAATGCAGGATGAAGGGAGTGGTGAAGGATGTAACAAGGACTGTTAATGCCGAGGGGCTCTGTGTAAGTTCTCAGGGCAGGGGAATGAGTAGGTCAATGGAATCGCTGAGCAATTAGCTGATCCCTCACACCTCTTGCTGCAAGGCGTTGAGGTGACCCTCCTTCTTCTGCTGCTTCCTTGCCTTCCCCCTGCTCTTCCTCATCTGATGAGGGCCCCTGCTGCGGCTGTGCCTCCTCCAAATGCAGACCTTTCTGTATGGCAACGTTATGCAGTATGCAGCCCACCACTGCAATACAGCAGACTCTCCATGGAGCATATTGTATCCCTTACCTGCTAACTTCCGATAAGACAAGCTACTGCTGCAGGTTGCGGAGGCTGCTGTTGCTGCTGCTGTTCATCTCAGCTGCTTTCAAAAAGTGTGCAGTTAAAATGGCGACAGGTGGGAGCGTGCCAGAAACGTAGCGCTAAGTACTCTCCTGCTATTTTAACCACCTACTTGCTCCATTCCTGTTGGGCGGCCAGGGTTAAACTCGGGGTTAAATTCCAGCATCGGCAGTATTTTGCTTTTGTGTTAAAGTTGGGGTTAGAGTCTCTGAAAATTTGCCCTTATAAATTTAAAAGCTAAAGTCATACCAAAATATGCATACTCTCACTGAAACAGTCAAGGACTTTTCACTCAATGTCATAACATTTAAAAGTTCTTCATCTTCTATCCAATTGACAAATCATATTAAAAAAAATAATCCACAGCAACTGATCATTGTATGGTTTGTACTGTTTTGAATATTATATTTTTAATAGCTTTTTAAAGGACAAGTTTAAAATTAGCACCATTGAGCAAGTCCAGTGAAATAGAATGATTATCATATTAGAAGTGAAATTAAATGGTCATCCATTAGAAGTAAAATGGAATCATTATCCTATTAGACTGCTCATCAGGCACAATACACAAGATATCACAACGTCAAAATGAGCCCACGGATGAGTCATTACACGTTCCTGTTTAGAATGTTTCAACAGGCGTTGCAAACAAATTACTCCCTCAATATCTATTTACCCCACCTGCTATTCTATTAAATGATCACCTCCTAAAGCTTGATGCGGAGATGCCGGTGTTGGACTGGGGTGGACAAAAATGAGAAGTCGCACAACACCAGGTTATAGTCTCCAACAGTTTTATTTAAAATTACGAGCTTTCGTAGCTTTTGTAGGAGAACAGCGACCACGACACCACACAACCCTGCCACGGCAACCTCTGCAAGACATGCCAGATCATCAACACAGATACCATCATCACACGTGAGGACACTACCCACCAGGTACATGGTACATACTCATGTGACTCGGCCAACGTTGTCTCCCTCATACGTTGCAGGAAAGAATGCACCGCGGCATGGTACATCGGCGAGACCATGCAGACACTGAGACAACGTATGAACGGACACCGCGCAACAATCGCCAGGCAGGATTTTTACCTCCCAGTCGGGGAACACTTCAGCAGTCAAGGACATTCAGCCTCGGATCTGCGGGTTAGCGTTCTCCAAGGTGGCCTTCGAGACACACGACAACGCAAAATCATCGAGCAGAAACTGATAGCCAAGTTCCGCACCCATGAGGACGGCCTCAATAGGAATCTCGGGTTCATGTCACGCTACAGAATGTGACTCGACATCGTTGTCTGTCTTTCCAGTTTTTAAATAAAAACACAAAAAAAAAGTTAAAAGCTTAACTGCAGACGGCAGCATTTGACACGTTGGACCCCCTGTGACCCACCTCATTGTCTTAGCTGTACTCTGATGTGTCTTTGATGTAATGCCTCCCTAACAGATTGTATCTCTGCAGACAAATTGTTCTCTGTGTATATATACTGTGTAATAGATTCCCTCACTGTACCTTTACCTGAAGAAGGAGCGGAGCTCCAAAAGCTCGTAATTTTAAATAAAACTGTTGGACTATAACCTGGTGTTGTGCGACTTCTCATTTTTCTCCTAAAGCTTGGGGTTTGAAACATGAACAGAAGCAACATGCCTACAATTCTAGAATGATTTAAGCAAAGTAAAATACATCAGCCTCTGTATAACATGCTGTGTTTATGTACAACTTAATTTGTCAGGTCAGAGATCTGCTGTAGTCAGAGATCCCAAGTGAACCCTCAACAATTGTGTTTCACCAGGAACGGCTGTTCTCCATTATTACTTTCCTCTATATAATTGACTGATTCGCCAGTTAAATATTCTTCAAGTCGCTTTGATTGCCAGCCCAGCTAGATAATTGGCGCAGCCTTGAGTATGACTAAGCCTAGCTTTGTGGAGGATCCTGGTTCTGAGAGTTCCAACATGGTCATTGTTGAAGTTGAATGGGAAATTCATTCTGGCATAGAGCAGCACTTTCAAAATCATTAAACAGACAATTTAAAGTTGTTGCAAATGGGTTTTGCAGACTTTCTGAAGCAGTAATATTGCTTTTCAACACTTTCAACACTTCTTGCTGTTTTCATCTGCTGTTCAAGGTGGCTCCTGGGCTGGCAGCTCCTTACTGAGCTGCTCTTCTCTTCAACACTATCCTTGGTCATCCATTGCCGTACTTTGCCCTTTCTTCCCCCAATCTCCTTTCTTCCATTGCTTAAGATACCCTGCCTCTGATAGTGAAGGCATTTCAGCCCAAACTACAAGTTCAAACCACAAGTTTAATGCTACCCCTGCAGAGTCCACTGCCCATCCCCTGGCAAGTCTTTGTTCTCACTGAGCTCTTTCAAATGCCGGAACTTGACTTCCATCACTGGATTCCTCATGAACAGGACTTCGTTGCTCGACTACACTGTTTGACTCAGCGGCTGTGGCTCTGCTCTGCTCTTCAGTCGCTTCAAGTCTTATGATGCAGAATTCTTTTGTCAAATTGGTTTCCGATCTCCTGGACGTCTCTGGACATCTAGACTATGTTTCTGCACTGCACTACACTGGATTACACTGTAAGATTTACCTGCTGTGTCTCTATCTCTGCTACTAAAAGGTTTTGTAACTTAAACCGTGGCTGTGTCTCTGCTGAACTGGTTCTATTGGTTTTTCAGCTCTGCTTTTCCACTTTTTCTCCCCCTTTTCCTTCTCTCGCTATTTCTCCCTAACTGCTCCCTCCTGTCGTCATGCCTCCTTTCATCTCTCCACTCTCAGATACTCTGCCCTCCCAAATCCCTACCCCAATCCTTCATTAATCTTCGACCTTCCTACGCTCCTGCCAGACTTGCCTCCCTCTTAGATAAGCTTACAGCTTCCCTCTGTGCCTCTCTTGGCATCCTATGAAGGGCCCATCGAGGCACTCATCACTGTCTCCTTACGAGCAGCAACCCCAACTGTCCCATCCTACTCTCTTGCCGATCTTCCCACCCAGCGCGTCCACTAGGGGCAAATCTTGCCACTCTCCTCCCCGTCCAACTCATCCCCCCCAGCGCTGACCCTGTGGATGCTGGCAGTGGGGCAGCCATCACCGGCCCTCTCCGCATCTCCCTCTAGAATGTCCGTTCACTTGCGAACAAGGCCCTTGCCATCTATGAGCTTATCATGGATGACTGCATCGACATCATGGCCCTGAAGGAAACTTGGCTGAGGGGTGATGACACCTTACCCTTAAATGAACCCTCCCTGTAAGTAGTGGAAGGTATAGCCAGGCTCTAAGGTTCCCCCTGCCTTAACCCTGAACTCACATCTTTCTCCAGTTTCTCTCCGATCTCCCCTCATGACCTCTCCGCGCTCACCTTGTCCATGAGACCCACTTCCTGCTCCCTCGACCTTATTCCCACCAAACTGCTGACCACGCAACTTCCTTTTCTGGCTCCCATGTTAGCTGACATTGTTAATGGTTCTCTCTCCTCAGGTACTGTCCCCCTCGCCCTCAAATCTGCCATCATCACCCCTTTCCTCAAAAAAAACAAACCTTGACCCCTCCGTCCTTGCAAACTACTGCCTCATCTCCAACCTCCATTTACTCTCCAAAGTCCATGAATGTGTTGTCGCCTCCCAAATTCGTGCCCATCTTTCCCGCAAATCCATGTTTGAATCCCTCCAATCAGGTTTCTGCCCCTGCCACAGTACTGAAACGGCTCTCATCAAAGTCACAAATTACATCCTTTGTGACTGTGACAAAGGTAAACTATCCCTCCTCATCCTTCTTGACTTGTCTGCAGCCTTTGACACGATTGACCACTCCATCCTTCTCCAACGCCTCTCCACCGTCATCCAGCTGGGTGGGACTGCACTTGCCTGGTTCCATTCTTATCTATCTAATCATAGCCTGAGAATCACCTGCAACAGCTTCCCTTCCCGCTCCCGCATCATTACCTCTGGGGTCCCCCAAGGTTCTATCCTTGGCCCCCTCCTATTTCTCATCTACATGCTGCCCCTTGGCGACATCATCCGAAAACACAGCGTCAGTTTCCACATGTACGCTGACGACACCCAGCTCTACCTCACCACCACTTCTCTCGACCCTTCCACAGTCTCTAAATTGTCAGACTGCTTGTCCGACATCCAGTTGAGCAGAAATTTTCTCCAATCAAATTTTGGGAAGACCGAAGCCATTGTTTTCGGTCCCTGCCACAAACTCCGTTCCCTAGCCACTGACTCCATCCCTCTCCCTGGCAACTGTCTGAGACTGAACCAGACTGTTCACAACCTTGGTGTCATATTTGACCCTGAAATAAGCTTCCGACCACATGCCTGCGCCATAACTAAGACCGCATATTTCCACCTCCATAACATCGCCGGTCTCCGCCCCCGCCTCAGCTCATCTGCTGCTGAAACGCTCATCCATGCCTTTGTTATCACTAGACTTGACAATTCCAACACACTCCTGGCTGGCCTCCCACGTTCCACCATACATAAACTTGAGGTCATCCAAAACTCGGCTGCCTGTATCCTAACTCGCACCAAGTCCCGTTCACCCACCACCCCTGTGCTCGCTGACCTACATTGGCTCCCAGTTAAGCAACGCCTCGATTTCAAAATTCTCATCCTTGTTTTCAAATCCCTCCATGGCCTCGCCCCTCCCTATCTCTGTAATCTCCTTCAGCCCCGCAGACCCCCAAGATATCTGCGCTCCTCTAATTCTGCGCTCTTGAGCATCCCTGATTATACTCACTCAACCATTGGTGGCCGTGCCTTCTGTTGCCTAGGCCCTAAGCTCTGGAATTCCCTGCCTAAACCTCTCCGCCTCTCTAGCTCTCTTTCCTCCTTTAAGACGCTCCTTAAAACCTACCTCTTTGACCAAGTTTTTGATCACCTGCCCTAATTTCTCCTTATGTTGCTCGGTGTCAAATTTTTTTGTCTTATAATACTCCTGTGAAGCACCTTGGGACGTTTTACTACGTTAAAGGTGCTATATAAATACAAGTTGTTGTTGTTTTATGTAAACTACTGTTTACTTGTTGAAGACTTGTTAAATGAAAAAAAAAATCACTTCTGCATCCATCTCATTTTATCACAATGCTAGAAAACAAGTTAGTGTATTCCATGTCGCATATTATATGATATGCTTCTGTCATAAGTAATCTTGTTGATTAATTATCCTGATCTCACTGTAAGTCTCAATGCTGTTTGTGTCATATGTTGTTTGTATTTCCTAGTTCAGAAAGAGAACAGGTATCCTAACCCAACAAGCGTTCCCAGTACAGTGTGCCTGATAGTAGTGCAAGCGAGCAAACATTTTGAGCTTTGCTGTTTTTGGTGATTTTATTTTTCAGAAGTGCTCCTTGCTGGACATTTCCCCCTTCCCCACCCTGAGGCACCTCTTGGGAGCTCAGTCATGTAATGGGACACTTGCTCACTGCCGCAAGAATATGATTAAAGCAGTGCTTTACGTGGGATGGAATGCCCAGAGTGGTGTCCTATTTCACTTACCATTATTCTTAATTCTTGCAACTGTAGCCAAGAAAAAAACAGCATGTTCACCACAAGAAATGACGACTAATAATATGTTGTTTTCCATAGGTAATTGGAACAATGGCCCTGAGCATGATAGGGAATGAGATAAATTATTGCGAGCAACATTCTTACTTTTTAACTTGTGTGAACCATGGTGCAGTTGACAGTTGTAGTTGGTAGCTGTTGTACAATGGTTTGTACGCTCAGTCCCACTGTCAAGAATAAAGCAGCTCTTGCCAGAATGCAGCCAAAGACCGCAGTTAGACTCAAGAGGTTTCTGGATTGATTAAATAGGATTTGACTGCACACCATCCAGATAGTTAATGAACAATGGACCTCACTTGCAAAGTGTCAGATAAAGGAAATGTAACAAGATTTCAGTAGTGGCAGCAGCTCAATGAAATGTAAAAAAATATCAGTGCAGTTTCTTTATGTCTATCGTGTTTATAAGGTTTTCGACAAGTTAGCTGAAGAGAGCTGGTTTAAAGCCCACTTCTGGTAGCATTCCACCAGTGACACAGGCTCATAAAACTACCTCTTACAAAATAAAATGGTCAGATAGACTTTGCAATTTAAAAAAAAGAGAAACATTTCCTCATGACTAGTAGGGCCAGAGCTCTATAGATTTAATGTTGTAGATTCTACTCACAGAAATAATTGAAGACACGATCTCAATGCCACCGGTGCTCAGAGTGATGTATGGGATGCGATCCTTACTTATGCCAGCCTCTTTGAAGATGCTGTTTGTGTAGAACCAAATCTACAAACGATAAAAGAACCAATTAAACGCATTAGATGTAAAAAAAACAATTTGTAGACCTAAGAGAATATGGAAGCGCACACTTTGTAGCTTCTCCAGTGGTGATTGGGTAAAAGGCACTACCTTGTGTAATATGAACTGTATAAACCAGAAGATCCCAGGTTAGACGCTCTGTTGTGAGTTACTTGGGCCTCGACATTAACAGTCCCACAATGGGCAGGAGAGGGTCGGGGTGTGTTAAAAAGTGAATTGCACAGAACGTGACCCCAACCCACCATGCACGCACCTGCTGCTATTTTTACGGTGGTGGATATCGGGGTGCCCGAGTGTCCCGCCGTGGAGAGGCGAGACATTAAATTAACATATTTAAATTGGGCTCCCATGGTGCAATTAGGAGCCTGATTTAAAGTTCACTGCTGTTGCGTGGGTTTGGGTTGGGAAACCAGTCAGTGAAAGGGAGGCTGGAGCTGCTGGCTCCACAAGGTAAATGGCTGTTTCAGCACTGCGTGTGGGCCAGGAAGAGCAGAAGTGCTCCCCCCAGACCCCACAAGGTGGTCTTCAGATTCACCCAGCCCCAGTCGCCAGCCTCTCCCACTCCCTTGCCCCGATCTCCAGCCTGCCCCCAGCCCTCCTGGTCGCAGGCCTCTCCCACACCCCTTCCGAATGCTGACTTGCCCAGCTATCCCCCCAGCCCCGATCGCAGGCCTCCCCCCCAGCCCTCCTGATCACAGGCCTCACCGCCTCCAATTGGCCACCTTCCCCTCCCCCAGCCCTGATTGTCGACCTCCCCCTCCTCCCAATTGCCGACCTTCCAGCCCCCTAAAGCCCTAGATGCCCGCACCCCCCTCCTGATTGCCGGGGTCCATCCCCAAAGGTCCCCAGCTGTGGCCTCCTGTCGATAGTGCTGCCTCCCTCCCGCAGGCTAGGCTGTTCATTTGGCCGGCTGCCAGGCAGGAGGCGAAGGTACAAGATGCAAAAGAGTTCCTGCCATTAAGATTTGCAAGACCTCCACGTCCCCGGCCTTGTAGGGTTCCTAAGCCGCTCTCAGCATCCCCTATGCTCTCCCTGCCTCCTCGTTGGTCTCAACTGGAGCAGCAGCTTAGGCCCTTCAATTGGTTTTTAACACCCTAGGGTAGAAAGGGAAAAGTCAACTTGAATTTCTGTTCCTGACTGCGATGCAGTGACCCCTGCTGGAAATGTCCTTGTGTGGATGTCAGGCGAGAACAGGATGGGTCAGCTGTGATGCCACAAGCAAGTAACTTTCTGCAATAAAGAGCTCAGCTTGTCCATCAATACTTTGTTTTCCACAAATGTTTAGTTTCCCTACTGTAATTTTTTTTTGAAATTTATTCTTTTTAACCTTTTAATATCATTTTATCATCACTTTTTTGTTTTTCCCACACCACCATGTACAGTTACATCGGGCTGAATCTTAACTCCCATAAACGGATGGGTTGGGGTCAGATGAGATATTAAAACTTTAAGGGGGTGATTTTTGCCGGCTCCTTTAGGATCTAAAGAGCCTCCGAGGTGGCCAAGATGGGGTCTTGAGTCTGCATTTAGCACAAGACGCCATCTTAGTAAAGGAATTGAAGCTTGTGCTCGGAGTGGCCCCTGGAGTATCATTAAGAGGCTGATTGCCAGTTAAATTGCCTGCTAGCGCTCATTAAAGAGACTACATGGCATTATGGTGGATAGCGCTTGACCTAACACCCTCCCCTAACAGCGATCAGCTGAATCAGAATAAACAGTTGTTGCTGAGGATTTGGAGAGCTACTTAAAGGCATATTCATCTTTTACTATTCACTTGCTGCTGGAGGTTTGAAGCAGACCATTGAAACACATGGGGAGACTTTCTGGGACAGTTTGTTAAGACTTCACCAACACGCTATCAACATTTATTCCAGAAATTCTCTGAAGACTTCATCTGAAAAGAGTGCGTGCTGAGCTACTCCAACTTATTGGACACCTTCTAGGAGTCACCAGCAGAAAGGGAGTGCTTGGTCACGGGCAACTTGTTAGGGGGCCCCTTTGGTCTGCAGGAGGAATAGGTGGAGGACATGAGGCCAGGCAGGGCAGCACCAGCTGCTGCAGGAGAGAGGGACAGGAGGGCGAGGTGGACTCCTTCCCCCCTGAGGGTACAGGACATCCCTCCTTCTCTGGACCTCCCCCACCAGGTCCTCCATTGCTGCATCCGGGAACCTGTGCACCCTCTCCCTCGGTCCCTGAGCCATCCTGAAAACTGCCGTTGTTTGTCAGCCAGCGCACTCCACACCTTCAGTGGAAGTGTGTGCATGGAGCCCACATATACTGCTCCACAAAAATTGCTTCTAATCAGCGCTTGAGTGCTAAACATGCAGGTGTCAGTTTTAACACCTCCAGGCATGTTCAAATTATGGTAATCAGCAATTAAGTCCAAAATGGCGTGCTAAAACCAGACTTTTAAATAGGCATGTCTTATTAGCACGGAACCTATTTAGTGCCTGTTTACACCCTTTCACCAAAATAACCCCCTAAAAATCTCAAACCTGACCCCAACCCACCACCAACCCGCCCACTTCCAGGTTTAATTGAGGCGGGACAAGGGGCAGGCAGCCAAACCGCTCCCAAGAGGCGAGTTGGCCAATTAAATACTTTAATGACGCTGGCAGCCACGGATTTAACCCACTTTGCAGGTTTAACCCTGGCTGGCCAGGTTTCCCAGGCCTCGGAAAACCAGGCAGATGAAGGGAAGTGAGGACAGCATCAGGGAGAAGGTAAATGCTTCCCCCCGACCCTCCCAAAGCTCCCGCCCATCAGATCCCCAAACGCCCCGGTCGGGGATCGGACCCCTGGTGTCGGGGATCAGACCCCCCCACGTTTCCACTAGCGGCAGCAGGCGACTAACCTGCGGCTGCAGCCTCCTCCAGAGTGCTCTCCGCCCGACTGGAAGCCAAACATGTCAATCAAGTTGACTTCCAGCCGGGGAACCTGTCAAAGCAAAGCTACACATGTTGTGGAGTCAAAACTCCACAGCATGCGGGGAAACCCGAACTTCCGCCCCAACTTATCTATACAGGCATTTACGCTCAACACGAGCCTCCTCCCATCCCTCTTCATCTAACCCTATCAGCATATCCTTCTATTCCTTTCTCCCTCATCTGCTTATCTAGCTTCCCCTTAAATGCATCTATGCTGTTCGCCCCAACTACTCCTTGTGGTAGTGCGTTCCACATTCATACCACTCTTCGGATAAAGTTTCTCCTGAATTCCCTATTGTATATATTAGTGACTATCTTATATTTATGAACTCTAGTTTTGAACTCCCCCCACAAGTGGAAACAGTTTCTCTACATCTACCCTATCAAACCCTTTCATTATCTTAACGACCTCTATCAGATCACCCTCAGCCTTCTCTTTTCTAGAGAATAGAACCCCAGCCTGTTCAGCTTTTCCTGATAAGTATATCTTCTCAGTTCTGGTATCCTCCTTGTGAATCTATTTTGCACCTTCTCCAATGCTTCAAAATCCTATTATAATATGGAGACCAGAACTGTGCACAGTACTCCAAGTGTGCAGTATTTTAGCTTTGCATGGCTTAAGCAGAATGTCAAAGGTATTAATTGGAAGAGGCAAGGGCATTTGTGCCACACCACTAACTGGTTCAGGATTTGCCTACATTGTGGCCAGGAGCATGGTAGCAAGTGTACTCATACATTTAACAAATTTAGTTTGATAACACTCCTGTGAAATGCCTTGGGAAGTTTTATTATGTTAAAGGTGCTATATAAATGCAAGTTGCTGTTTAACAGGAATCTATGACAGAGATTTGTCAGTTGTGGCTCAGTTGATAACACTCTCAGCTCTGAGTCAGAAGGTTGTGCGTTCAAGTCCCATTCCAAAGACTTGAGCACAGAAATCTAGGCTGACATTCCAGTGCAGTGCTGAGGGAGTGCTGCACTGTCGGAGGTGCCATCTTTCGGATGAGATGTTAAACCAAGGCCCCGTCTGCCCTCTCAGTTGGATGTGAAAGATCCCTTGGCACTATTTTGAAGAAGAGCAGGGGAGTTAAGCCCGGTTTCCTGGCCAATATTTATCCTGCAATCAACATCATTAAACAACAGACTATCTGGTCATTATCACATCACTGTTTGTGGGAGCTGTGTGCAAATTGGCTGCCGTGTTTCTTACCCTGCAACAGTAACTACACTTCAAAAGTACTTAATAGGCTGTAAAACACTTTGGGACGTCCTGAGGTCGTGAAAGGCGCTATATAAATGCAAGTCTTTCTTTCTTTAAATTCCTGTTGGTCCAACATTTTTCATTGACAGACCTGTGGACTCGTGAGGTGGGAGACTAATGAGAATGGATGGGGCGTATACTAAAACAGAATTGACTTGCCATTATAATACTTGCATCAGCAGGAAAAATCAAATGTTAGCAACTGACAAATTTTAGACAGCAAGATTTTTTAGAAATATTGAGGTCCGAGATCGTTTAAAATAAAATTGCTGCTAGAAGTCTATAGATACCGAGGATTGAATTCCTGAGCACTCTGTGATGGACTCGCGGGTGTCCACTGCTGAGATGTCATCAATTCCAATTTCTTTTCAATTTTGTCCTTCACCAATGGCATGTGAGATGTACTAATATATTTAAAACCATTTGATTTTCGCTTATTATTTTTCTACAAACATTTTATTTATCAATTCATTTTCCCCTGCTCTCTCCTCAATACCTTAAATCAAATCTTGTGAAACAAGGTAAGCTCATTTTATTACATTTTGTTCAAGTCCATGTCAGAAGGTTAAATCTAATGGTAAAACAAAGTAAAATTAAGTGCTCCACAATCTCCCAATATTCCAATTGCAATTCCAATTTAGGCTCAGTGCTAAATGTAACATGAAGGATTACCTCTTGCTCGCTTCCCTTTTTAACCACTTTTTATGATGAGACTTGCATGAATGAAAATTTATCGCTGAATTTAACCTGTTTAACTTCACTGGGGATTTGTCCGTTATTCACTCAAAGAATCAAAACAGTTTGTGGTGTGCTATGAACAACTTTAGTTTCTTTCTTGCAATGAAAAAAATTTATCCTTTTAACATATATTTTTTATCTCCCATTTGTCCTTTTTTTCTTTGCAGGTCACTGAAAGGGCAGGACACTCTGAGCTGGGGACATGTCCACAATTGTCTTCAGTGATATTCAATTATCACTCAGCAGAAATACAATTCAAGCAGGATGAACAAGTAAATGGCCCGGAATTTGTGATGAGAATAACAGTGAGGCTATCAGCGTTCACCGTTATAATGGAGGAAATCTGACAACAACTTCTGGAGTCCGTACATGCGCATTTAAACGTGGAAATCCAGAAGTTGCTGTCGGAGATACCCCGCTCCTCCACAGGGTGCGCTGCTGCAGTCCTCGCCGACAGACTCGGCATTGAAATGACTGCAACGGTGTGAACTTGCTGTATTTGCCCACTAGTTTTGCACTAAAAATGGCTGAAAAAGTTAGGGCTGGTGCATTCAGGAGTAAGTGGGCTATAAATTGGTTAGCCCCGAAAAAGGCCGCGGGGATCGCGATGCACGATTGACCCATGCCTGTTGAGTGGAATGCAGGCAGCACTGTCTTCCTACTCTTCCACCACAGCCTGGGGAGTTGTAGTTCTTAGGTATCTGAAATGAAAAAGGGGCAAGGGTTGGGTTGTGGTGAGGGGAGAGGAGAAAGTAAGAAGTGCTGCTTACACCATCTGCGGCTTGTAGAGAGTTAGGGATGAGGGAGAAGTGGGATGTGAAAAGAGGGCGCTGTTCATTGGCTGCACACATCAGCAGGGGACCCAATATCGTTAGTAACATGCACTTCTTAAAGTTAGCCTGCACCTCTTACAGAGGAGGTGTATTGTGGTTGCAGCAGGTGCTGGGAGTCATTCTGCAACTGAATCTGACCTGGGAAAGAGAGAAGAATGGCTGACCATGGGAGAGAGCGGGCACCCAGGTTTTCGAACGCTGCACTAGAGATCTTGGTGGACGAGGTGGACAGGAGGAGAGACATCCTGTATCCGCAAAGGGGCATGAGGCCCTCCAAATACATGATGAGAAGGCAGTGGGAACATAAGAATGTAAGAATTAGGAGCAGGAGTAGGCCATATGGCCCCGCGAGTCTGCTCCGCAATTCAGTAAGATCATGGCTGATCATCGACCTCAACTCCACTTTCCCGCCTGATCTCCATATCCTTTGATTCCCCTAAAGTCCAAAAATCTACCTATCTCAGCCTTGAATATACTCAAAGACTCAGCATTCACAGCCTTCTGTGGTAGAGAATTCAAATGATTCACAACATTCTGAATGAAGAAATACCTCCTCATCTTAGTCTTAACTGGCTGACCCCTATCCTGAGATTATGCCCCCTAGTTCTAGACACTCCAGCCAGGGGAAACAATCTCTCAGCATCTACCCTGTCAAGCCCCCTCAGAATCTTATGTTTTTCAATTAGATCACCGCTCATTCTTCTAAACTCCAGACAATATAGGCCCAATCTACTCAATCTCTCCTCATAGGACAAGCCTTTCATCCCAGGGATCAATCTAGTGAACCTTCGTTTCACTGCCTCTAAGGCATGTATGTCTTTTCTCAGATAAGGAGACCAAAACTGTGCACAGTACTCCAGGTGTGGTCTCACCAGAGCCCTGTACAATTGTAGTAAGATTTTGTTACTCTTGTACTCCAACCCCCTTGCAATAAAGCCCAACATGACACTTGCCTTCCTAATTGCTTGCTGTACCTGCATGCTAACTCTCTGTGTTTCCTGTATGAGGACACCTAAATCTCACTGAACATCAACTTTTAATAGTTCCTCACCATTTAAAAAATATTCTGTTTTTCTATTCTTCCCACCAAAGTGAATAACCTCACATTTCCCCAAATTATACTACATCTGCCGCCTTATTGCCCACTCACTTAACCTGGCTACATCCCTTTGCAGGCTCTTTGTGTCCTACTCACAGCTTACTTTCCTACCTAACTTTGTATCGTCAGCAAACTTGGCTACATTGCAGTCGTTCCTTTCATCTAAGTCATTAATATAGATTGTAAATAGCTGAGGCCCAAGCACTGATCCTTGCGGCACCCTACTAGTTACAGCCTGCCAACCAGAAAATGACCCATTTATCCCTACTCTCTGTTTTCTATCCATTAATCAATCCATGCTAATATATAACCCCCAACGCCATGTGCCCTTATCTCGCGTAGCAACCTTTTATGTGGCACCTTATCGAATGCCTTTTGGAAAAACAAATATACTACATCCACTGGTTCCCCTTTATTGACCCTGCCAATTACATCCTCAAAAAACTCTAATAAATTTGTCAAACACGATTTCCCTTTCATAAAACTATGTTGACTCTGCCTAATCATATTATGATTTTCTGAGTGACCTGATACCACGTCCTTAACAACGGATTCCAGCATTTTCCCAACGACTGATGTCAGGCTAACTGGCCTGTAGTTCCTGTTTTCTCTCTCCCTCCTTTCTTGAATAGCGGGGTTACATTTGCTATCTTCCAATCCACTGGGACCGTTCTAGAATCTAGGGAATTTTGGAACAGATAGCCGCAGAAGTAAATGGCAGGAGTGCAGCCCCAAAGACTTCAATGCAGTAATGGAAGAAGTTCAATGACCTGACGCGAGTGGTCAAGGTCAGTGAATGCATCTTCAAATGCCATATTCTACCAACTGCACCACTAGCCTCAGCCACTGCTCAGTTCACCATACCCCCATCACTCACCTACCAGCAATCTCCATCAATCAGGACTCATAGCTAACATTCATATGCTTCACCCCACCCTTACACATTTAGTAGTGTTGCAAGCCTCACACCCACATCTCACAGCTTGCACACACTGCCAGCGATTCAACCATGACAGCCACATCACCCAAACAGTTGCATGACACTCACTGACACATTTCCCTCTCTCTTGCAGGCCAAGGTGGCACACAACCAGAGGCAGCAGGAACTAACTGGAGGGGGATAGGCGTGACTACATGTTCTAACCCTCATAGATGAGCTGGTGCTGGCCATTGTGGGAAGGGCCATAGCTGAGGCTGTGGCCACTGGCGGGGCTGATCCCATTGAAGATGATGGTATCCTCATACCTAAACCTCCATCTCACATCCCACTTCTCCTTCATTCCTAACTCTCTTCTGACTTACAAGCTGCAGATGGTGTAAGCAGCACTTCTTACTTTTTCCTCTCCCCTCAACACAACTCAGCCCATGTCCCATTTTCATTTCAGATACCTAAGAACTGCAACTACTCAGGCTGTGGTGGCAGAGCAGGAAGACAGTGATGATGAAGGGACACCGTCACTCGATTTCACACTCGCGGCCACTAGCTCAGGTACTGACACTGCGTGTAATTTAGAGGATAGCATAGAGGTGGTATCTGCACGTGGTGAGACCTGGGCACAAGTGTGCTGCAGCCAGGGTGGGGGGGAAAGGATAGCGCAGGTGCCAGCTCGCCGGAGGATGAGGCCGCATACTAGTTCTGCTGCAGAGGAATCAAATGAGGACTTTGATGGGCCAGGCTACAGAAAAAGGCTGATTGGTGTACACAACCAAAACGCTTGGGCATTGGGAAGTCTGCCAGAAAGCCTGTGGGCAATGTCAACGAGCATTGAGGGGTCCAGCTCCTACTTGGCACGGGGCTTTGCGCAGAGCTTGGAGCCCATCCTTTCCAGCAAGGAACTGGTGGCCAACTCCATCAACACACTTGTGGAACCAACCATGATGCAGCGTCTGATGGCCGATATCGCAGCTTCCATTGCTGCACAAGCAGCTTCCACCAAGCATCAGACTGCTGCAGTGGACGCTCAGTCTGCTGTTATCCTGACTCTGGATACCAGTATTCAAAGGGGCTTTGGATTTGGATGAGGGAACCAAATGTAATATTTCCAAGTTTGCTGACGACACGAAACTAGGTGGGATTGTGAGTTGTGAGGAGGATGCAAAGAGGCTTCAAGGCAATTTTGACAAGTTAAGTGAGTGGGCAAATAAATGGCAGATGCAGTATAACGTGGATAAATGTGAAGTTATCCACTTCGGTAGGAAAAACAGAAAGGCAGAATATTATTTAAATGGTGATAGATTGGGAAATGTTGAAGTACAAAGGGACCTGGGTGTCCTTGTACACCAGTCACTGAAAGCAAACATGCAGGTGCAGCAAGCAGTTAGGAAGGCAAATGGTATGTTGGCCTTCATTGCAAGAGGATTTGAGTACAGGAGCAAGGATGTCTTACTATAGTTATATAGGGCCTTTGTGAGACTTCACCTTGAGTACTGTGTGCAGTTTTGGTCTCCTTACCTAAGAAAGGATATAGAGGGAGTGCAGCGAAGGTTCACCAGACTGATTCCTGGGATGGCAGGACTGTCGTATGAGGAGAGATTGGGTCGACTAGGCCTGTATTCACTAGAGTTTAGAAGAATGAGAGGGGTTCTCATTGAAACGTATAAAATTCTGACAGGGCTAGACAGACTGGATGCAGGGAGGATGTTTCCCCTGGCTGGGGGGTCTAGAATGAGGGGTCACAGTCTCAGGATACTGGGTAGGACATTTAGGACTGAGATGAGGAGAAATTTCTTCACTCAGGGGGTGGTGAACCTGTGGAATTCTCTACCACAGAAGGCTGTGGAGGCCAAGTCACTGAATATATTTAAGAAGGAGATAGATAGATTTCTAGACACAAAAGGCATCAAGGGATATGGGGAGAGAGCGGGAATATGGTATTGAGATAGAGGATTAGCCATGATCATATTGAATGGCGGAGCACGCTCAAAGGGCCGAATGGCCTACTCCTGCTCCTATTTTTCTATGTTTCTATGTTTCTTTCAGGGTGTCACAGCAGTCCAGCAAACTGTCCTCCGACAGATTAGTAGGATTGCTTTGGCGCTGCCCGGGAGAGTGGCTGTGGCGCCATGGAGCACGAACCTGCTGTCCTCTCTCCGGATGACAGCATTCGTGCTCCCACCCCTGCATCTCTACCAGTACCCTTGCTTTTGCCTGTCAGCCAACCAGCCAAGACTGCTGCTGCCCATGCCGAAGTGGTGCAGTCTGAAGCCTGCCTTTTAGGCTCAGAGCTGCTCGAGATCATCCCCCAAGGCTTCTCCACAGCCACGGTCACCTTCACAGCCATGGGCAATGCGGTCCTTGCCCTGCTCTGAGGTTGGAGTTGTGGCTGCAGCAGGTGGCAGATTTCAGTGAGGACCTCCTTGGTGAAGCGAAGACGTTTCAAACATTGGTCATCATTGAAGCTCAGATAGGAGAATTGTGCCCGGAACCCCCTGGGTGGATATGGCCTCCTGCTGAGAGCCCTTCTCCCCCTCCTCCTCCTCCCTCTTCTAGCAGCTTGTCCTGCTCTGTGTTACCTCGGCTCATTCTTCCAGTCATGCTCAATTCCAAGAGGAAGGCCTACTAGGCCACAATGTCTGGAAGCAACTTGTTTCAGCACAAGCCTTTAAATGACCAGAAATGTACTTCAGCACGATGCAGACCACTCCCTGTAGACTATTGAAACTTTTAACAAGTATGAAAAAACATCCAAAACATGTAGAATTGCAGCAACAGCCAGAAGAAGAAATCCAGCAATTAACATGTAAGTAGTTGATAATCCCTTTAAATAGTGCTGGCAGGGAATCCTAAATGCCATTGAATGCATGTTTAGATGTACGAGCTTAAGAGATGGTGTAGGCTGAAGCGTGTAGCTCAAAAATGACGGCCCTGTCATCAAATCACAGTTGCACACCGATTGACGTCACGATCTGCCTGTTCTGCATGCTCCAGCCAGACATTAGGTCTGTGCACAGTTTGCCAATGTGGCATTTGGCATACTTCCTGTCAGAGCTGTGCGCGTGCACCACAGACACCATTTTGGAACCTTAAGATGCCTCATAGCACTCAAAAATGGGCGCTACCGAGCCTAATTTCACCCCCAGTGAGTTTTTAATGTGTAATGAATGATAATTACTGCTGACCAATCTCTCTGGCCCTGAAAAATTAATTTCACAAGTGTGGAATTTCATTCCCTCAGAAGAAAATTAGTGTTGGAGATCTGAAAAAAAACATTTTTTAAATTTTATTTTACTTTTTCTGTCTGTCTCATTTATCATTCTCCCTCAATGCCATCTGTATTTCCCAATCTTTACTTCACTTTCTGTACATCATTTAACTTTCATTTATATTTCCTGCTTTAAACTTCCTGGTTTGGACTCTGCGTGGCTCAGTGGGGATACTTCAATCTGATTGGTTGAAGAGCCTCGCTGTTGCTTTCTCTGTTCACAGACACCACAGTTCCCCTGTAGAGGGCGCCCACATTGAAACAGACGCCGGATTAGAGGAAATCTCCGCTGACAAACCCACAAAAAGTCTGTGGGCAGCTGTCAGTGAGGTGAATGGAGAGCACTGCTCCTTCGCCGCTGAGAGCAAAATCAGGGCCATTGTTCAGATTTTCTCCCACCCCTCAGTGGAATCTCTCACTTTCAAAAAATTTTCCAGCCTGGAGTTTCCTCTGCATTCGCTCCCAGCGACGCCCTTCATCTGGGTGCAACCAAATTATGTGGTTTAAAAGACCTCGTATTTTTGGGCATGAGTTGTCCCCGCAACTAAAATATGCCCTAGTCTCCTCGATCTTTTACGTTCATCCATCAAACCCCTCATCTGAACGATACTCTGCCCACAAAACTAGCCACGCCCCTGACTCTCAAATGTGAGTATCCTCCAATTGGATTTGCTCAGGAGGGTCTCTCAACATTGTGACCAGATTTTCAGGCGCAGCAGGAATCAAAGTCGTTTTTCTGGTCTTTTAATTGCAATTTTTTCAGCGCTTTTTAAAATGTAATTATCCTCACTAAGACCTGCTCTGCATTTTCTGTTTCTTTTAATGTATTTTTATGGCATAGGTGTATGTCACATTAAATATTGAAAAGCTTCCCCGATTGCAGGTTGTTAAATATGCTGTGTCTGATAGGAACATAGGAACAGAAGTAGGCCATTCAGCCCCTCGAGCCTGTCCCGCCATTCAATGAGGTCATGGCTGATCTGTATCTTAAGTCCCATCTACCTGCCTTGGTTCCGTAACCCTTAATACCCTTGCCTAATAAAAATCTATCAATCTCAGATTTGAAATTTTCAATTGACCCCCAGCTTCAACAGTTTTCTGGGGGAGAGTTCCAGATTTTTACCACCCTTTGTGTGAAGCAGTGCTTTCTGACATCACCCCTGAAGGGCCTAGCTCTAATATTAGTTGCTGGACTCTCCCACCAGAGGAAATAGTTTCTCTCTACCTACCCTATCAAATCCTTTAATCATCTTAAACACCTCAATCAGATCACCCCTAAATCTTCTATATTCAAGGGAATACAAGTCTAGTCTATGCAACCTGTCCACATAATTTAACCCTTTTAGCCCCAGTATCATTCTGGTGAATCTACGCTGCATCCCCTCCAAGGCCAATATATTCTTCCTGAGGTTCGGTGCCCAGAACTGAATGCAATACTCCAGATGGGGTGAAACCAGAGCTCTGTACAGCTGTAACATAACTTCCACCCCTTTGTATTCCAACCCTCTTGAGATAAAGGCCGACATGCCATTAGCCTTATAATTATTTTTTGTACCTGTCCACTAGCTTTTCTGTATTTTGACCCCCAAATCTCTCTACTCATCCACAGATCCAAGCTTCTTGTCATTTAGAAAATACTCCTACTCCTGGCCCCACAAAAATAATTTTAAACTTAGCGGCCATGATTTTGTAAATGGATGCGGCTTGGAAGCGGGTCAGCTGGTTTCCGGGTTCCAGTCCTGCCCCCAACTGCATCTGGCCCACGGACGTGATTTTCCCTTGATTGACCTTGTTAAGCCTGCCCTGCGGGCTTGCAGGCCAATTAAGAGGAAGCCGGTCAGATGATGTCATTTGATGACGCGTCATCTGCTGGTTTTCTTAAAGGGACCACGCGCAATTTTTTTTGACAGCTCATTTCTCAGTGTTTTACAGCATTGAGGTGCTGCAAACACTGACAATCACTGTACAAAGGTGAGCTCTTGCACCCAGACTCTCCATGACTCCCTCCATAGGCTAGAACAGATGGCAGGTGAGGATACAGAAGCGATCTGTCACTGGTGAGAGAGGTTCTCCCATTGAGGTGGGACTAGACATCCAAATCAAAACTTGTTACCTACAGAAATGTGTAAATGCATTAAAAATGATTTTCCCAACATTTTCTTACCCCTGAAACTTACCAGTGCACCATTGGATCCTTCACACCACTTCTGCAGCTGTCATCAATGCAGAAACATTACAACAGACTCACAACACGCCACACTTACCTGGCATAGTGTCCAGACATCCGGAAACCCAAGGCAGAAGCGGCAAAATTGAAAAAGAGCCTGTTAATAACTATCAAGTATCTGTTAACAGGCAGGTAAGTGGCTTTAATCCTCTTCCCGCCGCTAGGTGTCGGGTCCATGCGCAAATCGGGGACCCGACACTTGGGAAGATTGATTGGAGGCAGATTGACAGCGGGATTCCTATCCACTGTCAATCTTTGCGATTTTGACAGCGGTCCTGCCTCTAAACTCGCTCTCTGAGCACCGGCAAAATTCCAGCCAGCGTTTTTGATCCTGTTTAGCTGGAGTGAAACTGGGTTCCGCTTACTTGTCTCCCATAATGGCAATTGGAGTTTTATGTACATCATAGGACCTTGATTTGCCTATTAAAAGGGGCGACTGCCTGAAACAGGACGGCATCACCTGGATCGGGAGCGAGACAGTAAGTATTTCCCAATGAATTTCAGGGTGTTATCACCTCATTTACACTCGCTGGAGCCAGTGGAAATTTCCTCCATGCACTTTTCAGATAGAGTCACTGAATAGCAATGAAGAGCATGAACTCTGACTGATTATTCCCCCTCCCCAACCCAGGTCTACTGAGGCTAAGTACAGTGCCCACACTACAGTGCCAGCCAAGATAAACTGTTTAACACAGACTGACCATCTGGGACCCATCCGGTCCGTATGACTCAGTGCTTGTACCACTGAGCTATTGCGGCCTAGTCGTTCTTTCATCTTACTGTAAATCATATATGCAGTCAGGACACAAGTAGTATCACACCGTACCAATAAAACATGCTTTATACTTACAGCATTCAAACCACAGAGCTGGTAGCAGGCCATAGTGACAATGACTGTGATGACCTGCCAACGTGCAGACCGCTTTCGCAGTAGCTGCAAGACTGAAACCAAGTGCACGTGCCTCAGGGCTTTCATTTCTGCCTGGACTTCCTCCAGTTCCTCAGTGACATCTTCTTTCCCATGAAAGACTTGAAATGCTGAAAAGAAATGATGGAATTGATCATTTTTTTGTTGCCTAAGAGAGCCATCTTATTATAAAGGTGAACTACTGCGGATGCTGGAAATCTGAAATAAAAACGGAAAATGCTGGAAATACTCAGCAGGTCAGGCAGCATCTGTGGAGAGAGAAACCGAGTTAATGGGCTGGATTTTGTCAATGGGGAGCTTTTGGAGGCGGGACTCCCACTTGTCGGGTTTTAGTCCCGCCTCCATCGACTTGTGGCCAACCCACGCTATTTTCCCTTGATTGACCTTGTTAAGCCCGCCCAGCGGATTTAGCAGGCCAATTAAGGGAAAGCCGTTTACAGATGACGTCAGTGAGTGACGTTTCATCTGTCAAGAGCCTTTGACAGATGAAATGTCACCGTATGACAGCTCTGTGAAGCAGTCAAACACTAACAATCTGTCTTCTAAGTTGAGTCTTTACTCAAGACTCAATTAGAAAGCCTCCCTGAGCAGTAAGCAGAAGGCTGCAGCTTTTGACAGTTCAGCGGCCATTCTGCTTTCTCTGCCGGTGAGCTGAGGGACTCCCAAGACCTGAAGGGAGGAAGCCTGCAGGAAGAAGTAAAGGTAAGTAAAACTTATTAAAACACTTTACACTCACCTCACACACTTACCTCTGCACACATGCACCCATCACTCACCTGCACATTGGACATCTCGACCCCTCCGACCCCCGCAGACCGACGGCCCGCCTCGCTGACCCTGGCGAGGTTTGGAGCCGTCGGGAAACCCACACTTCAGGACTCAAAATAGGGATTAGCCAAAAAGCTGCCTGTTAACTACCTGTTAACAGGCAGTTAATTGACACTAATTCCTTCCCGCCTCGAGGAGATGGGACCTGGCGCGGGTCGGGTACCCGCCTCCTGGGAAGATGGCACGGAGGTGGGTTGGGGGAGGGATGGGTACCGGGATGGGTACCCACCCCCAGATTCTGCCATTTTCCCGGCAATCCCGCCTCCAAACCCGCCTCCCCAGGGCTGGCAAAATTGCCCCCAATGTTTCAGGTTGATTAATGTTCATCAGAACATCTTATTATGTTATATCATGGAATTGGTTAGATTTTTACTTCTGTTGACAGTAACAGGAGGACTCCTCTTAGCTGTGGATATAATGGGTTATATTTGAGGTCATGATCAATATAAAACCAGAGTGTAACTAACCTTCTATAAGATATATAGCTGTACCCATTTAAAATGTACTGAAATGTTTGTTTTGGTGCTTTTGTTCAGATGTCACAGTACTTCCTCTTTAATTGGATAAAGTCCAACCACTGGCTTTCATGCAGTAAATCAAGCTATGTAATTAAACTACTACCCCTGAAGTGAACTGAAGATCATCTCATGTACAATCGCTTTTACAAAAACATGTTTTTTTTGCTCATCAAGGCGAAGGATGTTGGTGCTAGGATTCCATGCCAGCATTAAGGAGGTATACTCTTCCAAGGCCATTACATAAAGCTCCTTTTACTCCACTCTGATAAGATAACCTTAACCCCCCAAGCTCAGAAGAGCAGACCTGTTGCACCAATGTTATTTTTTTACAATTTATCCTCATGGTCTGTCAGAGTGAGATTGCCGCCCACTAAGGTGTCATGCTTTTCTGACCAGCGTAACTAACCATACTGCTTAGGTAAATGTAGATGTGTGTATGAAAGGCTGCCAACCAAAACAGTTACCAATCAGGAGTGGGAAAATCTCAGAATCCAATTCAATCGCTCAGATCTATCACATTGCTCAATTTATTTTTTCCTACTGGTTTTAGCCACCATCTGAATTTCTGACCCAGATGAAAGTGTAACAATACAACTAACATTCAGATCACATGACAAATACATTCAAAAAATAAATAATCATAAAAAAACACTAAGTTTACCCATAAAGTTGACCACTTAATGTTTGCGATGCCTAAAAGAAGTTTGCTCTGCACAGGCCTCTCTCTGGAAACCAGGTCCTGGGTTCTGCTGCATTCTTCGCCTTTCATTGGTGTGTTTTGGGCTTCCTTAATGATGAGGCTCATATAAGGAACAGACTTCAAGAATGCACAAGTATCACTGTCTATACCACTCTGATGAAGTACAATATTCAGAAGGCCTACCACTAGAAGCATTTGCAGATAGGGTTGGATGAAGTAGGGTGGGAGGAGGCTCATGTGGAGCATAAATATTGGCACAGACTGGTTGGGCCGAGTGGCCTGTTTCTGTGCTGTAAGTTCTATGTAATTCTATGTAATACTGGACAGGGGGAGCAAGGCTTACAAACAAGAAGCCAATGTCTACACTATGAATGCTCAGTCTCACTGTTAATCATAAAAAATAATTCAAGCACTTTAAAGAGGTAAGTGGCGGTGAAATTGGTCAGCAAAATAGGCGGGTAGCGCAAAACGGGCTGATAGAGAATCGGCAGCCACTCTTTACATCACGCTCAATTTTGTTTTTCATTGGAGTCAACATATTCTAATTTTGCAATTGGACGAATGGAAACAAAAATCTCCCGGTATACAGTCTTCTGATTGGAAATCAGATCCGGGGGTGAAAAATTCTCTCAAAACAGCTGCCATCACGGTTTGCCCTGTTGCTTTGTTAAACAGCTAAACTCCGACTTCTCTCCACGTTCAATGGTTTTCATTTGAAGATTCTGAAACCTGCCTCACAGTCTTCTTCCCCATTGTCTTTCACTTCCCATTCTCCAACCCTGCTGTGTTCTGCTTCTCCATTAGGTGTGGCACAATATTAGACATCAAAACAATACCCCCGACCCCAGATTACTGGTGAGTCACTGCACAAGGTTCAGTTAATACTTCTAATATTTATATATAGTCTCCTATATGTTCTGTATCTTTTTGATGCTCATCTGTTCTACATTTGGTTAATATATATCATGGGGTAAGGGCAAAGATTTATTTACTTCTGTAGCCAGGAAATAATAGTGGCATAGATTTATTTTTGTAACTGGGATTGGTGAAAGGAACAGATTTATTTGTGTAAGTATGATGGGTGTGCAGCACAGATTTATTTATTCATGTAACTGGAGTGGGTGAGGGGCCTTATTTATTTAAGTGCCTTGAGATGTTTTTCCATGTTAAGAAATGCAAGTTGTTGTTGCTATTTATCCAAGTACACTGAGTGAAGGACACAGATTTATTTATCTAAATATAGTGAGTGAGGGAGCACAGGTTTATTTATCTAAATATAGTGAGTGAGGGAGCACAGGTTTATTTATCTAAATATAGTAAGTGAGGGAGCACAGGTTTATTTATCTAAATATAGTGAGTGAGGGAGCACAGGTTTATTTATCTAAATATAGTGAGTGAGGGAGCACAGGTTTATTTATCTAAATATAGTGAGTGAGGGAGCACAGGTTTATTTATCTAAATATAGTAAGTGAGGGAGCACAGGTTTATTTATCTAAATATAGTGAGTGAGGGAGCACAGGTTTATTTATCTAAATATAGTGAGTGAAGGAGCACAGGTTTATTTATTTATCTAAGTACAGTGGGTCAGGAGAAAAGAGGCCGGTGTCGGGATCAACAGGAGAGAACAGTGAGTATTTAAACTCACTTTCACGGGCTTTTTTACAGAGGCTTACCAATCTCACAGACCGGTGGCGGCGTTCCAGAGCCACGTCACGATTCAAAAAGTGACGCGGGCAAGAGGAAGCAGCTGATTGGGTGAGTATGGCCAGGTGAGTATTTATACTACTCTATAGTTTGACAGTTAAGGTTAATAGTTTATAAAGTTTAGAAGGTCTTAATTTTTGTGGTTATAGTTTCTAAGGTCTCTGTTGTGTAGCGGGGAGTGCTAGTAAACAAGGGCCCTTTAGTATATCATTTAATTGTAGTGTAATTTGTGGTATTGATTTGATTTAATTTAATTTAAATTAATTAAAGGGTAAGTCATGGCAGCACAGCTTGGCCCCGTGGCATGCTCCTCCTGCACTATGTGGGAAATCAGGGACACTTCCTGTGTCCCTGACGACCATGTGTGCGGGAAGTGTATCCAGCTGCAGCTACTGGCAGACCGCATTGCAGCGCTGGAGCTGCGAATGGATACATACTGGAGCATTCGCGATGCTGAGGACATCGTGGATAGCACGTTTAATGAGTTGGTCACACCGCAGGTAAAGGCTGCACAGGCAGGAAGGGAATGGGTGACCGCCAGGCAGAGTAGTAGGCGCAGGCAGGTAGTGCAGGGGTCCCCTGTGGCCCTCCCCCTCTCAAACAGATATACCACTTTGGATATTGTTGAGGGAGATGGCTTATCGGGGGAATGCAGCAGCAGCCAACTTCCTGGCACCATGGGTGGTTCTGCTGCACAGGATGGGAGGAAAAAGAGCGGGAGAGCTATAGTGAGAGGGGATTCTATTGTAAGGGGAATAGATAGGCGTTTCTGCGGCCGCAAACGAGACTCCAGGATGGTATGTTGCCTCCCTGGTGCAAGGATCAAGGATGTCTCGGGGCGGCTGCAGGGCATTCTGGAGGGGGAGGGTGAATAGCCAGTTGTCATGGTGCATATAGGTACCAACGATATAGGTAAAAAATGGATGAGGTCCTAAAAGCTGCATATAGGGAGTTAGGAGGTAAATTAAAAAATAGGACCTCAAAGGTAGTCATCTCAGGATTGCTACCAGTGCCACGTGCTAGTCAGAGTACAAATAGAAGGATATTTCAGATGAATACGTGGCTAGAGGAATGGCGCAAGGGGGAGGGATTCAAATTCCTGGGGCATTGGAACCAGTTCTGGGGGAGGTGGGACCAGTACAAACTGGATGGTTTGCACCTGGGCAGGACCGGGACTGATGTCCTAGGGGGAGTGTTTGCTAGTGCTGTTGGGGAGGGTTTAAACTAAAATGGCAGTGGGTTGGGAACCTGTGCAGAGGAAAGGGAAGCAAGGATAGAAACAAAAGACAGGAAGGAGAAAAGCAAAAGTGGAAGGCAGAGAAATCAAGGGTGTAAATCAAACAGGGCCACAGTAAATAATAATTCTAAAAGGACTAAGAGTGTTAAAAAAAACAAGCCTGAAAGCTTTGTGTCTTAATGCGAGGAGAATTCCTAATAAGGTGGATGAATTAGCTGCGCAAATAGATGTAAATGGATATGATATAATTGGGATTACGGAGACATGGCTCCAGGGTGACCAAGGCTGGGAATTCAACATCCAGGGGTATTCAATAATCAGGAAGGACAGGCAAAAAGGAAAAGGAGGTGGGGTAGCATTGTTGGTTAAAGAGGAGATTAACACAATAGTAAGGAAGGATATTAGCTCTGATGATGTGGAATCTGTATGGGTAGAGCTGAGAAATATCAAAGGCAGAAAATGGGAAATTAGAGATGCGTGCAATAAGGGCACAGCAGTTATCATGGGTGACTTTAATCTACATATAGATTGGGCTAACCAAATTAGTAACAATACCGTGGAGGAGGAATTCCTAGAGTGTATACGGGATGGTTTCCTGGACCAATATGTCGAGGAACCAACTAGAGATCAGGCCATAAAATAAAAACAGAAAATGCTGGAAATACTCAGCAGGTCAGGCAGCATCTGTGAAGAGAGAAACAGAGTTAACGTTTCAGGTCGATGACCTTTCATCAGAACCTGGTCATCGACCTGAAACGTTAACTCTGTTTCTCTCTTCACAGATGCTGCCTGACCTGCTGAGTATTTCCAGCATTTTCTGTTTTTATTTCAGATTTCCAGCATCTGCAGTATTTTCTTTTTGTATTAGAGATCAGGCTATCTTAGACTGGGTATTATGTAATGAGAAAGGATTAATTAGCAATCTTGTTGTGCGAGGCCCCTTGGGGAGGAGCGATCATAATATGATAGAATTCTTCATTAAGATGGAGAGTGAAGTAGTTGACTCAGAGACTAGGGTCCTGAATTTAAATAAAGGAAACTACGATGGTATGAGGCGCGAGTTGGCTAGGATGGATTTGGGAGCGTTACTTACAGGGTTGACGGTGGATAGGCAATGGCAAACATTTAAAGATCGCATGCATGAACTACAGAATTTGTTCATCCCTGTTTGGCATAAAAATAAAACAAAAAAGGTGACTCAACCATGGCTAACAAGGGAAATTAGGGATAGCAGAAGATCCAAGGAGAGGAAATATAAATTGGCCACAAAAAGCAGCAAACCTGAGGATTGGGAGCAGTTTAGGATTCAGCAAAGGAGGACAAAGGGATTAATTAAGAGGGGGAAAATAGAATATGAGAGTAAGCTTGCATGGAACATAAAAACTGTGAAGAGAAAAAGATTGGTGAAGTCAAGTGTAGGTCCCTTGCAGTCAGAATCAGGGGAATTTATAATGGGGTACAAAGAAATGGCTGACGAATTAAATACATACTTTGGTTCTGTCTTCACAAAGGAGGACACAAATAAACTCCCAGAGATGTCGGGGAACATAGGGTCTAATGAGAGGGAGGAATTGAATGAAATCAGTATTTGTAGGGAAATGGTGTTAGGGAAATTGATGGGATTGAAGGCCGATTAATCCCCAGGGCCTGATAATCTACATCCGAGGGTACTTAAGGAAGTGGCCCTAGAAATAGTAGATGCATTGCTGGTCATCTTCCAAAATTCTATAGACTCTGGAACAGTTCCCATGGATTGGAGGGTAGTTAATGTAACCCCACTATTTAAAAAAAGGTGGTAGAGAGAAAATGGCGAATTATAGACCGGTAAACCTGACATCGGTAGTGGGGAAAATGCTAGAGTCCATTATAAAAGATGTAATAGCAGAGCACTTGGAAAGCAGTGACAGGATCGAACAAAGTCAACATGGATTTACAAAAGGTAAATCATGCTTGACTAATCTACTGGAAATTTTTGAGGATGTAACTGGTAGAATAGATAAAGGAGAACCAGTGGATGTGGTGTATTTGGACTTTCAGAAGGCTTTCGATAAGGTCCCGCATAAGAGATTAGCGTGCAAAGTTAAAGCACATGGGATTGGGGGTAACGTACTGACTTGGATAGAGAACTGGTTGGCAGACAGGAAGCAAAGAGTTGGAATAAATGGGTCTTTTTCCGAGTGGCAGGCAGTGATTAGTGGGGTACCACAGGGATCGGTGCTAGGACCCCAGCTATTCACAATATATATTAATGATTTAGACGAGGGAACTAGATGTAATATCTCCAAGTTTGCAGACGACACAAAACTGGGTGGGCGTGTGTGCTGTGAGGAGGATGCAGAGAAATTCCAGTATGATTTGGACAGGTTGGGTGATTGGGCAGATGCATGGCAGATGCAGTATAATGTGGATAAATGCGAGGTTATCCACTTTGGTGGCAAAAACAGGAAGACAGATTATTATCTGAACGGCAATAGATTGGGAAAAGGGGAAGTGCAATGAGACCTGGGTGTCCTTGTGCACCAGTCGCTGAAGGTAAGCATGCAGGTGCAGCAGGCAGTTAAGAAGGCAAATGGTATGTTGGCCTTCATAGCGAGAGGATTCGAGTACAGGAGCAAGGATGTCTTGCTGCAGTTGTACAGGGCCTTGGTGAGACCACACCTTGAGTATTGTGTGCAGTTTTGGTCACCTTATCTGAGGAAGGATGTTCTTGCCATGGAGGGAGTGCAGCAAAGATTCACCAGACTGATACCTGGGATGGCAGGAATGACGTATGAAGAGAGATTGGGTCGATTAGGCTTATATTCGCTAGAGTTTAGAAGAATGAGAGGGGATCTCATTGAAACTTATAAAATTTTAACAGGACTAGACAGACTAGATGCAGGAAGGATGTTCCCAATGGCGGGGGAGTCCAGAAACAGGGGTCACAGACTAAGGATAAGGAGTAAGCCATTTAGGACAGAGATGAGGAGGAATTTCTTCACCCAGAGAGTGGTGAACCTGTGGAATTCATTAAATATATTCAAAAAGGAGATAGATATATTTCTTAAGGCTAAAGGGATCAAGGGATATGGGGAGAAAGCAGGGACAGGGTACTGAATTTGCATGATCAGCCATGATCTCATTAAATGGCGGAACAGGCTCGAGGGGCCGAATGGCCTACTCCTGCTCCTATCTTCTATGTTGCTATGTTTCTATTTCTCTTCCTGTGAGGAAGTATCTGCGCTCAACTTGGCAACTAGCCACAGTGGTATGATTGAAATCAGGAGCTCAGTATATGGGCAATCACAGTTGCAGACATGCCTCCTGAGAGTGATCCTCACATAAGACATGGATTGTGATTGTGGCCCTAGCCTAAATTTCTGCTCCCTCAGCCAGTGCACCGTGGCTGCTGTGTATACTGTCCACAGAATGCACTGCAGCAACTCGCTAAGGCTTCTTTGGCAGCACCTCCCAAACCCGGGACCTCCACCATCTAAAAGGACAAGGGCAGCAAGTGCATGGGAACATCGTCATCTCTAAGTCACACACCACCCAACTTGGACATATATCGCCATTGCTTCGTCCTTGCTTGGTCAAAATCCTGCAACTCCCTCCCTAACAGCACTGTGGGAGTACCTTCACCACAGGGACTGCAGCGGTTCAAGAAGGCGGCTCACCACCACCTTCTCAAGGGCAACTAGGGATGGGCAATAAATGCTGGCCTTGCCAGCGATGTCTACATCTCAAGAATGAATTTATAAAAAGAAAAAGTTGATGAATAGCCCTGATGTATATATATTGCCTCCTTCAAGGAAATACTTTTAAGTTGTAGCTTTAGTTCACAAGAAGGTTTTACTTTTAATAAAATGCTAATAAGAATGTATTAGGAAAGCAAATAGATATGTCTTTTTTTTAACCTTATCCCTAAAGGGTGTAATAAAGTAATGCAATCTAAAAAATCAAAGCTTCTGAATTTAAAAAAGGAAGTTGAACATACAGGAATTGAAGCACGTTTAGATGCAAGGAAAAGTCTATTAATATTGGATGGCCGTGTGTGCTGTGTTGTTTGTAATTTTAAAATTGTAAACAATATCTGCCAAGATATATCTCTAGCATGTGTGATGGGGAAGGAAGAGAGGAGAAGGATTATTCTTGTCAGTGGGAAATGGATCTGGTACAGTAAACCCCAGCTAAACAAACTAATCACAGATGAAATTGGAACAAACTTACAGCCTTATAGTTGCTGTTAGATATTTATCCTTCTCTATCTGGAGGGAAATGTTTTCTGAAATAGACGGCTTTACTGAATTGCGTATGTGATATTGGTGCATGAACTTTTGCAAAATTTAAAAACTTGGTTATCAGCCCGGTTCAGCTGGTAGCATCGAAATGTACTCGTTAGGCCCCACACCAAAGACTTGAGCAGACTCAATCTAGGCTGCGACTCCTGAGGCAGTGCTGCATCATTGGAAAGCCTCCTGTCAGATGAGATTTTACACTGTTTGATCATGTTACATCCATCTGATTTGGTGGTTCAGATGGCTGTTAACGAACCTAGGGTAGAACTTCCATGGGAATTTCCTTGATCTCCCACCGTAACTTTGGTGAAAGATCACTGGAAACCCTGGAAAATGCTATAAATGTCCATTTATGCTGTTTCTCCGGTGGTTCTGCCGAAGTTACAGTGGACAAGCAGGAGAAGTCCGGGCATTACTGGTGCTCATTGCACTATTTGAATAAGACTACGGTAATTGTCATGGTTAGCATTCATTCTTCAAACAACACCACCTAAAACAGATCAATTGATTATTCATCTCATTGTTGTTTGTGGGATATTGCTGTGCAGATTAGTTACTGTGTTTGTCTACAAAACAACAATGACTACTTTGCATAATTCAATGGCTGTAAAGCACTTCAGAATATCCTGAGGGTGTAAATGGTGCTATGTTAAGGGAAGGTCTTTATTTACTGCAATTTATAGGATGCTGATGTGTAAAGTATGTCTTCCTTTTTCCTCAACCGAGAATTTCCCTCTACCGTGGTTGACATGGCCCTCGACCTTGTCCGTTCAATTTCCTGCACTTCTGCTCTCACCTCTTCCCCTCCCTCCCAGAACCATGATAGGGTTCCCCTTGTCCTCACCTTTCACCCCACCAGCCTCCACATTCAATGGATCATCCTGCGCCATTTCCGCAACCTCCAGCGTGATCCCACCACCACATTTTCCCCTCCCCCACCCCCTTCAGCATTCTGAAGGGACTGCTCCCTCCGCGACACTCTGGTCCACTGCTCTATCACCCCCAACACCCCTTGCCCTTCGCTCGGCACCTTCCCATGCAAGCGTAGGAGATGCAACACCTGCCCTTTTACCTCCTCCCTTCCCACTGTCCAGGGCCCCAAACACTCCTTCCAGATGAAACAGCGACTTACTTGTACTTCTTACAATTTAGTATACTGTATTCGCTGCTCACGATGTGGTCTCTTCTACATTGGGGAGACCAAACACAGATTGGGTGACCGCTTTGCGGAACACCTCCGTTCAGTCCGCAAGCGTGACCCCAAGCTTCCGGTCGCCTGTCACTTTTATTCTCCGCCCCACTCCCACTCTGATCTCTCCGTCCTCGGCCTCTTACATTGTTCCAATGAAGCTCAACGTAAGCTCGAGGAACAGCACCTCATCTTTCTATTAGGCACTTTACAGCCTTCTGGACTTAACATCGAGTTCAACAATTTCAGACTATATATTGGCCCATGTATTTCTTTCTTTTTTTTTCTCTTGTTTCCTCACATAGTAGCTGTTAATGTTGCTGCCATCATCATCCACACATCATCTAGAGCCATCTTTTGTTTCTTAACTTGTCCCATTACCTCTCTTTTTGCCTTGCACTATCATCCCTTTTGTCATTCAATCTCTCCTGCCTTCCATCCTATCACAGACCTTCCCTTTGTTCTTTCCTCCCCTGCTCCCTGCCCCAGCTTAACAATCTCTTCCCTAACCTTTTCCAGTTCTGACGAACGGTTGGACCCGAAACGTGGACTCTGTTTCTCTCTCCTCGATGCTGCCTGACCTGCTGAGTGTTTCCAGCACAGTCTGTTGTTATTTCAGATTTCCAGCATCCGCAGTATTTTGCTATTGTGTTGTGATGTGAAAAGTATATTTGCCTACATTTTAGAAATCACTGTAATTCATTGTATTCCTCCTGGATGGCCTCCCACCTTGCACCCTCAGTAAACTTGAGCTCATCCAAAACTCTGCTGCCCGTATCCTAACTCGCACCAAGTCCCGTTCACCCATCACCCCTGTGCTCGCTGATCTACATTGGCTCCCGATCCAGCAAAGCCTCAATTTAAAAATTCTCATCCTTGTTTTCAAATCTTCCATGGCCTCGCCCACCCCTCCCTAACTCTGTAACCAACTCTAGCCCTACAACCCTCCAAGATCTCGGCATTCCTCCAATTCTGGACTCTTGCGCATCCCCGATTTTCATCGCTCCACCATTGGCGGCCGTGCCTTCAGCTGCCTGGGCCCTAACCTCTGGAATTCTCTCACTAAACCTCTCTACCTCTCTCTCCTCCTTTAAGACGCTCCTTAAAATCTACCTCTTTGGCCAGCTCATAATATCTTCTTATGTGACTCGGTGTCAAATTTTATTTGATAACGCTCCTGTGAAGCACTTTGGGACATTTTACCATGTTAAAGGCGCTATATAAATGTAAGTTGTTAATGTGCACAAGGTACTTTGTGAAATTTCCGAGAGACATGATAAAGTGTTACATAAATGCAAGCCTTTCTTATTCTATGTGTAGGACACCACCAAGGTTGGAAAAAAATAGACGAGACAAATCATGAAATAATTTTAAGAAACACCAAGCATGGTTTTAAAAGCCTTTTATAGTAGGCTTTTAAAGACCAAAGGGAGGTAAGGAGTTTCACAGTTTAAGATCCTGGGAAGGAGTGGGGTCAAGTAGGAGTAGGTGTGTTGAGTCTTGATATCAATACAGTGAGGATACATGAAGGGATGACGCGTGTAGGACAACATATTTGTAACTTAGGAGGAACAATAGTGGATAATTCAGAGGAGCACTGATCTTACTTGCATTGATAAAATGGAGACAAGAAAGGTTTCATTGGAGAGAGGTTGTGCAAATTCAACAAATTTGACAAGCTCAGTGTAAGTTCACTGGTCATAGAATAGCAGCAGAGACTGTTCAACTGAGCAAGATTATTTTTAATAAATTTTAAAAATTGAAATACTTTAAAATGAACTTTGAAAGAGTCAGTAGGTTTGTGGGAATACTTAAAATTGTGTAAAATGTTGTTCTCCCTGATTTGTATTTGTTGTGAACATATTTCTAACTGTGATCTTCATTACACAGTATTTAGTATTTACAATATTCGCACAATGAATATTACCAGTAAATAGGTGTAAATATACGGAATATACATAACAAGCATTCTGATATGGGAGTACAAGCTAAACACTGTAGCGTCAGTGCACAACTGAATTCAGAAATAATGGACTTTAAGGTAGAAAGTATAAGCATTATGATTTCAAAGCGTAACAGATGCTGGTGCTGCCTAACATTTCAGGATACACAGTAGGTGAAAAGGAGTCCATGTACTCCTGGGCTAGAAGGCTAAGTAAGATGCAAACCATAAGGATGAAAAGAGGGAAAGGTGAACTTTGGATTTTCCATGCTGTTTTTTCTCTCCTTTACTCTCTGGCCAATGGTTTGGAAGTGGTCAGAGTTAAAAAAAAAAGGTTGAGAAGTCAGCAATCTATAATGTGCAGTATGGAAGTTCCAGGTCACCCCACAGTTAAAATCTCCCCTTGTGTATCTTGTTTATTGCAGTAACTCTTGGACAATTAATTTACTCATTTTATGAGCTAACTGGGACTTTCAGTTATGGCTCTAGACACACAGCAGTGACGGTTTTTCCTCTCTTCTTAGGCAGTCCCTTGGAACCGAGGATGACCTGATTCCACACTAAAAATGAGTTCTCAGGTGACTGATGAGTCCAATGCGGGACCTACAGTCACGGGTGGGGCAGACAGTGGTTGAAGGGGCGCATGGGTGGGGTGCTTGGGTTGACGTGCGCTCCTTGCGCTGCCTGCGCTTGGCTTCCGCTTGCTCCCGGCGAAGAGACCCGAGGTGTTCGGCGCCTTCCCGGATGCTTCTCCTCCACTTTGTGCGGTCTTGGGCCAGGGATTCCCAGGTGTTGGTGGGGATGTTGCACTTTTTCAAGGAGGCTTTGAGGGTGTCCTTGAAGCGTTTCCTCTGCCCACCTGGGGCTCTCTTGCCATGTCGGAGCTCCAAGTAGAGCGCTTGTTTTGGGAGTCTCGTATCGGGCATGCGGACAATGTGACCCGTCCATCGGAGCTGATCGAGCATGGTCAAAGCTTCGATGCTGGGGATGTTGGCCTAAGCGAGAACACTGACGTCAGTGCGCCTATCCTGCCAATGGATTTGCAGGATCTTGCGGAGGCAGCGTTGGTGGTACCTCTCCAGTGCTTTGAGGTGCCTGCTGTACATGGTCTATGTCTCTGAAGCATACAAGAGGGCGGGTATCAGCTGTAGTGATACCCGCCCTCTTGTATGCTTCAGAGACATAGACCATGATCTTGGTGCTGGGTTTGAGGTCCTGGTCTTCAAACACTCTCTTCCTCAGGCGACCGAAGGCTGCACTGGTACACTGAAGGTGGTGTTGGACTTTGTCATCAACGTCTGCCCTTGTTGACAGTAGGCTCTCGAGGTATGGAAAGTGGTCCACGTTGTCCAATGCCTCGTCATGGATTTTGTTAATCGGGGAGCAGTACTGTGTGGCAGGGGCAGGTTGGTAGAGGACCTTTGTCTTACAGATGTTTAGTGTAAGGCCCATGCTCTCGTACGCTTCAGTGAAGGTGTTGACAATGGTTTGGAGTTCGGCCTCAGAGTGTGCGCAGATGCAAGCGTCGTCTGCATACTGTAATTCGATGACAGAGGATGGGATGACCTTGGATCTGGACTGGAGGCGACGGAGGTTGAACAGTTTCCCGTTTGTTCTGTAAATTAGCTCCACTCCAGCGGGGAGATTACTGAGGGTGAGATGGAACATTGCAGCCAGGAAGATCGAGAAGAGCGTTGGTGCGATGACACAGCCGTGCTTGACCCCAGTCCGTACATGAATTGGGTCTGTGGTAGATCCGTTGGTCAGGATCACGGCTTGCATGTCGTCGTGAAGCAGGCGGAGGATGGTGACAAACTTTTGAGGGCAGCCGAATTTGAGGAGGACACTCCATAATCCCTCACGATTGACGGTGTCAAAGGCCTTTGTGAGGTCAAAGAAGGCCATGTACGGCGGTTGGTGCTGTTCCCTGCATTTCTCTTGCAGTTGACGCGCGGTGAAGATCATGTCCATTGTGCCCCTTAGTGGGCAGAATCCACATTGCGACTCTGGGAGGAACTCTTCAGCCACTGGGAGAAGGCGATTGAGGAGGATTCTTGCGATGACTTTCCCTGTGGCAGACAGCAGGGAGGCTCCTCTGTAATTACCGCAATCAGACTTGTCACCTTTCTTGAAGATGGTCACGATTACAGCATCTCTGAGATCCCCTGGCATGCCCTCCTCCTTCCAAATAAGAGAAATGAGTTCATGAATTCACGCCAATCGTGCTTCTCCGCCATGTTTCAGCACCTTGGCAGGGATTCCATCTGCTCCTGAGGCCTTCTTGTTCTTCAGTTGTCGGATGGCCTTTTCAACCACATGCCGGGCTGGGGTTGTGCTGAGGTGGTGGCGGGTAGCATGCTGCGGGATGGAGTTGAGGACACTCGCATTGAAGACAGTGTCTCGGTTAAGAAGATGTTCGAAGTGCTCCTTCCAGCGGGCACTGACTGCCTCTCTGTCCTTGATGAGTACCTCTTCGTTCTTGGCCCGCAGTGGGGTAGGACCTTGGGTGCTTGGGCCGTAGGTGGTCTTGACTGCGTTAAAAAATCCACGCACGTCGTGGTTGTCAGCTAGCTGCTGGATCTCCTGCGCTTTCTCCATCCACCATCTGTTCTTTAGGTCACGAGTTTTTTGTTGGACCTCGGCCTTCAGGCGTCTGTAGAGCTGCTTTCTTGCTCTCGAGTTCTGTTGCTGTTTCCAGATCAGGAATGCCTTGTGCTTGCGGCTTATTAGCTCCTGGATCTCCTGGTCGTTCTCGTCGAACCAGTCTTGGTGTTTCCTGGTCGAGTGACCGAGCGTCTCTTCACAGGTGCTGATTATGGAGGCCTTGAGTGCAGACCAGGCGCTGTGGGCACTCTGTGTCTCTGAATCACTGGGAGTCGTCGGGTTGATTGTGAGGCGCAGGCTGAATAGGGCTTTCTTAGCAGGGTCTTTGAGTGCTCCAGCGTTGATTTTCCTGCGGCATTGTTTCTGTTGCCACCGCTGTTTTGGGGCTACATTGATGGAGATGACAGAGCGGATTAGGCGGTGGTCTATCCAGCAGTCATCAGCTCCTGTCATGGCGCAGGTGATGCGGACGTCCTTGCAGTCCCTCGCTCGGACAATGACGTAGTCCAGGAGATGCCAGTGCTTGGAGCGAGGGTATTGCCATGAAGCCTTGTACTTGTCTCTCTGACGGAACAGGGTGTTGGTTATGACAAGGCCATGTTCTAAGCATTTCGTCAGGAGGAGGGTACTGTTGGAGTTGGCTTTCCCTACCCCCTCTCTGCCGATCACACCTCCCCAGAGGTCTGTGTCCTTTCCAACTCTGGCGTTGAATTCGCCAAGGAGGATCAGCTTGTCACCCGTTGGGACTCGGGACAGGGATTGTTCGACGCTGGAGTAGAATTCCTCTTTGGTCTTGTCTGTGGCTTCCATTGTTGGGGAGTACGCACTGATGACCGTAGCGCACTGGTTCCGGGCTAGGGTGAGCTGTAGAGTCATGAGGCGTTCGTTTATTCCACAAGGGGAGTCTCTGAGACGATCAACTAGCTCATTTTTTATGGCGAAGCCTACCCCATGGAGGCGGCGTTCTTCTTCAGGTTTACCTTTCCAGAAGAAGGTGTAACCACCGCCTTCCTCCTTGAGCTGGCCTTCCCCTGCCCGCCGGGTCTTGCTTAGGGCGGCGATGTCAATGTCGAAACGTATGAGCTTCCTGGCAACAGTGCAGTGTTACGGTGGTGAAAGTAGGTGGTCTTAGTGATGCTGCGGATACTTAGTCAGAAGCTCCTCCGGGGTCAAATACGACACCAAGGTTGCGAACAGTGTGGTTCAGCCTCAGACAGTTGCCAGGGAGAGGGGTGGAATCAGTGGCTAAGAAAAGGAGATTGTGGTGGGGACATCACAGCAGTGAGGGTTTTTCCTCTCTACAGCTATCCCATCAAACAATTTTTATGGCTAAATGAGTTAAATGGTGCATCTGTTAGTTTTGTGTCCATTATCTGACAAAACATGTTGATGGATTGTGGCAGGCTCACACTACATAAATTAAAAAATTGATTACCAAGAGAAACTGTATTTACTGACAGCGTACAACAGTACATAAGGTTCACCTTCACTGCCTGGGCACAATCTGGCAGAGTATTTTGCCCACCCATTGTAGAACCTGCCCAATTTTCTTGCCAATGACTTCAATGGGATGAAATCTGGGTGGATTCTACAAAGGGTGGGTGATGTGCTCCACTAGGCTGTTGCCCGGGGGTGAAGGTGAAAATTTACCCCATTGGGCAATACAGATGGTTTACACTGATTCCCTGAGCCACATGTGTAACTTTTAACTCTTTGGGAGTGGCTAGGTTTTCCATAACCACTTGGATGAGGTGTTGAGGGCAGCAGATTGCTGTGTAATCAAACCACAGCAAGGAGTCAGTTCAGTCCCCACCACAAACTCCTTTCCCTAGCCACTGACTCCACCCCTCTCCCTGGCAATTGTCTGAGGCTGAACCACACTGTTCGCAACCTTGGTGTCGTATTTGGCCCTGGAGGAGCTTCCGACCACATATCCGCAGCATCACTAAGACCGCCTACTTTCACCACAGTAACATCGCCCGACTCCACCCCTGCCTCAGCTCATCTGCTGCTGAAACCCTCATCCATGCCTTTGTTACCTCTAGACTTGACTATTCCAATGCTCTCCTGGCCGACCTCCCATCTTTCAGTCTCCAAACACTTGAGCTCAGCCAAAGCTCCACTTCCCGTATCCTAACTAGCAACAAGTCCCGTTCACCCATCATCCCTGTGCTCGCTGACCTACATTGGCTTCCAGTCTGGCCACGCCTTAATTTTAAAATTCTCATCCTTGTTTTCAAACCCCTCCATGGCCTCGCCCCTCCCTATCTCTGTAACCTCCTCGAGCCTCACAAGCCTTTGAGAACTCTGCGCTCCTCCAATTCTGGCATCTTGCGCATCACCGATTTTAATCGCTCAACCATTGGTGGCCGTGCCTTCAGCAGCCTTGGCCCTAAGCTCTGGAATTCCCTCCTGAAGCCTCTCCACCTTCCAACCTCTCTCTCCTCCTTTAAGATGCTCCTTAACTGCCTTACCTCTTTGATCAAGCTTTTGGTCATCTGCCCTTATAACACCTTGGGCTGGATTTTGCCAATGGGGAGCTTTTGGAGGCGGGACTCCCACTTGTTGGGTTTTAGTCCCGCCTCCATCAACTTCTGGCCAACCCATGCTATTTTCCCTTGATTGACCTTGTTAAGCCCACCCAGCAGGCTTAGCAGGACAATTAAGGGGAAGCCTGTTACAGAGAACGTCAGCGTATGACGTTTCATCTGTCAAAAATTTTTGACAGATGAATTATCATCGTTTGACAGCTCTGTGAAGCTGTCAAACACTGACATTCTCTGTTGTTTGGTGAGTCCTTGTATTCAAGACTCATCAAACCTCTTTCTTTAGCAGGAATTAGATGGTTGTTGCATTGGAGAATGCAGTGGCCATCTGTCATCTCTGCCGCGGAGATGCGAGACTCTCCGCATCCCCAACTCTTGAAGCCTGCAGGAAGAAACAAAGGTAAGTAAACTTTTTCTAACACTTTCCACTTACCTCACATACTCACCTCACCACACTTGTACCCATCACTTACCTTCACAGCGCACTTTTGCACCCCCCCGACCCCCGCAGACCCACTGCTCGCCTTGGTGACCCTAGCGGGGTTTGCAGCCTTCGGGAAGCCCGCACTTGTGTGGGTAAAATGGGGATAACCCTCTTATCTGCCTGCTCTGTTAACAGGCAGTTAAGTGGCTGTAATCCCCTTCCCACCTCCAAGGAGACGGGACCCGGCGCGGGTCGGCTACCTGCCTCCTGGCAAGATGGCACGGAGGTGGGTTGGGGGCGGGATGGGCACCCGCCCCCAGATTCTGCCATTTTCCCGGCAGTCCCACCTCCAAACCCGCCTCCCCAGGCTGGCAAAATCCGGCCCTTCGTTTCAGAAACTGTGAAACAATTTTAACCTGACTAAAGGGAGGAGTGTGGTAATAAAATACTTTGTGTGAACAGAGGATTTTTGCATTATCACTATACAAGAAAAAGGTTGCATTTATATAGGGCGTTTCACAATCTCAGGATGTCCCAAAGCTCTTTACAGCCAATGGATTACTTTGAAATGCTTCCACTGGTCTGTAAACAAAAAGCCGGAGTCGATTTGTGTGCAGCAAGTTCCCACAAAACAAATGAGATGGATGACCAGTTCATTGTTTTTTTTTGGTGGTCATGGTTGAGGGAGGAAAGGGAAGTCGGCCAGGACACAGGAAGAACACCCTGCTTTTCTTCAAATAGTACAGTGGACCTTTTACATCCCACTGATGGCAGCGCAGTTAAAGTCTCACCCAAAAGACAGCACCCCCACCAATGCAGTATCCCTGCAGCCTCAATCATGTGCTCAAATCCACAGTGGGGGCGTAAACTGACAGCCTTCTGACTCAAAGGTAAGGTAACTGAGTCAAGCGAACACAAAATCCAGTTGTTACTAATTTTAATTCAGAGAATCAGCTTCATTAATTGGTCCTCTTACATTCCGTCATACTGAGTCCAGGGTTACTAGATGGGGCTTCTGGGATAACTGACCCACTGGAGTTCATATTTGTTGCTTGTGATGATACAGGCTCGACCACAACACTGAAATTGATTTTGTATTTCCTCCATTTCCAGCACATTCTCCCTTTCCTCTGCATTAGTACAGTTTTCATTTTGACTTTGACCATCGAGTGCTTTTAAAATTTATAAGAATCACTCCTGGAGGGTACAGATGACTGTACAATGGAAGATGCATTACTGACACTCTGCCACTCCTGCAAAGAACTATCCTAACTCAGTTACATCAGAGATAATGGTGAAACATGGGATTACTTGCTCTCAAAAGAACTGGGATAACACAATTTTGGTGATGTGATATATATATATACATCCAGCCAATGAATTAAATGTATGGGTTTAAATATCACTTTAGTGATCTGATAGAACGTTCCCTCTCTGAGGCAGACATGCTGCTAGACATTGCTGGAGCTATTACTGTACATCTACTTTGTGTGGTTGAAAAATGATTCAATAATGAATGCAGTAGAATGATAATATCAGGAAGTATTTGGACTCAGGAAATCTTGAGCACCTAGATGTAAAATCAAAGTGCATTATTTAATAAGTAATTGATGCGCATATGAACTATAGTAATTCTGAATGATTAAAGTTCTTAGCTGATCTTCAATCTAGTAATAACATATGTACATTCACGTTACAGACTGGTAAGTCATGTCATTACCTTGAAGGGTTCATTTTTCTCTATGCAGTGCACCAATGAAGAACACTAGTATTTTGTGTAATCCAGACATGCCACATACGTGCATGTGTGATTTTGCTAGTAGCAGCCATTATATCTCTCGTTTATGGATGGGAGATGTGGAGGGTTTTACTTTAATAGAAACAAAGTCAAATTCAAATAATGGTGCATTCTGAGTTTCGAAACGGTCTCAATACGACTTTTTTAAAATCCTTTGTTTCCAAATATAGGCCATGAGATACCAGCACGTGAAAGTTTAACTCATTCATCTGAAATTCCTATCTGCTGTTTTTAGTGAAGCTATCAACCCATTTATAGTCGAGAAAGAATTTCAGATGAGCATGTTTAACTGTGTAAATTGTTATTCCATGCTGTAATCTCAAGGCCCTAGACTTGTGGGCTCAGTGAGTTCCACTCCATGTGGTTTTGAGGTAAACAGATCAGAACAGGCCAGGCTTGATCCGCGGTCATGAGGGCTTCAGCCAAGGCTTCCATTCCTGAATCGGTATCTAGTTGCCTGTGTGGAAGTTTAGTGAGGACAGAATAGACTCTGTCTAGACTCTGACATATTCTCCAAATCGAATAGAGTAGAGCTATTGTTCCATCATCAGCTTAGCATGAAGAACTACATATGACCTCATAACAACCAGAATAAGCTATATAATGAACCCATAGCTTGCCACCCATAAAAGACTCATGTGGATTTGCAAAGAAGGTTGTTAGTCATTATTAATTTGCTTTTAGTTTTTGTTAGAACTTGAACTAAGCAGTTCCTATATATATATCCTGCCAACATGACGAGAAGATTCCTGTTAGATGACTTCAGGGGTACATCTGAACAGATGTTGGGCGGTCCGCTGTATTTTGGTGACATTCCAGATAAATGCGTTATAGTAGGAGGTGAAGAGGACATTTTAATTATGGTAACGACTTTGCAAATTCTGCAAATGGTGTTCAAGGAGACTGGATGGGAGCCAAACACCCAAAGCTATGAAAATTGCAAACACAGACTAACTGTTTTCATTATTGGATATTCTCAGAAACTGTTGGCTGGGAGGAAAATTGAATGAATAAAGTTTTCATGGGTGGTAAATATAGAATGCCAAAAAGGTCAGTTTCTTACTGCTCTGACACCATATTGATTTTTACTCTTGCCAAATGTTTCTGTTGAGGAAAGAATGTGACGTTTTAGTTTTGGACTCTTGTCTGATCTTTCCAGGGCTGGTCAATACAAAAATTAACACTGGCAGCAGCAAAACTCTCTTCAAAAGCCTCTTTATTTCCTGGCACTTCACCTCCACAGCAAATCATACTGTTGGTGCTACACAAACAGTCATGTGACTCCAGCCAGACTCAACTTTGCTGTGCACAACAGGGCTGTAACATTTGGAATGTGTCCATGATTAAGGTTGGTGAGGTAGGAGGGTTTGGAAAGTCTGCTTAACAGGAAGTAAACAAAGGCTGTCACCATTAGAAATAACTTCCCAAGTCAAAGCCAGCTCATTCGTTTTCAAAGCTCTATGTGAGCGGCCGTCGGCAGGACGTGGCTTCAAAGCAAGGTCTCTGACCACTACCCTCGCCCATTGGATGAACACGTCAGACAAGGGTGGCCTTGCTTTTTGTTTTTGCTTTAATGTCTGTAACAGTCTTATTTTTCCTCAGGACCTCAAACGCTGGAACTCCTTCCCCTCCTCAGTCTTCCATCATAGAATCTTACAACACAGAAGGAGGCCATTCAGGCCCATCGTGCCTGTGCCGGCTCTTTGAAAGAGCTGTCCAATTTAGTCCCACACCCCCTGCTTTTTCCCATACCCCTTCAAATTAGTCCTCTTCAACTACATGTCCAATTGCCTTTTGAAAGTTCCTATGGATCTGCTTCCACGACCCTTTCAGGTAGTGCATTTCCAGATCTTAACAACCCTCTATGTGAAAACAATTCTCCTCATTTTCCCTCTAGTTCTTTTGCCAATTATTTTTAATCTGTGACCTCTGGTTACTGACCCACTTGCCAGAGGAAAACCGTTTGTCCTTACTTGTTCTATCAAAACCCCTTATAATTTTGAATAACCTCTATTAGGTCTCCCCTTATCCTTCTCTCTGTAAGGAGAACAATCTCTCCACATGACTGAAGTCCCTCATCCCTGTATCATCCAAGTAAGTCTCCTCTGTACCCTCTTCAAGGACTTGACAATCCTTCTAAATCGTGATGCTCCGAATTGTACACAATACTCCAGTGGAGTACAGTGGTTTGTAAAGGGTCAGCATGACTTCCTTGTTTTGGTATCAATACCCCCTATTTACAAAGCCAAGTATCCCATACAATTTTTGTAACTGCCTTATCAACTTGCCCTTTCCACCTTCAAAGATTTGTGAATATGCAGCCCAGGTCCCTCTGCTCCTGCTTCCCCCACCTCCCTCCCCCCCCCACCCCCCCCACACAAAATAGTAACGATTTAGATTTTCTAAGCACCTTGTCTCTCCTCTCTGTTGCTACATCCTGATTTGCCTCCCCCCTGCCAAATTAGTTTTGAACCTTCCCCCACAGCACTAGTTAACCTCCTACGATTCTTCTCAGACTTTTAAAAACCCCAAGCTTGCCGTCACCTAGCCACTACTTCCTGATTTACTTCCCCTCCCCTTTTACTCGCACTGAACTCCTTGGCCCTTCACCCTTGGCTTCTCTACAACACAGAAAGACAGGCTGTTGTTGCAGAATGAGTGACCAAATATGGTTATTTAAATTATGTTTACGATTGGAACTTTTAAATGCTGTAATTTACTGTGAGGTATAGGCTTGTGCAAAATAGTTGGACTTGACATTTATTCAATTCCTTTTTCATTCCTCACGTTCTCCTCCTTTACACCTCCTTTCCCTGAATTTGGTGACTCATGCTGGGGTACAGTCCATGGGCCTTCCGGTATCCTCATCCAAAGATTCCTGGGCAGTGAATCTTGGTTGGCTATTTGACCATGGGGGCCATCGCAGCTAATCCTGTTCCTGTCCAATGTCCACACATGCACAAAATCTCTATCGCCTCGGTGCTACAGGCACCTGTAGAACTGTTCCCCTGCAACAGTCAGGAGAGGAGGGAGAAAACAGAGGGGAAAACCTGGATGAATATACACCTTTGAGTTCATTACTTGTATGACATTACAGGTATGGGTATTTTATTCTTTTACTTTCAATAGCTTCGATGACGAAGAATTAAGGGGGGATGTACGCGCTTTCTATTTAATTCTGCCAAATTTACTGAGTGCGTTTTGCTTCCTAAAAATAGGCATGTATGGTTTGAAAAGACATAAAAAAGTACCCCTCCAAAAAGCAACACTTCACTTTCATTGCAAAATCACAAGACATTTACGGATAAGTAAGGCCATTCCGTCCTAGTTCATCTGTGCACAATGACCCTAAATTCCCCCTTCGCAGTCTCCAAATTCTTTCGAATGGTTTTGAAACAGACCACAAAACCGTCAACCAGCAATCACCGGCTGAATTTTCCCCACTCAGAGTCGGTGATGAAACATTCTGCCTTATGATAGAATTCAGCCGCGGTGGGTAAATCCATCATGTGGTCGGATAGTGGGGGCAGTACAGACCAGCAAGATCCCAGGTGCGATCACGGTCTGAAATTTCAAAAAAAGGAAATGCTGGAAATACTATTCCGAGAACGGTAACATAGTGTTATGTCACTGGACTAGTAATCCAGAGGCCTGGACTCAATGATCCTGCGACATGAGTTCAAATCCCACCGCGACAATGGGGAATTTAAATTCAGTTAATAAATAAATCTGGAATAAAAAGCTAGTATCAGTAATGGTGACCATGAAACTACCGGACTGTCGTAAAAACCTACCTGGCTCACTAATGTCCTTTAGGAAGGAAAATCTGCCGTCCCTTACCTGGTCTGGCCTATATGTGACTCCAGACCCACAGCAATGTGGTTGACTCTTAACAGTCCTCTGAAAAAGGCCTAGCAAGCCACTCAGGGCAATTAGGATGGTCAATAAATGCTGGCCTTTGCCAGTATCGCCCACATCCTGTGAATGAACGGAAACTAAACACAAGCATCCGTTGAGTGGCAAATTCCCAGTACAATCATCCACCATTACACAGTGCATACACAGAGATTATACATTGCCCGGTGCTCTAACTATGCTCAAGTCACATGCACTCATTATCATTTGATTGTAACAGTGAAAAAAATCTCACTTTCTGGGCTATTTTATTGACATTTTTAACATAATATATGACTGGTTCCCTCAAAGGAACATTTTCAAAGAGAGACCAGCAATTGTAAGCACAGATTGAAGCAAAACATTTTCTGTTGAATAAACCCCACCTTTTTAGTGGGTTGTTAAAATTAAAAGCCAGGAGTTTTAGCCACTATTTTGCTTTTCTACTGTTATAGGCTTGATGCCTTCAAAAGGGAGGTGGATTGCATTTTTTTCCCCCTGGAAAGTTAGGACAAGGAATTTATTGTACCTTTAAATAGGGGATCAACAAGTGGTGGTGAGTAGGCGCGGAGGGAGGAAAGTCCATGATAGAATAACCATGTTGGAGTCTGCATAAGGGGATCTGATGGACTTAATAGGGGCAAAATTCCAGTTCGGAGGTAGCGCAAAATGGCCGATATTGAATCGGCAGCCTGTTTTACCAACCTGCTTGATATTCTTTTACATTAAAGGCCCATTCTTCTCTACTGCCGAAGTCTAATTTCACCCACCATGTTCTTAAGCTATGGCAAAAGTTGTAAGCAAATTTGAGGTAATTAAAATAAGGACCAGCAACCGTCCTGTCCCCTGCCTGCCTCAGCCCTTCCTGTTTGTACATGGACTTTAATCCAAGGTTTATTTTCAGGCCCTTCTTCTATGTGCCAACTGAGTGGAAGGTATCGCTCTAAAAAATGTAGGAGTAAAAGATTTAAGAAAATACTTCCAGTAGTGCGAGAGTGTGCAAGCTGTTGTCCTTGTGGGCCACATATGGTGCGTGACATGAATCTTGTCATTCATGTGGAAATGACTTATGAAGTAATACTGGGCGGCCTGCTGGTGGCGCTGTCCAGGGAGAGTATAAGTACTCGGGGCATGGGCCCAGCTTGCTCAGGACATTCCTTAACAGGAGCTAGTGAAAGACACAACTAGATCTCCTAGTTGAAAAACAGTTGATTAAAGCTTTGTTTAACGCTTAGACAAGTGCCTAGTAGTTTTCTTACGTCAGTGCGTAATATGCAACTTCGGGAGCCACGTATGGAGAACAACTTGCATTTATATAGCGCCTTTAACTTGGTAAAACATCCCAAGGTGCTTGACAGGACCGTTATCAAACAAAATTTGACACTGAGGCACATAAGAAGATATTAGGGCAGGTGACCAAAAGCTTGGTCAAAGAAGTAGGTTTTAAGGAGCATCTTCAAGGAGGAAAGGAGTGCCCCTGGGTTATAGACGAGAAAATTAGCCAGGGTGCCAGCTCCAATATTATTTTCAAATGCCGCTGTGTTGGTTTCCCCTTTTATTTTCGAGTTGTATCTAATCCATTAATACTGGTCTTAAAGGAGGAGAGAGAGGTAGTGCGGAGGAGAGGTCTATGGAATGGAATTCCAGAGCTTAGGGCCTAGGCTGCGTTCCCTGTTAGATCTCCCGTCACTGATACTGACAGATTCTGGTGTTCTGATTTAGGATATATCCTCTAATGAAGCAATAGTGGTTAAAAAAAAGCCCATTCCAAACCACCAGATGCACCAAATTCAAACAAGGTACGCCAGTGAATAAGAAATGTGATTACAAATAGGACTGAATGGCCTGGGCATCGAGGATTGGCTTGCCAGGGTTTGGTGGCTACGTGTAGCACTAGGGTTGCAGGTTGGACACCCTTGTTGGTACATGCACAGGTTTTTATGAACACTTAATATACGTATTGGGGCAATTTTTTCACAAATAGAAGGAGGAGCCATGATACGTGTAGGTCTCACTTCAGTTGCTTTCAGAACACTAGGAGGACTTCAGAGGCTGTAAACCAGTAAAATAGCAGCAGCCATGTGTTTCTTTTGCCAACTGTGCCCATCCTCTTTCCCTGACTGTTTGTGATACAACTCACTGCCAACTAACAGGGTAGTTTCACCCAACAAAAAGGAGAAATGGATTACATAAAGAGGGTATTAATAAACTACTGCCCATGGTCACATATTTCATTTGTCTCATAGACAAAGGGAAACTATGTACCCCAATGTATATGTTGCCCCCTTCTAAAAGTTTTGGACAGAAATGAGTGTATCAAGTGCCAAAACTAATTGGAAGCTGTGTTACTCAACATCAATGTAGCATTCATTCAAGTGCAATGTTGTGTACAGAAATTAATGCATTAGTGGCAACACTAACATTGTACCTCAGTATCAATGTAGCATCCCTTCAAAGTGCCACGTTTGAATGTAATGACGCCAACACTGCCTGGAATGATGTACCTCAAAGTGCCTTTGAGCTGTGATCATGATTTTTACAATGTGCAGTATGTCTTTTGAATCACATTTGTATAGATTTTGCTTTGTTTATGAAAGTAGTTTATTTTGGGGGGGATCTGTCTCATAGACAGAGGCCAGTCTATTAACTGAGATTCTAAGCATCTATGTATCATTCTCCAACATTCATTTTATGACAGAAAACATGAGTTTGTTAATAAATGGTTATTTCCAGCTCTAGTGTACCCCCTGATCTATGGTGATTTTTCAGCACTTTATAGTGCAGTTTGCCCCCATTAATCACCTAGGTCTCCAAACAAAATCCTCAGTGTGGTGTTAATTGCTGAACCTGAAAAGGTGAGATTAAGGCATGCCAATTGCTACAATGGACAGATGGTTTAGGATTTTCACAATGTGATGTCTGTTAGCTATCAAATTAAATTGGCTTTGTTTAATCTTTTAAATACGTTCGGCCATGTTTCCTGGCTTTGCTTGGAACTGAATTATAACCAATCTACACCGTCTTCATATATAATTGCACCTAATGCAGCATCACCCCGCATTTAAACAGCAAGGCAAGCTGGAGCCACAGTTATTCCTGCACTGCTCTGGTTGAGGGAAAGGTTGAAATTGATGACTCTTGGGATCTTTTTGGCTGCATCATTATAACTACAAAGACAGGTTGGAGAAACTGGATTGTTTTCATTAGAGCAAAGGAGGTTGAGGGGTGATTTGATAGAGGTGCACCAGATGGGGCGCGACCTAATTTCTACCCCTATGACTCTATGGGGTAGAAATTAGGTCGCGCCCCATTTGGGGCGCAAATATCGTCTGGACGCAAATATTAGCGCCTGGCGCTAATTATCGGCACTGACAGGAAACTTCACTTTTACCGCCCCGGGAGGCGAGTGGAGCGCTAAAGCAGGCGCTGCACACCTGTCTTAAGGCGCAAAGGCCAAGGAGTGAGGCGCTAACTCAGAGCGCTGGCGAAGCTCATGTAATGTCAGTCAGCAATGAAACACACACACAATGGCACGGGCCAGTTCTTAAAGGGGATGGTTAATCTTGCTTTCCATCCACATCCTGTTCATTGCAGCCTTGAATCTCGGCCTGGAGAGACTTGCACATCAAATGTGCTGGAAAGAACAATGGAGAGTACCAGGCAAAGAGCTCAGAGTGCAGCTCCCACAGTCTCTGCTAAATCGATACAAGGAATGGCAAATCAAAATGAACCTGCAAAGTGCTGCTCAGTACCCAAAACTCCTTCACACAACGTTGAATCTCTCCAGAAGTCTCTCCCTCTCTCTCAGAATGCGTAGTTCAAAAATGCCACCAACAATAAAAGCCAGGAAGAGGCCCCCTTTAAATAGTGGCCCCCCCCAGCCCCACAGCGATTGATAGCGTTCCAGTCTTCTGGTCGTTGGATGCGCCAGGCAGTAAGGCAGGGGGCGCCACTCAATTTCCGCTCCGGGGCGCCACAAGGGCGTTGCACCATGGAATGACGTCACAATCTGCGCGCGCAGGTGGTCGCAGCGGTAAGTTTTAGTGCCGCCGCACAATCTCAAGTTAAGTTCTCGAGCGGCGCAAACATCGCTGCGCCCGGGCGTTAGCGGCTTTGCGCCCCATTAGCGCCCTCTTAAGGCGCTAACTGGAGGCGCAACCAAGTGAATTTTTACCCCTATAACTTTGAGAGCTTCCAGAGGGAAGTGGGTTAAAAAAGAAAGAACTTGCATTTATACACCGTCTTTCACGACCACAGGGCATCCCAAAGTGCTTTTGAAGTGTTGTCGCTGTTGTAATGTAAGCAATGCGGCAGCCAATTTGTGCATTGCTGGCTCCCACAAACAGCAATGAAATAAATGACCAGATCATCTGTTTTAGGTGTTGGTTGAGGGATAAATGTTGGCCAGGACATCAGGGAAAACACCCCTGCTCTTCTTCGAAATAGTGCCATGGGATCTTTTACGTCCACCTGAGAGGGAAGACAGGGCCTCGGTTTAACATCTAATCTGAAAGACGGGCACATGATGTCTTTGGTCACACAGCGCCTGGCTTATGGGGGATGTTGGCAATGTGCCAGTAGGCCAGCCATTAGCAGTGGGCCATCAGAAATTGAAAAGTGGCCCATTTTAATATATTGTTCGAAAAGGTACGTTGGAAAGCAAAATTTTGTACCAAGGGTGCAAAGGGAAATGAACCAGAAACACTTGCCATTTGAAAATGATAGAATTGTAATGTATAGTAACCTTCCATATCAAATAGATCACACGGTAGAAAAGTAACATTTACAGCAATTACTCATCTGCAGTACAGTCAAGCTCCAGAGATTACCAATGAATATACTTGTTTGGCAGAACCCTTATGTATTTGATACTTGTCACCTCTCAAAAAATTGTCCTCGATCCAGCTCTGTTGCAATCATTATGCGCTGCACTTGTGACTGGATAAGAAAATGGCCGTAAAAAATTATTTTCAGCCAATGAAATGGCCATTTAATTTTTTTTTAATCCCACTTCCAAAATGAATGATGGGAGGAATAGGAAAGGTGAGCAACAAATTTTCAAGTTCATTTTTTTTAAAGAAAAATATAGATTCAGGAAGAAATAAACCATGTTCTAGTGTCTGTCCCTACACTGAGGAGGAGTAAAAGGAGAAAAACAGAAAAAAAAATCCCACTTAATTACGTGTTCAGTGTCTTGTATATCTATGAAAAACTTATGAATAGTTTTTGATCAGTTTATACGTATCAGTAGTGACTCTCCTTTTAAATGACTTATAACCAGAATAGTGCTCATCAGTTAACATTATAGAATAGATAATCTGTACACAAATGTTCTGAGCACTGCATCTGTCCAGATAGGATAAGGGGCAGATTTCTGACTACAGTGGTTAGTCAGTAACAGGATTTCCTTTTCTAGAATGTTTATAGTGTGAGAGCTTGAATTTATATTCCTTCTATACAAGGAAGTGCCAACCTACAGTGTAGCAGGCAGTAGTGAATTGGTTAGGAAGTTTATGGAGATTAATCATGGACATTTCCATGAGGACATTTTTGAACAGGTAAAAATAAAACTGTAACTCATAAATGAGTGCCCACGCACCAGACTTCTCAGATAACTCTGTGGGCTCAGGCTCCACGTGATGCAGTATTGAACCTCACAGACCAGGAAAGTCCCAGGCTCAGTCACTGCTCTATGCCTAAGTTGACAATGGTGGGACACAAATGAACTTAACTTTGCCTGGGGAAGGGAAGAGAAAATGTGCTTATGGTTCCCATTTCCAATTGTTATTCAGTGACCCTTGTTGGAAGGGTGTTTCTGTGGATCATGTGAGAAGGGGATTAAGTTCGTCCCATAATGTGAAAGCCTGTTGACACTCAAGCCTGGATTTTCAGATTGGGCGAAGACTCGAGTGGAAGTGGGGCAGAGTGTGCTTCGCATTTGGCTGACATCATGAACTCTGACCCTGCCGTAGTTTCTGGGGTCAGCTTCATTATAATATTGCGGGTGAGCTCCAGGCATTGGAAACATTTCTGTTTGGGAGCGTTGGCATTTAAAGGCCTGCAGCAGCTTAAAGGGGAAGGCATCATTGCAATTGCTTTTGCAGCAGCAAAGTTCAGCTAAGTTTAGGCCTGCAGATTGGTGGAGAGTCCCCAGGTTCACGGATGTAGCAGTGAAAATGCTGTTGTCCTCGAAGTGAGACAGGAGATGGAGACACTGTTTAGCATGGAGGGCCGCAGGACCCCTGAGAGAGCTGCCAGAGGGAATGGAACAACAACAACAATAAATTGCATTTATATAGTGCCTTAAATGTAGTAAAACATCCCGAGGCACTTCACACGAGCATTACCAAACAAAATTTGATCTGAGCCACATTAAGAAATATTAAGACAGGTGACAAAAAACTTGGTCAAAGAGGTAGATTTTAAGGAACATCTTAAAGGAGGAGAGAGAGATAGAGAAATGGAGAGGTTTAGGGAGGGAATTCCAGAGCTGAGGGCCAAGGTAGCTGAAGGCATGGCCACCAATGGTGGAGCGATTTAAAATCGGGGATGCTCAAGAGTCAGAATTTAAGGAGTGCAGAGATCTTGAAGGGTTGTGGGGCTGGAGGAGGCTACAGAGGGAGGGGCGAGGCCATGGAGGCACTTGAAAACAAGGGTGAGAATTTTAAAATTGAGGTGTTGCTGGACCAGGAACCATTGTAGGTCAGCGAGCACAGGGGCGATGAGTTAACGGGACTTGGTGCGAGTTAGCATATGGGCAACATAGTTTTGGATGAGTTCAAGTTTATGGAGGGTAGAAGATGGGAGACTGACCAGAATAGCATTGGCATAGTCAAGTCTAGAGGCATGAATGAGGATTTCAGCAGCAGATGAGCTGAGGCAGGGCGGAGACGGGTGATGTTACAAAGATGGAAGTAGGTGGTTTTGGTGATGGAGCGGATATGTGGTCGGAAGCTCATCTTGTGGTCAAATAGAACCCCAAGGTTGCGAACGGTCTGATTCAGCCTCAGACTGTGACCAAGGGGAGTGATGGAGTTAGTAGCTAGATAATAGAGTTTGTGGTGGAGAGCGAAGACAGTGGCTTCGGTCTTCCCAATAGTTAGTTGGGAGGAAATTTCCGCTCATCCAGGACTGGATGTCAGACAAGCAGCATGACAAATGGAAGGTGATGATCAGGGCAGGCCATGTCAATTTGACACCCAACACATGACCAGGTAGTACATCAAGAGGTTTAGTGACGTCACCAGGTCAGGCAATGCAAGTAGAGCCAGACTCACCTTCTATGAATGCACTGTACTGCGCATGTCTGCCATTTATAATAAGCTCCACCTCACACTGTGTCAAAGTGTTTTAACTGCTTACCATCAATGCGATAAGCAGTGCCTTTACACCCCCAGCATTCACCTTGGTGTTTCTTCACTCATATCCTTACATGTTTTCACTTGACAAGAAGCTCGAATGGAATATAATTGCTCGTCAAAAGCACCTGCCGTCACGTCCATTATGGGCTGCATGATGATATCTGGCTTTTGCTGCATATGGCAACAAAAGGTAATTCTCACTTTTGTATTCATAGACTAGTACAGCACAGAAGGAGGCCATTCGGCCCATTGAGTCTGCGCCATCTTCTTCAAGGAAAAAACAGCCCATAATACTCGATAAAGAGCTGCAACAGGTGTTGCCCCCCCCCCCCCCCGCCCCCAAAAAACCTCAGACCGCTCATCCCCTATTAGAAAGAAGTGCTTCAAATTGAACAAGGAGGTCATTGTGTCTGTCAGGGATGGGAAATTCGGAGGCGATGTGCAGCTGTGTATTTGTGATCGATGCCTGGTTCTCTTCCTTCTCATTCTATTGTATTTCAAATGAACTGACAGCAAACCACATCATGAAATTGTGTCACCCCTTCTACTGTAAATGATATACAAATTCTGCTCATCAGGAAACTATGGTAATCTCGCTTCCTCTTTTCTTCTCGAGATGTGACTGAGGAAGAACACACAGTCTCCAGTACATCCGGCCCTCCCAGGGCTTTACATCACACACCGTCACGTTATATCCTTCCCAAACACTCATTCAGAGACGTGCAGCCCGGGGGAATTAGAAAGCGAGCCGGAAGGGAAAGCACTGGATGACACATGAGTGAACAACAGCAGCTGCTGGTGACATGAATAGCAAGACAACACTGTCTGGACCATGAGTTTGCGTACTCTCTCCGCTGAAGAACATGACGATCTGGGTCTCGTCGGCCCTGCTTTAAGAAGAACAATATTTGCAGAGCATCAAGCATTGTTGTGAGCATTGAGGGCCATCCCAGAGAATGTGCTGCAGTGCTGTCTAAATTGGAAGAATCCCCTAGCAGAATATGCAGGACATTGAAGCACAAATGTGTAACTCTGCACTCTACCACAGAGTAAGTGACAGCTCCAGGAACATCTACAGCGGACACCCTCATGACAGAGGCCCCAAGGGCAGCCTGCTTCTTCCATGGATACTTAGACTCTTGCCATTGAGGTCTGGGGTGCCAGATTTGGCCTCCAAATTATTAGGGCTGGGTTGCAGACAGGCATTATACAGAGTTACACTTATCTTGTCACTGGTTGCCTGCAGATCAGTGGCCATGCTGAGCCAGTGCCCAGTGACATGGCAAGAATGGGCTTGGATGATGACTCTCAGGGTAGCAGAGCATGCGGGTATTCCCATCAACCCCCTTCAAGGCCTGCACATGTGACAGAAAGGTCATAGGACTAGCCTGCCTACGCCACAGCACAAGAGGCACAGCCAGCAGCCATTCCGTCTCTGAGATACAACAACAACAACTTGTATTTATATAGTGCCTTTAAAACATCCCAAGGCGCTTCACAGGAGCGTTACCAAACAAAATTTGACACCGAGCCACATAAGGAGATATTAGGGCAGGTGACCAAAAGCTTGGTCAAAGAGTTAGGTTTTAAGGAGCGTCTTAAAGGAGGAAAGAGAAGTAGCGAGGTGGAGCGGTTTAGGGAGGGAATTCCAGAGCTTAAGGTCTTGGCAGCTGAAGGCACAGCCACCAATAGTGGAGTGATTAAAATCAGGGTTGCTCAAGAGGCCAGAATTGGAGGAGCGCAGATATCTCAGAGGGTTGTAGGACTGGAGGAGGTTACAGAGATAGGGAGGGGCGAGGTCATGGAGGGATTTGAAAACAAGGATGAGAATTTTAAAATTGAGATGAGGACTAACTCAGTTCCAGGAGGTTCCGGTTGCAACACAGCAGCAGCCATCGCCCACTTGCCAATGCGGTAGCACTGAGGAGAAGCACATGCTTCATACACTGGCACCAAGGGGAAACACTGTGGTAAGAAGCACTCGGCATACACACAATGTGGTTTCTCTTTAAAATTATTGTTGCGCTAAAATTGTTGTCATTGCAAACATTATTCTTGCAAAGGTTTAGAAGTTGTTTTCATTGGCTGATGAATTGCTATACACAAGAGAATGGTCCATAGATGATGGCATATTTGTAAAGGGAGGGGAACGATGTAAACAAGATTGTTAATGCAATGGCTAGTTGTGGAGGTCAAGAGTAGGTCTCTTGTATGAGTGGCATAACTGTCTCTGGCTGGCAGCAAGTAGTCCTCCACATCATCTTTTGACTGCTACTACTCCTTTGCTGATCCTCTTGCTGTCCTTAAGGCCTTCTTCCTCTCCCTTTATAAGGTAAATTTGTGCAGCACACTGTACAGAACAACCGTGGGACCCTAGCAGGACTATATTATAGTACAATCCAGTCCCTTAAAGAGTGCCTTCAACAATCCAATGCTGTGCTCCATTTGGACTCTGGTGCACAAATGGACCTTATTGTAACAGGACTCCATTGGTATCCTGGAATAATGCATGTGTCATGAGCCGTAGCTGCAGAGGATTGCCTTAATCCCCCAGGAGCCTTTCTGGGTTGAAGAGCACTGGTACAGTTGCTTGACTTAAAAGGAAGGCTTGTGGCATCTCCCAGCTATACATGGAGAAAATAAAATCCTTTCCTATGTAAATTGATTAATGGAGCATGTAAGGTCATGTGGGTGCAATCGATGACTCCTTGGACCTTTGGGATCCTGCCACTCTTTAAAATTACAGTGCCCTATCATGCTGCCAATGATTGGCCATGCGGAAGGTGATGAAATGATTAGCTCCAGTAAACAATTCATCTGTGATTTGCTTAATGCATCAATGCACAGCTGATTGGCTAACATTAGTGATACCTAGTGACAGCCTGGAGCGACTCTGTAGCATAAACAGTCAGGGCAGTTGTGACCTTAAGTCACTGGCAGCAAGTGGAGATGAGTTATAGGTCCACATGCTGCATGTGGCATAACTCAGTGATGGCTTCTAGGTAAAGTGAAGCCTCTAGTGGCATTGGTCCTCCGACAAATGTAGGTATTTGTGCCTCTGCCTGTATATTGTGGTGTTGGGGTACTGGCAGGTGGGTGCCATGCACCTCTGCTGCTGCCTGACTATCCTGGCATCCCTCTGTTCCTCCTTTCCCTCTTCCAAAAAGGTAAATATATAGGAGAATTCACAACGGGAAGCCCATTGTCTCCTGTCTGAAATGGTTGGGGAGGGTGAAATGGCAGCCCCGTAGCAAATGGCACAAAGGCAAATGGGAAAAGAAAGAAGCCAGTGTTATCAACATCGAAGCTAAGCTCTTCCAATTCACTTCCACCTAGCAACCCTGAATGTCCTTTCACACACATGAACAATGGTCCCTTGGCTGAGATACTGCAGTGCCACTATTATGTGTGGAGCTGAACTTTAGCTGTTGCCTTGGTAAAAACATTGGACAAGGAAATAAAACTGTCACCAAGAGATACTCAAAACAGTAGTCACCATGTACTTTTTCTCAAACCACATATGTGGTCTGACTGATGCCGCTTTATAAACGGTGAGATACCCACTCGACATGTGAGTTAAAAGGATTAACGATACACAATACCATCCATTTATTAAGTTACAAAACTCCAAATGATCCAGTTTGTAGGAATGTGAACGGTCACATTTCTGAAATCTATTTATGTCCCTCCCCCTCCCTGCACAGATTCAGTTCCCGCTCTTGGGGTTTTTTTGACCATGGGGTGGATTTAAGCCAATTTCTTACTTATTTGAAGGAATTTGTTGGTCTTCAACACAGTGAAAATATTAGCATCTGAACATTCTTGTCTTCCCTGCCATTCAGGTTAGAAGTAAGCAGTTACGTTTTTTGGATTTTCTTTCTTGAACAAATCAGAACTAGAACAGTCCAAGGCAGGGACACGATGGAACAAAGAGCAAGAATGTACAGAATAATTGTAATGTGAATTGTTTAAATAGAGTACATACCAATCCATATATGTGACTTTACAGGGGGACTTATAGAGGAAAAAAATTGGGTCTCGCCCCCTTTGGGCCGCAAACTTCGCTGGGGCACTACTTTTAGTGCCCCGAAAAGGTTATTGCCCCGTGCACGAAATTGAACGGTAGCGCCCCAAGCAGGAGGTGGGGCGCTACTGGAAGCGCTCCCCCTCCCTCTTGGGGTGCTCCCATTGAATATCGTGGCACTACGTGCAACAGTGCCACACACGCTGGCACGTAGCGCTGTGGTACTACAGACCTCCCTCCCCTGATTAAAGGGGAGGGGCCTAGCGCAGCGCACACCGGGGCCCTGCTGGACCACCGGGGAGCGGGGTGCCGGCAAAAGAGCCCGGCACTCAAGAGGAGTGCCGGGCTGACCGATCGTGGCCGGCACCCCGCAGGAGGAGGCCAGAGGGGGCAGGTGCTGGCAGGGTGGCCCAAAAACAATGGCCGCCTGGCACCTGCCCTTTAATTTGCGCCGTCCTGGCCACAAAAACGCCACCCTCACCCTGTCGGACATAGCGTCCGGCGGTAGGTCAGGGGTCGTGAGACAAGTTTGCGGCCGGGGCGCGAGCGGGGTGCTGCGCACGGTGATGATGTCATCACTGGAGGCGCAGCGGCGCGGGGCGCTACCGGCTACTGCCGCTGCTAACCTCCCGCTGAATTTCGCGGGAGGCGTTAGTGTCGCTGCGTCCGGGTGCTAGGTGCTTTGCGCCCCTAACGAGAGGCGCAAAGCATCCGAATTTTTCCCCCTCAGTGACTGTGGGATAATTTTCATAAAGTATTGTCCCCTAAACTGTATCCTTCCTGCATTGACTCTATAGATATGAATCAGCCGTAACATAGCGACTACCTAGCTCTAATCTGATTTGATACTTAGGAAGAACAAAACATTACATTTGTAGTTCCTCTAATGGCACGGTTGGTACTGAGGCATATGGACCAGGAAAGCCCTGGGTTCAATACTTGTGCTGAGTTAACTGATCTCAGTCACGGTGGGCGTAGGGGTACAACAAATGGAAAAAATTCCTAATCCTGATCGCTGGACTCCTACTGGACAGCGAATGTGAATCACAACGGGTGTGGACAGAATTGGACTTAGCTGTGTATGCTCGTACAGTTGAGCAGGCTGTAGGCAGCTGACATGCAGGCCCGGGATTTCCTGGAAAGTTTCTTGCGTACCTACGGTGTAAGAGTGCAGTTGCCCTGTTTTTTCTGCGAGAACATTTGCGCGTAACACGCATGTCCACGATCGTTTGCAGCACTTCCGAGATATGTCCGCCCAAACCCTCTGCCGCTCATTTACATAGCTCCGCCCCCCACGCAAAAGATCAGCTTGCACGAATTTCCGTGAATGATGTGCTGCCGTAGATTCACGCTTGCAAATGTAGCCCAAAGCCACCTGCTATTGGCGTAACTGAGATTTCTGGAGATTGATAGCAAATTTGTTCTTACTGAGACCTGCACTATACTGAACCAAAATGATGTCAGCCTCAGTGCACCCAAAAATTTTCGGCTCCCTGCCCCCTTCCCCCACTCGTTCAGAAGGTTTGAGCTGCTGGAATGGCCTCCCCAATGGGCATGTCCCTCTTCTGCATAATGATGGAAGAGGAGCAGCAGAGACAAGAGGCTCCGAGAGCGAGGTGTCACGGCAGAAGGCAGTAGCCTACTCGTTGTTTTCCCTATTGGTGGCGCTGCATTTGCGTTTGCTTTTGTGTAGGCGAATGAGCTCTGTAGGACGTTTCAGCTTAAGTTCCCGTCGGCAAGGTCAGCACAGAAACCGACGTAAATTTCGGCGTTATTTCTGTGTAAGTGCAATCCAGGAAATTCCAGTCCCTGATGTTTAGGTACATATGCGAGGTCACTTCACCTGACAAAGGAGCAGCACTCCGAAAGCTTGTGATTTCAAATAAAGCTGTTGGACTATAACCTGGTGTTGTGCGACTTCTCACTTTTAGGTACATACACAAAGGGTGTGTTGGGATCAGCATGGTTCGTCTTTATTAGAAGAGGGGATACCATTGAAGAGGAGAAAAGTGAAATAAAGAGCTTCATTTATAATGAACAAAATTGTTTTATATTGCTGTTGCATTGAACCTTTCACCTGTGTCTTCTCAGTGGGCTGGTGCTGTGGGACAGTATTGAGATAAGCAAGAGGTAACTTCCAAGACATGGCTTTACCTTTACACTAGCTATGATATACTTTCCACTGGTGTCAAGCCCTCCAACTAGATTTAATAAATAATTTAAACTCAGAAGAGCCCCCTACATCGATTATTCTACTTTTACCAATTTAGAAAAGAGTTGTCCGTACTGTCAGCTGTCACTTAGTTAAAAGCTCACCAGCTGCAGAAAGCTGGTAAGCAGTTAACCAAGCATTTGATTTAGCAGATATATGTAAACGTCTGAAATCCTCCTCCAACTTTACAAAGATATGAGCAGGTGTGTGATTGCAGCTCCTTGCTCTTGTCTCTGCTCAAATGCAGTCAGCGCTTCACTGGAAGCTGCAGTGTAAAGGCAGGGTTAATGCTTGTTTTAGTGAACATGAGCCAATATTCAGTGCCTCTCAAATATTGCTCATCTCTTTTCTCCGTTAAGACGCTCCTTAAAACCTACTTCTTTGACCAAGCTTTTGGTCACCTGCCGTAATTTCTCCTTATGTGGCTCGGTGTCAAATTCTTTTGCCTTTTAATACTCCTGTGAAGCGCCTTGGAACGTTTTACTACATTGAAGGCGCTATATAAATACAAGTTGTTGTTCTTGTGTACTGGAATTCTTACATTACTGGCAGGAATTGTACTTTGTCCCTTTTAATTTTGCCCTCTTACACCTTTCCACTGTATGTTCCTACGGTCCCCAAAGCTCACCACCCCTGGGGTTTTCCTCGCGTCAGGTCTATTGTAGACCAATTGATAGAGACTGAGTGTTATGATTAGTCAACAACTCCACTGTCTTTGTATCATGTGACTACCAGGATGGTAGTAGGTGAGCTCGATGAACCTTGGCCATTTTCCATCTAACAATTCCTCTGTTTAACATTGTCACCCTTGACCAATTTTTTTTCTTAAAATGATGGTATCCGAGTTTATAATAAATTTATTATAAATATGTATAAAAATAAAATTAAAAAGCACATGTCATCGTTACTTGCATTTTCTTTGTGACTATTTTAGTCATGAGTTCCAGCAAAAATATGGAAGCTGTATTTCGCACACATTAACCTTAATTAACAGTTTTTCTTTAAACTCCTGCTGCACCTTTTGGTCATATGCTTCACATTGGAACTTTAAGATACCGAGAGTAACATAGATCATTTTGGGGTCAGTGGTTCTGCATCAGTTTCCGTAGGCATGAATCAGTATTAGTGGTGAGTTGGTGGGTGTAGGATAGTTTTAGTGTCAGATTAGTGCTCATCACTGAAGAACCTAAGATATCCACGACAAAAATCTGATCAATTGCATGTTCGAAACACCATTACTCTAATGCCCAGGAGCTGAAAGGTACCTTTCTGTGTGTAGCCTTTTTCTCATGACCTCTGAATGATTTTGTTTATTCATATTAGAGATTATAAGAGTTGAGAAAGAGAAAAATTTGAAATATACATTATTTGATGATCATTTAGACAATTAATTGACTGAAATGTGTATTTGTGTGTTACATATATATATATATGAAAAAACATACATGTGTATATATATGGCCTTGAAATTCATCAGCTTTTTAAAAAAATCCAATATGTTCTCAGGTGTCTCCAGGCAGCTCGCCGGGGAAGAGGAATCGAAGATTGGGTCGCCGCTGGCATCACAGGCAAGTGATCAAAGGAAGGAGGGCGACGGGGTTGCGATGGTAGCGGTGACTGAGAGACAGGGCAGAGACCGGGATCAGGGAGGGGCCGAGGCCGAGAGGGAGGAGAGAGATCGGGATCTGGGAGGGCAGAGTCTGGGATCGAGGAGGGGAGAGGCTGGGATTGAGTGGCGGGGGGAGGGGGGAGCATAGCTGTGGCGATTGGAAGTGGGTAGCAGTGGCGACGTGTGGGGGGTGGGGGGGAAATGGTGGCCGGCAGTGGTTCGCGTTCTTTGTATGTGGAGTCCTGCTCCTCCCGACTCCACATTCAGGGAAGTATATTTAAAGAACTTACCTTGTTGGTTGTGGCCTGCAGCGGTCCCTTTAAGGACTGCCTCTTAGGCTGCAGGTAGACCTGGTTTTCCTGCATGGAGCCAGTGCTCAGGCCCTAATGCCTGTTTCAGCCTTGGGCACTTCACGCCAGTTTTTTGGCCTTTACCAATATGGCGGGCGGTGCACTTCCGGCTCGTAATGAGTGTTCACTTTCTGCTCACCATATTGGTGGCTTAGTTGGCCATTTAGCACCTGAATTTCTAGGCCATTATGTCACCACCATCATTACTTCATTATACCTTAGGTCTATTTTAAGATAAATACAGTGGTGACATGTGTAAATGGGACAAAGGTAATAAAAGTTACTTGGGACTTTCCTTTGTTCTTGCAGGTGCCCAAGTGGATTTTGTTATACTCATCTATCTCAACTTCTGGATGGACTTTTATGTCACAAGTCAAAATATTATGCATAAAATCCCATTAGTGTCTGTATGTCAAAATGAGGAAACTGTTATTTTTGTTGGAAATAACACTTCCTCCCTTTGAATTTCAGTGGTTGTGAAATACTGTAATGTACAAAGCGCCTAACGTGACTTGGATTGATTTATTTTCTTTCTTGTAACGTGAAGGTCAATAATATTATTCTGACGTGGTAATAATGATTTATTTATGAACACCACGCTTGAAATTCCTCTGTGTGCTATTTTTAGCATGCCAGGTATCACATTTGCGTCAAACTTGTGTTTGCACCATTTTAACAAAGTCATTCGCTGGTTTAAAATGAGAAAAGATTAGAGAAACAGACTAACAGCTTGATATCTTCTTTCTGGCTTTAGACTGTGTTTACTAAAGGTATAAATAATGCCTCAGCTAACTAAAGACACCATCCCTTTATCATTTTTTTAAATGTAATATTAAATATAGCACTCATTAAATGCTTCAGTTAAAATTAATGAGCTGAAAAGCAGTCACGTCATAGAACATAGATTTAACCTAATTAATGCCAGCGAGGCATAATTATCTGTCAGTGACATGAGTACCCACTAAAAGCAGCATACAGTAGAGACTGTTGCCCACTGACACGGTAAAGCAGAGTCTGTAGCCTGCCTGAATGCTTGCCAAAATGTGTGAAATATTTTCTTTGTTTCAATTGGATCTAGCTCAAGTGTGTAATAAAACTAATACTGACTGCATTTTTCTGGCTCTGGTTGTCATACTGCACCACTCAGGTTACAGAAGTGACCATGGCTGTGCAACACCATCTTTGGCCACAGATATCATGCCAATCTTCTTCTCCCAGTGCTCGCTGGCATTCCGCTGGTCCAACCATAGAAGGATTTCTCAAGGTCGGCCCTCATTGCCTATGCATGGTGTGCTCCCAGCTCATATTGTGCATGGTGCCCGGAGTTCACCAAAATGGGGAGGGTTGTGGTGGGGGGGGGGGGGGGGGGGGAGGAGCGGGAGGTGGTGGGTTTGTTAAGGATGGGGAAATTCACACATTCATCAGCCCTTCAAAGCAGCAGCCAGAATTTAAAGGGATGGGGCCACTTAAATGTGGGCACATTCATAGGGGAGCAAAAATGATTTCAGCCTTTCCAAAGGTTGCCAAGACTTTACAAACACTGTATGGAAGCGAAATTTAGTTTTCAGCCTTTCTAAAGCCAAAGCACTTTAAAATTGTGCGCCATATATAAGGTGCTATATAAATGCAGGTACTTTATTTTTTTTTATTCATTCCTGGGATGTGGGCATCGCTGGCAAGGCCAGCATTTATTGCCCATCCCTAATTCCCCTTCAGAATCCGGTGGTGAGCCGCCTTCTTGAACCGCTGCAAGCCTTTTTTTTTTATTCGTTTATGGGATCTGGGCGTCGCTAGCAAGACCAGCATTTATTGCCCATCCCTAGTTGCCCTTGAGAAGGTGGTGGTGAGTGGCCTTCTTGAACCGCTGCAGTCTGTGTGGTGATGGTACTCCCACAGTGCTGTTAGGGAGGGAGTTCCAGGATTTTGACCCAGCGATGATCAAGGATCGGCGATATACTTCCAAGTCAGGATGGTGTGAATGTTTAAGGTGGTGGATGGGGTGCCAATCAAGCGGGCTGCTTTGTCCTGGATGGTGTCGAGCTTCTTGAGTGTTGTTGGAGCTGCACTCATCCAGGCAAGTGGAGAGTATTCCATCACACTCCTTACTTGTGCCTTGTAGATGGTGGAAAGGCTTTGGGGAGTCAGGAGGTGAGACACTCGCCGCAGAATACCTAGCCTCTGACCTGCTCTTATTGCCACAGTATTTATGTGGCTGGTCCAGTTAAGTTTCTGGTTAATGGTGACCCCCAGGATGTTGATAGTGGGGGATTCGGCGATGGTAATGCCATTGAATGTCAAGGGGAGGTGGTTAGACTCTCGCTTGTTGGAGATAATCATTGCCTGGCACTTCTGTGGCGCGAATGTTACCTGCCACTTATCAGCCCAAGCCTGAACATTGTCCAGGTCTTGTTGCATGCGGGCATGGAGTGCTTCATTATCTGAGGAGTTGTGAATGGCGCTGATCACTGTGCAGTCATCAGCGAACATCCCCAGCCTGTGCGGTGAAGGATACTCCCACGGTGCTGTTAGGGAGGGAGTTCCAGGATTTTGATCCAGCGACGATGAAGGAACGGCGATATATTTCCAAGTCAGGATGGTGTGTGACTTGCAGATGAACTTTGAGGAGTCAGGAGGTGAGACACTCGCCGCAGAATACCCAGCCTCTGACCTGCCCTTGTCTCCACAGTATTTATGTGGTTGGTCCAGTTAAGTTTCTGGTCAATGGTTACCCCCAGGATGTTGGTGGGCGATTTGGCGATGGTAATGCCGTTGATGTCAAGGGGCGGTAGTTAGACTCTCGCTTGTTGGAGATAGTCATTGCCTGGCACTTGTGTGGCACGAATGTTACTTGCCACTTATCAGCCCAAGCCTGAATGTTGTTCAGGTCTTGCTGCATGCGGGCATGGACTGCTTCATTAACTGAGGAGTTGTGAATGGAACTGCACACTGCAATCATCAGTGAACATCCCCACTTCTGACCTTCTGATGGAGGGAAGGTCATTGATGAAGCAGCTGAAGATGGCTGGGCCTAGGACACTGCCCTGAGGAACTCCTGCAGCAATGTCCTGGGGCTTAGATGATTGACCTCCAACAACCACAACCATCTTCCTTTGTGCTAGGTATGACTCCAGCCAGTGGAGAGTTTTCCCCCTAATTCCCATTGACTTCCTGTTAAAGGCAGATAATACTGTAAATATGTACAGGTCAGTCAGCATCTGTAAAGACAGGTTAATGTTCAGGTTACATTAACCTGCCTTTTCTCTTTACAGATGGTGCCAGACCTACTGTGTATTTCCAGCAATTTCTGTTTTTATCCTTTAGAAAACCTGATTTGAAAGCTCTTTCTTGATTCCTTACCCTTCTCTGGTAAAAGTGAACACAGTTTTCTAAATTTATTACAATTCAGTGTTTCACTGTAAATATATTTTACTGTAATGCCTTTATTCAGTATCTTTGGCAATTAAATGATTTGGACTTTTGGATTATAAAACTATGATGCATCAAAAATATGAGTAGAGGATGTGCAATCAGCAAATGTGTAATATGTTGTATTTCACTGATGAGGGCGAACCTCATAAGTCATACTGAGAATGACAGAAGTGAATTGTGTAAGCAATCCTTAGCAGTGACTAGGGTGCCACCCTTTACCAAATCCAAAACCGGAGAGAGGGTGATTAGGTGTGGTTTAGGAAAAGACCGTTTCAAAATTGTATCAAAGCAAATTATTTCAACTGACGTGTGGATCGACATTCGATTGGTACAAGGGTCAAATTTATTGTAATGGCAAGCCTTTGCTCACTGGGTACAATGAACTTCATTGCTCTGCTGATTCTCCGGGAACAGTTCACATCAGTCCGGTATTGATATTTTAATGTAAACCTTACGATACTGGGTGATAAATATCCACGGAGAACCAAGCAGAAAACGATCCTTGCCCTTTTTACATTAACGATTAAAAAAAAAACCACAGCAGCCTGCTCAAAATAAATGGACTATCCCAACTGAAAACTGGACTGATGGCAACTCTATCAGTGAAATTGAACTATTAATACATTAAAAATCTTACATCTGTATGCATTTCCTGTCAACTTTTCCCCATTATAAATTCTTATGCCCACATTTATAATGTAAACCTGCCACACTGTAGGTACAACCCTCCCATCAATGGAGGTGCTACAGCACCAACAGTGGCAGGATGGTGTAATAACAGTGTGATAAGTTTATATAGGCAGTTTCCATCATGAATATGGCACAGGAATTTATAATGGAAATTTCTAAAAACATAAGGACAGAACGTATGACTTTAAAATGAGTTCAACTGAAATATGTCTGCAACCCTGCCCTCTAACTCCGTTTCACCTGAAGACTACACTTGCTCTTGACTCCCTGTGTACAGTGCCATAGGAGATTGACTATTATAAATGGATTTGTTCATTACATATCACACTTGTTCATTACATATTCTATTTGTACCATCAGGAGATAAAACTTTAAGTAAAACTATTTCAATCACTTTGTTGATTGGCACAGTGAAGGTACCTAAACTGCTTTATAATGAGGAAGCTACTGTAATATCGATCGGTAGAAAAATAATAAGTCATATTATCTGTTTTATAGTTCATGGATAAAGCATCACTTGTGGTAATAAAAGCATGGTAGGAGAAAAAATATTTGTTACTGCGTCGATTTTATCATAGACCCCTCTCATTCAAACCTCCTCTGATTCTGCCCTTCCACCTATAATGACATCAAAGCCTCCATTAATTGCCTGCAAAAACTGCCTCACCTCTTGTTCGAACACTTTTTTCCCCATTAGATCACAGATAGTCCCCTGCCCCTGCTGCTCCCCAGGACAACAGCCAGCTCTGTAGTCTCAAGTCTTGTGCATTTACTGAGCTACTGACCTGGTAGTCCAGTCCGGCAGCGCCTCGATTTTAAAATTTTTATCCTTGTTTTCAAATCCCTCCATGGTCTTGCCCCTCCCTATCTCTGTAACCTCCTCCAGCCCTACTCCCCTCCAAGATCTCTGGCCTCTTGTGCGGCCCCGATTTTCAATCACTCCACCATTGGTGGCTGTGCCTTCAACTGCCTCGGCCCTAAGCTCTGGAATTTCCTCCCTAAATCTCTCCGCATCTCTACCTCTCTCCTCCTTTAAGACGCTTTTTAAAACCTATCTATTTGACCAACCTTTTGGTCACCTGTCCTAATATTTCCTTATGTGGCTCGGTGTCAAATTTTGTTTGATAATGCGCCTTGGGACGTTTTATTATGTTAAAGCTGCTTCATAAAATGCAAGTTGTTATTGTCAAATATGTTTGACCACAGCAGCCCGTCCCTGCCATTAGCCAAATCCTCATCTTATTTGAAAATCATCATGGAGAGTAGGAACAGCTCCAAACTCCTCCACAATTAAGTATCTCATCTGACTCCATGCGAGGAACTTATGAAGTTCTTTGTCTACAGAATCAAGATCATCCATTCTGCTGCCTTGCCTCTTGTGACTATCTTTCCTGATCCCAGCATTCCTCCTGACTGACTCTCCACCTCTTTTACTCTTTTAACTCTGGATAATGCCAACTAGCTCAGAGATTGATTCAGAGATTGTCTTGATTTGAATTTTTTTTAATTGTCGTCTGCATTTATTGTTAGCGGTATATTTACTCCCTAGTCATTGGCTATTTTAATTACTCCAAAGTCTTTATATGAAGAAGCTTCACTTATAGATCTCATCTGTGATCTTGAAAGACCTGTGTTAAAGCATCGGCATTCTATGAAAAGTGTATGGATAAACTTTTTGGTGGAAAAATTGGGTTGCTTTGCGCCTCCCGTTAGCGCCCCCCTGGCGCGGCACCACTAACGCCTCCCGGGAAATTCAGCGGGAGGTTAGCGGCGGCGTCATCATTGCTGTGCGCAGCTCCCTGCCCGCTGACCTATCGCCGGACGATATGTCCGACAGGGTCAGGGTGGCATTTTTGCGGCCGTGGTGGTGCTACTTAAAGGGCAGGTGTTGGGCAGCCATTTTTTTTTGGGCCGACTGCCAGCACCTGCCCCCTTCCCCTTTTTTCATCGGGTGCCGGCACGATCGCTCAGCCCGGCACTCCTCTTGAGTGCCGGCTGTTTTCCCGGCACCCCGCTCCCCCCGGTGGTCCAGAGGAGGGAAGCCTGCATATGAGTGGTGCTATGTGCCGACGTGCGTGGCGCTGTTGGCACGTAGTGCCGTGAAATTCACTGGTAGCGCCCCAAGAAGGAGGGGAAGCACTTTCAGTAGCTACTCCTGAATTTACGGTGCAGGGGCGATTGAGATTGCGCTTCATCGCCTAAGTAAGCATGGAGAAGGGAGATGGAATCAAGGGCTAAGGTGCAATGATTCTGGCAGAAACACAACACAATGGCCCGGATTTTGCTTTCAGCGGCGAAGGAATGGCTTTTGCCGTTCACCTCACGTACAGGTTGCCCACAGACTTTTGCAGGGCTTGTCAGCAGGGATTTCTACAAATCCGGCGTCTGTTTCAGTGCGGCACCCTCTACAGGGGATCTGTGGTGTCTGTGAACAGGGAAACATAGGAGCAGGAGTAGGCCATTCGGCCCTT